>JBCNYH010000001.1:76090976-76107936 GCA_039654325.1 Tandanus tandanus
GTAATCAATCCAGGTGAGCCGTATCACAGACATTTAGAATTTATAACTAACAGACAACATCCACTTCACACAACTGTACCGACAAAAACAGCAGGAGTGTAAGTGTGGTACTAAATACAACTATAACAATATATAAGTGAATAGTAATATTATTATTCAAAATAGTGAAGAAGAAGAAGAGGAGAATTAAGTGAATATCAAGAACTAAAAGCAAGATTTTTAATTATAAATTAATTTGAAAGGATATAATAAGAAAAAAATAAATGTGAATGTCATCACTCGGATATAATACTTTAAATGCAATATTTAACCCCTTCATAAATCAATCCTAATTACTAATCTGATAAACAGAACTGTTACTTTACTGATTTAGTCACCAACATTTCACATCTAATGAGAGAATTGAGATGTTTTGATTTAGTAAGAGCAGTGAAGGTCAGGTGTATACGTTGTCAGAGCAACACGCAGACAGTGGTGCACATGTTTGGAGTGAGAGATGTGCGATTATGACTTTCAGTGGTGGTCATGTGTGAGAATGACAAGCAACAAAATCTTCTGGTGGAAAGCATCAGAGCACAGTGGGGAAATCGTGTCAGAGTTAGCCTGGGGTTTCTTAAAATACCTTCTAAATTTATATTATTTACATACCCATATATGCACTCTCGCTGCACAGCAGACACACACAGGCTTCGAGAAGACACTTCTCTGTCTATTCACTGTTAAACCACCTGTTCTCCCAAACAACTTCTTGTTTTTTTATAGTATAAAAGAGGCATTTTGTCTAAGTTACCTGGCTACTGTGTTAACAATAAGAAGAGTATCGGCGGGAAGAGCGCATGGAGGGCGGAGACTTAAAAAGGTGATTGTTTTGCTATGACAGGTTGTGACAAAGTGAGGCGGGGCAAACGTGGTAAGAAACAGCTGTGACACAGAATCATCAAAAAAAAAAAATTGACCAGGTTTTTTTTTAAATAATTATTAATTTAATAATATACATTTACTTTTTTTTTATTTTTTAAATAGAGTAGTCAACTCAAAGTACCAGTGCAAAGTGTCTTGAATAGCCCGGCTATACCGTGTCCCCATATGCTTAAGCTCAAAAAGTTCCTCACAAAATGAGAAATTTACTGCATGTCCATGAAACGTGCTAATAATTCTGGAGTCTACTGTACACTTTCACCGAGTTCCCAGCTGAGTAGGCACAAAGCTCTTATTTTCCACTTAGCACTTCACTGCATGAAGAGGTCATACTGCATGCAACTGATAAACTGACATGGGATAAATAAGTATCTCTACAGTAGTTTACTAATCATAGTCTGGGCACCTGGCAGAAGATAATCATGTCCAGGCTATTAGTTTTTTGCCCAGATGACACGTTTTAAAGCTTGGCTACAGTCAATTTCACCATATCTAAAAACTTAAATACTTGTCTGTAAGTTACCGCACTTAAGAAGCCAACTTAGCTTGCCATACTTTAATTATATTATAATACTTGGCAGTATTATACATAATATAATGGTAGTGGTGGCTCAGTGGGTAAGGCACTGGCTTAATGATCAGAAGGTTTGGGGTTCAAGTCCCATTACCACCAAGCTGCCACTCTTGGGCTCTTGAGCATCACCCTTAACCCTCAATTGCTCAGATGTATAAAGCAGATAAAAATGTAAGTTGCTCTGGATAAGGGCATCTGCCAAATACCATAAATGTAACACTTAGCACTTTTAGCCTGGTCAGATACATTTCTGGGCAACCAGGACAAGTAACTAGGCAAACACACAGAGCTTTCACTTACCTGGTGGGATAGATAAGGATTTTACAGTGTATGCTCGCCCCTAATCTAATAATTTAGTCAATGCACTTTATACACAACACTGTGTGAGCTACCTGTCAGTATGAAACATTATATTACCTTGCCGGTCTCCCTGAGAGCTTGGCATTCAGACAGCAGTCGACTCTTTTCAGACCTGCAAGGTTGGGGCATGAAAAAAACCTCACAATGATATCATTAAACATATGTACACTCATTTTCTCCACGAATGATACACACATTTCCCTGAGCTTGTCATGAGGGCCTGTTGGTTTCCCTTAGTCCATTCCCAATAATACAACCCCTGGCAAAAACTTTGGAATGACAGAATGTTCACCCTGTCATGCTTAACTTTATAACAAATAAATAAATCACATAGAGGACACAAAACAACATTTGTTTAACAACTGAACATTTTGGCTTGAAGAAACATTCCTCAAACTAATTAAATATATTTAATTACCCACACCAAGGGGTAAGGTTATGAAATTGGTTGTAATTTTAACCAAATGTGGGTCTTTGGCAAATGATGAAGCGATGAAATTTTGGGTGTGATCTGATCTGGATCCAGGAGGGTTTTAAAGTATTTAACTTTGCGAAATTAACAGAGCAAAATTAGATAATTTAAACTATAACTTCACAAATAAAAGATAGTAACATATAAAAGTCTAAATAAATAAGTAAGACAGAAAATAAAGCCTGGATTAAAAAGTTTAGAGGCTAAACTACCTTGGTGGAGGTCTGCGTTTTCTGAGTGCATTTTAAGTTAATGACATTATTTTTTTTAGATTAATAGAAGAAAAAATTATAGAATCACTCAGTACTGAGGGAATGGAATCAACATAAACAAATAAATAAATTGCAGTTGCTACTTTTTGGGTTTGAATTCTTTAAGGCATGAACTTCTCTAATGGAAAACAATATTAAAATTCTCCATCTTGTTTGTTCCAATATTCTTGAATAGTGTTCCGATCAGATTTGCAGGACAGAGCCTTGTAATTAAACAAATTTTCAATTTCCACCATAATTATTATTATTTTTTTTTATCAGATTGAGATCTGAACTGTTTGCCATGTCACTGAGTTACTACTAGTAATACTTTTGTCACTCACAGATATGTAATATTGGATCATTTTCCTCAATAAATAAATGACCAAGCAAAATATTTTTGTCTTATTTATTTAACTGGGTTCTCTTAATCCACTTTTAGGACTTGCTTGAAAATCTGATGATGTTTTAGGTCGTATTTATGCAGAAATGTATAAACTTCTTAAGGGCTCACAAACTTTCATGCACCACTGTACCATAACTATTTAGATATCTGTAAGAGTTAACAATTGTTAATTAGGATCATTAACAATAATTCACCTCAGGCTTGGTGGATGTTGCCAAACAGTCCCCCTGACATTCTGGCTCGGGGATTATCCACCTTACTGTCAGCGAATAATTGTTAATTTTCTTCAAATTACCTCAGCTCTTCCAGCTCTGCCTGGTATGCCAGAATGTCTTTTTCACACTGTTGTTTGTAAGTGTGTGCTCGACACTGTGCTTTCTGTTGGTCATCATATTTCTGCTTCAACTCCATCAACTCAGCATTCTGAGACCGCAAATTCCCAACCTCCTTAAGTTGGAAGAAAAAAAAACAAAGTCTATAAAAAGGTACAGCAGCTTTCTCACGGCTTAAAAGAGTCATAATCTGATTAAGATTCTGTCCCATTGCTTTAATGCTTGTATTTTTTAAAATTGTAAATGTACAAACCCCAGTCAATCTTCACTATAATTCGCTGTGATAATGAACATTATATACATAACACTCATGGAAACAGAACCCCCAAAAGCCCATGCCTAGTGCAGAAGACATTCAGGAAATGGAACAGCTACTTTTTTGGTTCAAATGTCAATTTTGAACCAAAAATTTAAAAGACAGAATCCAATACTCTAGCACATCCATGTCAAGCCACCTCAAAGCACACCAATCAGACTTGCATGCCCTTAACGAATGCCCACATGCCACATATACTACTGCATCAAATCAAAGATACAGCCTAGGACTCACCAGGCCATCTCTTTCAGTCTGAAGAGCACCAACACTGACGCTAAAGCTATTTGAATCCTCCAAATTGATTGACTTGAGTGTATCAGTGCTTGTTTGCTGCCTATGTTCGCCTTCCTTCTTGGCCTTCCTGAGTTCCTCCATCAATCTGTCTCGATCAGACTGCAGGCTGACCATCGCTTTTGAAAATGCATTAACCTGTCTGCTATATGAGCTCTTCTCCAGCAGTGCCCGTTTAAGCTGAGCCTCTTTCTCTGATACGGCTTGCGATAAGTCGTTCACCAGCCCTGATAATTTCGAGTGTGGATCTTTGCTTTCCAGTGCCAGAAGCTTTTGGACCAAGACATTTTTTTCTGTAGCAATAGCTGATAGCTCTGAGTTGGAATCATTCAACTGACGTTCAAATTTATTCATGGATGCTGTAGCTTCCCTTAGTTCTTCATCGTATCTGCTGCGCAATATCTTGAACTCATCAATGAGCTGATCTCGGTCATTTTGCAGTGCTGCCATGGCTTTCCCAAGTGATTCATTCTGAGATTTCAGATTCTTGTTTTGGTCTTTTGCTTCGGACAAATCCTGTTCTGTTTGCATAAGGTCTCTGGTCAAGTCTGCAACTCTCTGCTCTGCAGTTTCTCTCTTGTTTCTCAGTAAATTACCTTCATGCTTGAAAGCATTTAGCATTTCATTGTACTTTTGTTCAGCCTCCATCAGTTTCCTCTCAGACGCTTTGACTGTTTCCTTTAATTTCCTGTTTAAATCATCTGCAGCCACTTTTTGGGTGAACAGCTTTTGCTGAAGTTCATTACATTCAGAAGCTTTAGCTGCTACAGCCTGCTGCAAATCAGCAATGACTTTACCTTCGTTTGTCTCCTGTCTCTCCTTCTGTAAGGATGAAAAACTGTCTTGCAGTTCTTGCACCTGAGAATACAGTTCAGTCTTTTCTTCTTTTAAGGCTTTGATCTCCTCTGCTTCCTTTTGTACCTCAAGGACAGCGGCATGATGATGCATTTCCGTGGTTCTTTTTTGGTTCTCAAGGTTCCTTATTGAATCCTGTTGCTTTTTAAGTTGATCCTTCAGCTGGTTGTCTTTAAGGGATAACACCTGGTTTAAGTCCTCTCTGTATCTTATGAGCTGGGCTTTAAGCATTGCATTCTCTGAATTAAGATCATCCATCTGATGAAGAAGGGTTCTGATTTCTTGTTTTAAGGTCTTAGTCACACCCTCAGCAAATTCACCTTTTCCCGATTCTTTAATCTGCTTTAATTCTGATGTCAAATGTTCTTTTTCAGACTGCAAAGACAGTATTGAATTTCTTAAAGTGTCAAGATTTTTTACCATCTGTTCCTTCTCTTCAGAACATTTGTCCATTCTGGCCTGGAGACTTCGGACTTTGCTTTCTAAAGCCTTCACTTGTTTTTCAGAACTTTCTTGCTTGGTATAGAGAGCAGTTAATCTGTCCTTGTACTCTGCTAACTGTGCATGATGATTAGTCTGAAGCTGCTCCAGATACCCTGATAATTGCCCATCTTTTGAGGATAACAGAGAAGATATCTCAGAATCTTTGCTCTGAATAAGAGATTTCAAGTTCAGTGAAATTGCTTCTTGTTTCTCCAAATCAACAAGAAGCTTGCTGTACTGGGCATGGACTAAAAGGAGCTCAGATTCTTTGTCTGATAACATTTTAGATGAGTGCTCAAGACTGGAATTTACTTGGGAAAGTGTGAATTTTTGCTCATCAAGTTCTTTCACAAGTATGCTTTTATCATGTACTAACTTCTCGATTGAGGCCCTTTGTTCCAAGGACCGTTTTGTAAGTATTTCAAGGTTTTGATTGAGTTCGGTATTGCTTGCACGCATTACAAACAGCTGCCTCTGGTGTGCTGCAGCTGCAACTGAATATTCGTTCAAAGTCCTCTCCAATTTTCTGTTGGAAATCTGCACATCATTGAGCACTCTAACTTTCTCTCTATTGTCCTCTGACAGCTGAGTAATAACCAAGCTTTGTTCAAAAAGCTGGGTATCCTTATCATGCAAGACTTTTTGAAATACACTGTCCCAATGCTTTTCAGCATCACTAATGTTTGGATCTACACTTAACACTGCTAGTTTGGCCGAATTAGTCTCTGCTTCTCTCTGCAGTGACTTAATCTGCAAATCTTTGGACTCTACTTGCTTGTGTAAGGAAATGATAACTTGCACTTCCCTGTTATTCTGCTCTTGCAGGTCATTGATCTCTTTCTGCAGCTCAGCATGCTGCTCTATAAAAAGCGATTGTTGTTGCATCGCCATTTTCTCTAAGGACCTCTCCTTTTCCGCAAACTCCAGTTCAAACCGTTCTTGACTCTGTGCAAGTTTTTGCTCAAGTAGGTCTTTTTCAGAAGTTGCTCTGGACAGTTCCTTTTTGGTCTCGTTAAGGAGATTTTTCTGTGTCTTGAGTTCTTTTTCAAGAATCCCGTTTTCCTTCTGCAAACCCGTGACCTTCTCAGTCATGACTCGGAGCTCCTTATGTACATGTTGGTGCTGGGTCTCAGACTGTTTTAAAGACCTTTCGAGATTCAAAATCAGTTCCTGATATTTAATACAATCATGCTGTAGCTGGTTAAGCTCTTGATGTTTCTCTTTTAGCAGCTCTTGAAGTTCCCTCTTCATGTTTTTGGAGCCTTCATTGCCTCTTTGCAATGATTTCAGCTTCTCTTCAAATTCTTTCACAAGCTTCACATGCAACTGTTCCTTTTCTTGACAAACCTTTGCCTTGTCCTCCTTCACTTCCTTCAGCTGAGCTGAGAGCTGCATTTTTTGTGTGTGTAAGGCATTAATTGCCTCAGACAATTCATCAATCCTTTCAGAATTTTTAAGAAGCACTGTCTCCAAATATTCATTTTCATTTTTTACCTTATCAGATGTCTCTTGGACATTCTCTAGTTCTTCTTGCAGCATACATTTGTCATCTTCCAATATCTTAACCTTTTCACTTAGGCAGATCGTTTCTTGTGTGTATTTTTCAATCAGCTGCTGAAGATCTGAAATAGTTTTGTCCCGCTCATTCATTTCTCCTTCATGCTCATTCTCTGTCTCTTTTAATTTCTCAGTAAGGTTTGACTTCTCCTTCTGCAGTAAGGCAACCATTTCAATATGCCCTGCTAAATCTGTTTTCTGAGTATCTGTTTGCTCAGTGAAAGTTTCATTCAAACTTTGAGCCTCACTTAATTTGAGCTGCAGACCGCTTTCAATCGGTTTTGACTCTTTCTTCCATTTCTCAAGAGATAAAGTTGTTTCTTTGAGTTGCTTTGCTAAGACCTGGTTATATTGCTGAAGTTCGCACATCTGTTCTCGAAGCTCATCTGATGATTCCTGAAGGGATTTAATTTCACTTTCCAAATGACTATTTCTTAAAGTCAGTTCATCAACTGTGCCTTTCTGCTGGTCATCAAAAGTCATCAGGTCCTTTCTTATCTTTTCATTTTCCGCTTCAAGCTCTTCAATCTTTTGTTGCTTCAACTTGGCAAACTTCCTAATTTTTTCTTTCATTTTGTCATTTTCTTCCTCCAATTCAGCAATTTGATTTTCAAAAACACCTTTTTCAGATTTGTATTTGTGAGACTTTAAAAGAGCTTCCTGTCGCTCTCTTTTAGCACCTTCAAGAAGCTGTCTCATCTTGTCCATTTCACTGCTAACATTCTCATAAGCTTGGAGGAGAGATTCATACTCCTGCTTCAAATCGGCATGCTTGGATTTCCAAACGGAGAGCTCCTCGGTTTGCGAGTCTTTTAGGGACTCTAGCTGACATGAGAAGGCCTTCTTCTGTTGGGTGATGTTCTCAATTGTGAGTTTTAGGCTTTCGCAGGCCGCTGATAAGTTGTGATTATCACTCACGATTCGATCCACACTCAGCTTGGACATGCTACTTTCCAGTTCATTTTTTTGCCGTCTGAGCTCTGAAACTACACTCTCTAGAGATGATATTTCACGTTGCATATGTTCATTATTTAACTGTAGTTTCTGCATTTCTTCTGTGTTGGCCCTATTCTCCTTCAAAAGCTCCTTACGAGAAATTAAAGCAGCCTGGAGTTTTTTTGTTAGCTGATCCACAGACTTATTTTCTCCAGTTTCTGCTGGTTTTTGTTGTCGTTCACTCACTTCAATTCTCCTTTTCTCCATTTCTACTTCATGGAGATGAATTTGTCTTTGAAGTTGTTGTTCTAAAGCAGATATGAGTGCTTCCTTTTCTGAAAGCATGTACTGAAACTCTATCAGAGTATTACCGGAGCCCTCTTTAAAATGAGATTTCTGTTCGCAGGTCACTTTCGAGCATGCACATGTTACAGATTCTTCAGGTGGTACAGATACTTTAGATGATACAGAAGGGTTATCATCTGCTGCAACTGCCTTGTCAGTTAATTCGGTTTTATTCAGAAGCTCCTTGTTTTGTGCTTCGAGGTGTTTTAGCAAGGACTCAAGTTCAGCAAAATCCTGTTTAGACTTTTGAAAGTCCATGGTGTAGCTCTCTCTTTCTCTCTGTAGGGTTTCTATCTGCAATTTAAGTTGTTCAGCCTCAGATTTTGCTTCTTGCCACTGGGAATGTTCCTCAGAAACTTGCTGCCTAGTTATGGTTAATTCATGATGTAAAGATTGCACTTTTTCGGATCTCTCGGTGACCATACGTGAAGCCGACTCCCGCTCTTTCATTACGACATCTCTTTCTTGACAAGGTCTTTCCATTTCATTCTGCATCTCGGTTATCTGGCATTCCTCACTTTCAGCTGCCTTCAAACTAGATTTAATCTCTTCAAAAGATGTCAACTTACTCTGAAGTTCAGACTGTAGCTTGGTCATATTTTCTTTATACTGCTCAAGTTGTCTTTCTACTGTTTCAATGTATGACTTTTGACTCTCAATCTCTTGGTTCTTGCCACAGATGTCTTCAAACATTGACTTCTCAATCATGTCTGTGGATTTTTCTTTCAAGTTAACCAGTAGCTCATCTTTAAGGGCCATTTCATATGTAACCTTTTCTAAATTCAGTTTAAGACACTCCACCTCTTCCTGATGTGTGGTCAACTGTGATTCTTCAATAGACGCAGTAAGCCTATCCAATTGATTTTGACGGTCGGCTTTTAGCTTGGTCATGTTTCGTTTCAGTTCTTGAAGTTGCTGTTCTGTAGTTTGGATAGAAGCCTTTTGCTTTGCAATTTCGTCATTCTTCTCAGCGACTTCTTTAGCAAATTCCGGTCTTACACACACCCTTTTTTCTGCCATTTCTTTAGACTGTTTTTTCAAACTGACTAGCAGTTCATCTTTATGGGCCAATTTGGAGTTCACATTTTCCAGGTTTTGTTTAAGACACTCTATCTCTTCAAGAAGTGATGCTGTTTGTGTCGTTTGTGCTTCTAAGGACACATGTAAATGCTGCATGGCTGTTTCTCTTTCTTCAGTGCCTCTTTCTAAGGCCTCTATTTTGTCTTGCAGGCATTTCGAATTCTGTAGTGCACATTCCAGCTCTTGAACTTTGAGCTCATAATTTGACTGGACAGCCATAAACACATCTGTTTGCTGGTTGTGTTTCTCTTGTATAGATTTCAAGTTGACCTTGATTTCACAAAGCTCCTCATTTAACATTTTCTGACTTTCCTGAGATTTTTTACGAGCCAACAATGCAGCATAAGCTTTCTTCTGAAGTTCGGATTTCTCTTTCTTAGTTTTGGCCAACTCGTTTTCTAATTCTTCAGTATGGTGTGATATCTCAGTTCTTGCATCCTTGTCACTCATGTTCATATCTTTCTCCAGTTGCTCAAGTTTGGCCACTAGTTTCAGCTTTTCATTCTCAAAAGCAACTTCCTTTTCAATACTAGTCGTTTTAAGCTGCTCAATTAAATGTCCCTGTTCCTCTAATTTCTGGAGTGTAGAAATCAACTTGTTATCCTGTTCCTTTAATTTACCTTGTAAACCATAAGCACTGACTTCCAATTGTGCTATGAGCTGCTCTTTTTCTGACATGAAGACCAGTAACTCATTGATTTTACTGTCTTTGTCCTTTAATTGCTGACTAAGGTCAGATACAGTTTTATCATGTTCTTTAGTTAGAGAGTTTGTTTGTGCTGTTAGTTCTACCAGTTTCTCCTGTAAAGCTGAAATTTCTACTTTTTTATCTGCACTTTCTGCATTTTGTTTCTCATATTCATCAATTTTCTTTAGCAACTCCTTTCTGACAACAAGCGCTGCTTGAAGTTTTTTCTTCATGACCTCTTTTTCTTTAGTTACTTTGGAAATTTCAAATGTAAGTTCACTGTTGTCTTTCATCAAAGCCTTCTTTTGCGATTCTGTATTTTCCATTTGACTTTGGCAAAAAGACAGATGTCCTTTAATCTCTTCCATTTGTGAAAGTAGATTGTTTATCTGCTCCTCATATTTTATCCTTTCCTTTGAGGCAGGTGCAACCACCTGTGTTACTGAAGCATCTGTCACTTTTAGTTGCTGTCTGAGTGTAGTGAGTAGCTCTGTTTGCTGATTGATCTGAATGCTCATACACCTGATTTCATCATCTTTCTTTTGGATGAGTTTGTTGTGTTTTAAACTAGCCACTTTTAGCATTTCTGATTTCTGGATTTCTGTCCTGAGTTGTTCCTCAAGATCTTTAACCCTTTCAGACAATAAGACAATCTTACCTTCACTCTCACTTTTACCTTCTAGGCTTTCCACTTGTCTTCGCTCTACCTCCCTCATTATTTTGGCTAATTCGTGTTTATAGGAGGACATTTGAGTCTGATTGTCTTCTTGCAGCTGTTTAATTGTGGATTGCAAGGAAACCCTTTCTTCTCCAAAAGCCACTTCTTTATCTGACATCGACTGTGCTAAACGAGATACCTCTTTCTGAGCATACTCGTGACTTCCTTCTAATGTTTTGATCTCTATTTGCTTATCAAGTGAAGCCTGTTTTAATTCAATAATCTCCCTATCTTTTGCTTGAATGGTGGATACAATCTCTTGTAATTTGCTTCTACTCATTAAAGCATCCAGTTCTTTCTCCTTAAGCCTCTCTGAACCCTGTTCAATAGCCAGTGTGGCTTCAGCTAACTTTTCATTTAACTGATCTAGGTCCTGTTTCAGGGCATGCACTTTACTGTCTTTGGATTTCAATTCATGCTTGATTTCCTGGAGCTTCTTATTAAGGACATTCTTTGTCTGTGATTCCCTATCAAGAACTGAAAGCCACTCTTTTTCAGACTCCTGAAGAGTTTGCTCAACTCTCTGAACTTCTGCTTTCAATCCGATGATAATTTCATCTTTGGCACTAACCTGGACCTGGAGTTGTTCCATCTCGGTCTTCATTTTCTCCATTCTACCATTTTGTTGCAGCTGTTGTTGTGTCCTCTGAATCTCATAACTGTATCTTCTACTGAACTCCTCTTTTTCCACAACTAATTTATGGACCTCTTCTTCCTTTTGTATCCTTTCATTGCTGACTCGACCTAGCTCCTGCTTGGTCAAATGGTTTTCCTCTTCCAGCTTCTTGCACACCTTGTTCAAATTCTGTACCTCTGACATGGCATGCTCTGTATGCTTTACCTGAGCAGTGTATTGACTATTAATAGCATGAAGCGCCAATTCCCTTTGCTCTAGGTTCTCAGTCAGGGAACTAACCTGGGCTGCAACTTGAAGGTGTTGCTCTTTTAGTCTCTCAATTTCAACAGTCAGGGAGTTAGTGTTCATTTGTTGAGCAACTAATGCTTCATCCTTTTGCTTTGAAACTGCATCACTAAACAAGCGCAGCTGTTGGATCTCATTCTGCATTGACAACAATGCCTGCTCAAGCGTGTGAATTTGTCCATCTCCCTCACTTATAATCTGTTTGAGGCTCAACAATTCTTCGTTCTTTTGGGACTGCAGATTCTTAGCTTCTTGAAGCTCTTCTACTTGAAAAACAAATTTATCCTGAAGGTTTGTTAAGGCACATTGCTTCTCTTCAATTGTTCTGGAAAGTCTTATAGACTCTTCATTGAGTGCCCGAGTTTGCCCCTGCAGCTCAGATACTTGTTCTGTACTTTCCATAAACTGACTCTTGAACAAGGCAGCCTCATCAGCCTTCCTCTGAAATTCCTGAAGAGCTTTAGTTTGTTTCATCACTGTGCAACCACTTTCTTCAAGAGCTGCTTTTAGTCTTGTTATGCCTGAAGACTGTTCACTAAGATTACTATTCAATACTGAAACCGATTCTTTGAGTTGGTTCAACTCTTGCTTTAGGGTCTCATTTTCTAAATCTTTCATTTGCAGGGTCTCATTCAGGCTGCTGACCTCTGCAGAGTGTTTAGATGCAGTATCAAGAAAGGTCTGGTCTTTCTCAGCAAGTACAGCCCTGAGTTGTACTATCTCTGCGGATAAGCCCTGGGCTTCACAAGTCAGTTGAGAAATTGTATCTTCAATCTTGGCAGTACTAGCCTTTGTGCTCAGTTGCTTCTCTACTTCATTCTTTAGTAATGCATCCTTTTGAACTACAGCAGCAGTAAGGCTATCGTTTTTCTCAAGCAACAACCGCAAGTCAGCTTGTAATTTAGAGATGACATCCATGTAAGATTTTACTTGCGCTTCAGACACCTCTAATTCTGCTGTTATCTTTTCACTCAACTGAGCAATCTCTTGATCTTTCTTGAACAGCAAGACATCTTTCTCCTTTAACAATCTTTGTAAGTTCTGGGCATCCCTCTGTAGCTCAGCAATGGCTTCCACTTTCTGGTTGATCTCATCTTCACCGAATTCAAATCGGACCTGTAACTGATTTAAGCATGTATCCTGTTGTCTAAGCGACTCCTTTTTTTGTTGCAATTCCAGATGTAAGCTTTCAGCTTTGGAATGCTCGGCTGCTAGCTGTTGTGTCAAACATATTAAACTGGCATCCCTGTTGGACAACTGACTCTGAAGAGCACAGATTTCTGCTTGCCTTGTGCCAGTCTCTAACATTGCTGTTTGGAGTTTTGCCTTTATATTACTATTTGCTTCATTCAATGCCTGAATGCTATCTTCAAGATTCACCAGTTTGACCTGTTTCTCCGTCAGCTCCTCTTTCAGTGTTGCACTTTCAGCTAAATGGCTCTCCAAAGAACTTTTGAGATGCTCGTTATCGGAGTTCAGCTTTGCAACATTTTCAGTTGTGGTTGTAAGCTGACTACTCAGCGAAACGAGTGACTCGTTTCTTTTGTTGAGTTCTTCTGTGAGATTACAGCATTTGCTTTCGTTCCTTTTCAAATCCTGGACCATTTGTATACATTCGACTTTAAGCTTCTCATTCTCAGTTTTGAGGTTGGTGTAAAGCTCTGTCTGATGATAAAGCTCACTTTGTAAGGAAGAACACTCCTTAGTCTGCTGCAGTAAGACAGCATCTTTTTCCATTAGTCCCGATTTAAGAGCACTACCCTGTTCCTGAAGTAAAGACAGGGTTTCTTGCAGCTGAGTAAGCTGTTCCTGATAAGCCTCAACCTGTTTGTGTAGATCTGAAATGACCTGGTCTTTTTCAGCAAAACTGCTGTTAAACTGAGAACCTGACACAATCGCCTGTTCATTCAATCTGTTAACAGACTCTTTGCTCTCTTTTAGCTGTCCTGAGAGAAATTCACATTCGGTGGTCTTTTCAAGTATGGTTTCCTGGTATTGCTTGGTTGTTTTGCAAAGCGCTTCTTTGTCTTTAAGCAAGCCCTCTATAATTTTACGGTTTTCTACATGCTGCATCTCAAACCCAGATATTTTATTATTTAACACGCTTCTTTCTTTTGCTAAATCCTCTAGCTCTTTTTGAATTTTACTGTTTTCCGCAATAAGGATGGAAATTTGAGAAGAAAGGTTTTCCTTCTCTTCCAATGTCATCGCTACCTTTTTATCCATTTCAGACACAACCTGATTTAACTCAGCTAGCTCCTTCTCTTTATTTTCATATAAAGCTCTTAATTGTGTGTTTAGAATGCTCAGTGCCTGAATGTTGCTATGCAGCTCAATGATATTAGCCTGCCTGAGAGACATGTCTTCAGTTAGCTTCTTGTTATTGGAAAGCAACTCTTCCAGGGACTTTTTCATGTTGCCAATTTCAGCTTCAAGCTTGGCCTTAAGTTCATTCATGGCCCCTAACTGACTGCTGAGGGACGCCAAAGACGCATTCCTCTTGTCCAGTTCAGTTATATGGGTTTGACATTCATGAGTCTTATCACAGAGAGCTGCATTTCGTTCCTGAAGGCTTTGGCTGAGTTGTGTACATTCTTCTCTGAGGGAATCACACTCAGTACGAAGCATCGTAAAGAGATCTCTCTGTTGTACTAGTTTACTCTGTAAAGAAGCGATCTGAGAAGCTTGTTGCTGTAAGAGGTCATCCTTCTCCACCTGTCCTGAATTCAAAGACTCTTGAAGGTGTATCATTTGACTCTGCAGAACATCTAGTTGTGTGTTTTTCTCACACAGCGCTAGCTCTTTTTCAGACATTTTACAGTTTAATTGGTTAACCTGAGTGTTCAAAGCATCAATTTGGTTTTGTAAGTGATTAACTAGCTCTTTAGTGTTCTCTAGTGACTCTGTAAGCTGACTACACTCACTTGTCTTCTCTAACAGATGTTTGGAAAGAGACTGCTTGTTTTGCGCAAGCTCTGTAGCTCTAGCATTGAGCTGTTCCTTATCTTTAATCAGGGTTTCTACCAGTTTTCCATTTTCCAAATGCTGTGATTCGAGTTCTTCTGTTTTCCTCAGCAGTGTGTCTTTCTCTTCTGAAATGTTTTGCAGCGACTGAAGCTTGTTCTTAATCTCCTGTTTAAGAACTTGGTTTTCTTTGGTGAGGTCCTCCACCTGGGAATGCAAACCAATGTTTTGGTGCTGTACAATATCCATTTTTTCCTGGGAATATTGCAAAAGCTGCTTCTGGGTCTCTGAGGTCTCCTCGAGAGATTTCTGAAGATCAAGATTTTCACCCTGAAGTAATTTCAATGTTTCTTCCAGCTTCAAAATGGCCTTAGTTTTGCTTTCCAACTCATTTTGTAGAATCTCCTTTTCTTGTTCTGCTTTTTCCAGTACAGTTCTAAGCTTTTCTTCCAGTGATGTTATAATCTCCAGTTTCTCTTCAACCCCTAGCTTTACTTGTTCCTGGCACTCGACCTGTGTTTGAAGCTGATTGGATAAAGACTGAAGTTCACTGTTATATTTTGTAATCCGTGCCAGCAGCTTGTTACGTTCCTCCTTGAGAGTCTTCATCTCCTTCTCATAAGTCTGTTCTTGGTTGAGAAGCTGCTCTTTAAGCTTCTCATTTGAATTTCTTGATTCGTTTAACTGTGCAAGAATGTTCTTGGATTCTTGAAGTTTTTGATTAGCAGCAAGCATCTGTTCCTTTAATGATGCAATTTGAGTTTCGCATTCGGTAAGGTGAGCACGCTGACTTGTATTCAGCTTCTGAATTTGCTTGTTGAGATCTTGTATTGTCAACTTGTCCTGTTCTAGCTGTTTGAGTAATTCTTTAAATTCATTCAACTTTAGTTCTTTCTCTTTTCGGGCCTCATTTAGATCATTCTCTGTGACCCGGAGTTGTTCCATCAGCTTGGCTATTTTCATATTAAGGGAATGTTGGCCAGAAGACTGGAATTCTCTGTTGATTTTAGCTTCTTGTTCTGCTTTTATCAGAGCACTCTCAATATGAACTAAATCCTCCTGTTTATGCTGTATCTCTTGTTTAAGCTCTTGAATTTGCTCTGTATATTCTACCATTTTTCCAGAAAGAGCTGAAATTTCCTTGTCCTTGTCTGCAATAACGTCTTTAAGGCTGTCGATTTCTCGTTCGCAGCTCTGGAGATCCTGAATAAGGTGTGATCTTTCTTCCAAATGTGTAGTGTTTAGCTTGTCCAGCTCATCATTGGTTTGGTCCAAGTCGCTCTGCAATGATTCAATTGTAGTTTCTTGTCTTTGTGTCTAAAAAGTCATAATAAGAAAGTTATAAATGGTCGTCAGTTCATATCGTGTATTTTCTGAACTATAACTCTGTAGGTTACAAACAAACGAACAAACAAATAAAAATATCTTCTGTACTTTTTCCCCCAAGCTGAAATGTTTCACATCAACAAAAACAGTAGGAAAAAAAAATTACTTTTAATTAATTTATATTTTTGTATACACTCATTGTATACTTTATCAGGAAAATCCTGGCAGCAGCATCATTCAAATACAGGTAAGGAGTTTTATATTTGCATTAAATATCAAAATGGGAAAAAATGTCCTGCGAGTGCCCTTGACACTTGCATGGGTGTTGGTGCCAGATGGGCCAGTCCTGGGATTTTTATGCAAAACAAAAACTAGTTTGTGACCTTGAATTTGTACAACGCTCATACAAAAAATATAAATCCTTTTTGTCATCTTAAGGGCTCCATAGCAGTGAGTCTACCTACAATAATTTAATATGAAAAGTAGCTCTACTATAAAATGAAGACATTCAGTTTTCTTAAATCAAATACAAACCACTTAATAACTGAGCGTGAGGTCAGCCTGAGGTCTTTAGTAGAAAGCCGAGCCGAGGGCAAGGTCTACAAAAAAGACTTTGGGCTAAGATTTTGCTGTACAGACCGAGCAAACAAGGTAGGTTATTAAATTAATTAAAAAATGTCTGCGTTTTTTTAATTAATTTCAGGTGCTGTTAGTTGCTAAAACAATGCACTGGTAACTCTACTTCTCAAAGTAAGCGGCATTCACTGGCGTGATCAGGAAGTGGATTTAACACTCTTGACGTGTGGAGCATTACGTCTTACAGCGGCCGTCAAGGAATCAGCTTTGGGTTTCTTTGTTGTGATCTAGTTTTTTTTTTTTTTTTGGTTTTCAGTATTTATTTGTGTTATTTGTGTTTTCTTTGCCACATGCTTGTTTTATTTTGTTTGTACTTTGTTATGCTATGCTTATTTGTTACCTCTACCAGGACCTGTGTTGGTTTGTTTGTATGTGTGCCGTATAACTCAAAAATTATGCATGTATTTTAATGATTTATTTTTCCAGAGTATGGTGTGGCACAAGTAACAAACCATTAAATTTTGGAGGTAATCCGAAAAATTACGAAATCCCAAAAGATCTGAATATATCCCACCAAAAAATAAATAAAT
>JBCNYH010000001.1:76216208-76231292 GCA_039654325.1 Tandanus tandanus
AGGTGTAGTGGTTAGCATGTTCGTCTCTCAGCAAGAAGGTCCTGGGTTCAAGTCCTGGGCTTGGTGAGAGCGTTTCTATGTGGTGTTTTCCTGTTTTCCCTGTGCATGTGTGGGTTTCCTTCACATTCTCTAGTTTCCTCCCACAATCCAGATATGCACATTAAGCTAATTGGATATTCTCAATAGGTCCTAGGTGAATGGTTGTGTGTTGCCCTGTGATGGTCTGGTGAGCTGTTCATGGTGTACCTTGCCTTCATCCACAATCGGCTGAGATCCCTGTGACCATAATAAAGGAAAAAGTGGGTTGAAAAATGAAATAATACAATTTATCTAGCTGATACATCAGAAATGAAATTCCGAGCAGAGAAACTGTATGATTTCTACAACAACCCATTGTATTAAAGGTTAAGATAGTCCTTTCCCTCACACACTGCAGGACTGATCTGATTTAGCAAACAATCAGCTCTTGTAAAACTGTATGAGATCATAGTGATGTCATAAAAAGAGGAGTGAGGTTGGTCGGTCTTGTGCTTTCTGGATTCCACACACAGATTCTTTTTTTCCACTAGGATTGTGTTGACATTGTGTGTTCATGTTGTTAGTGGGCGACACGGTGGTGTAGTGGTTAGCACGTCTGCCTCACAGCATGAAGGTCCTGGGTTAGAGTGTTTGCTTCAGCAAGGGTGTGGAGTTTACATCTTCTCCCCGTATTAGCATGAGTTTCCTCCAGTTACTCCGGTTTATCCCACAGTCCAAAGACATGCACATTGTGCGAATTAGCTGTTCCAGATTGCCCCTAGGTGTGAGTGTGAATGGCTGTGTGTATGTGTTGGCACTGTGATGATCTGGCAAGCTGTTCAGAGTGAGATAGGCTCCAGCCTCCCCACAACCCTAATAAGAGAAAGTGGTTTTACAAATGTGTGAGTGAGTTATGTTTGTTAGGGCATTTGAATGGATTGACCAGAGCGGATCAGAGCTGCTGAGGTAATATGGTGGTATATTGTTATGTCAGGGTTTTTTTCCGCAGTTGTTTCCAGTGTTATTAGGGACATGATTAAAATTCACTGCTAGTGTTTATATTATTAAAAAATCTGAGGAAAGGCAATGCCCGATCTGGGTCTGAAACTATTTGGAGTGGGTGGCTCGGTGTAGTGGATAGCACCTCTGCTTCACAGGTCCCGGGATCAGTGAAGGTGTTTCTGTGTGGACTGTGCATGTTCTCCCCATGCTTGCGTGGGTTTTTTCCCACAGTCCAAAGACATGCACATTATGCTAATTGGTCCTAGTTGTCAGTGTGTGTGTAAATGGTTGTGTTTGTTGACCCTATGGTGGATTGGTGAGCTATTCGGTTTGTACCCTGCCTTCACCCAGAGTTGGTTGAGATAGGCTCCAGCTTTTAAAAGTGGTGCAAGTTGTTCCAGAACATCTTGATCCATGCATCCCTTGCCGTTTGAATGCAATCTGTGTGAAGTAGGAGGATTTACGCATGTACAGTAGCATCCGTTATGGTTATCAGGTCTTTTCACAGAAGATGGGTGGCTATGCTTATGTGGTTTGCATTATCACCAAACAACATCAAACACATAAAGAAAAAAAATGAGATTCTCTCTCTACACTGGTGTTCTTAAAACATTCTGAAACGACGCAGTGCATTTGAATTTATATTTATGATTGTCAATGCCATTTCTTTACTAGAGCCTTATAATCATTGCAAAGTACAAAAACACGCCTTATGTCCACGCACAACATTTTCTTTCTGATCACTGATTTGCACATGTATGTTTGCGTGTTGTCACAAATGGGCTTCCACTGATTTGGGAGTGATTGTGTAAATGTGAACGTAACTTGCTCCAGGTGCAACTTGTTCCCGTTGCCCGTGTAAAACTAGCTTTAGATTTAGTCAGTTGACTCAATCCTCATGTTTTGGATTCATTCACTCATTTGCTGAACCACTTAATCCTATTATTAGGGTTGTAGGGAGGCTGGAGCCTATCTCAAGTGACTCTGGGCAAAGGTGGGGTGCATCCTGAACAGCTCACCAGACTATCACAGGGCAACACACACAACCATTCACACAAGCACTCACACCTAGGGTCAATTTGGAACAACCAATTAACCTAATATGCATGTCTTTGGACTGTGGGAAGAAACTGGAGTACCCGAGGAAACCTTTGCTCTCACAACAGAGCATGCAATCTCTCCACAGAAACACCACAATGAAGCTGACAGAATTAACCGCTCCAGCCCTAGAAAGTGTGGTAACATACACAAACTAATTTAACACAAGCGATCTCTCTCTCTCTTTCTCTCTCTCTCTCTCCCTCTCTCTCTTTCTCAGAGGCCCAGGCATGATCTCCTAAGACAGGTCTGTCATAAAAATGATGGATGATTGTGGACCTTGGCAAATGTACAGACTTTCACCTAGACCTTGTTTTTTTGTGTGTGTGTGCGTGTGTGTATGTGTTTGTGTGTGTTTGACGGCAAATGTATGCAGAATAGCTAAGAAACAAAGAATATGAATACTTTGGAAGTTCATCTCATATGCCTAACACACACACACAAAGGGACTGGGTTAAACTAAGATCTTGGTGGATCTCGGTGGATCTCCTCTTATCCATCAAACCCAAACCCATATTTTTTGCATTAGTACTTTATTTAAATACATACATTCCTGATAAATTAATATAATCGTATAATTTTTACTACAGCAGTGTTGGTTTGTAGTTTTCCATTTTAAACGATGAAACTTGGACACAATCCTGACAACCTGGTGTGTTATACATTAGCCGTGTGTATACACAGTCTTGAGTGTAAATTGTGGATATTTATATTTCTACATGTAAAATAAAATTCATGAAATCTACGAATTTATATGTACATTAGTATATGTATTTAGCTTTTATTTCTTAATCAAAACACACTTAAAAGTTGCAGATAAACTATTTGGTTTTACTCTGCTGTATGAAAGAGAATCTCTGCTTCACTGTTGGTCAAGTTCATCTTCTTGAATCTTTTGACTTGCTCCATATCATCTAAAACAATCTAGTAGAACTTTTACAATATCTCTTTGCCATATATAGTGATTTTTGGCTTGGGGTTGCGTGAGGAGAGCAATTTAGGATGTGTGGAAGTTTTCTGCATATAGGTGAGAACATGTTTCATCCCTGCTTTGATAAATGAGACTCCTGTGTACTGAACATTTGCATTATACTGTAAAACTGCTGCTGTAATCATAATGAAGAGCATTTCATCCCAATTACTACTCTCTGATTTTATGGTACAGATAGGGAAGACTAATGATTAAGGATGGCATGGTGGCACTGTGGTTACCATGTCCGCCTTACAGTAAGAAGGTCCTGGGTTGAAGTCCCGGGCTTGGCAAGGTCGTTTCTGTGTGGAGTTTGCACGTTCTCCCTGTGCTTGCGCTAAAAGGAATAATGAGGGAGTGAGTGAGTAATGTCTGCTAAGGGCAGCACGATGGCATAGGAGTTACCAAGTCGACCTCATAGCAAAAAGGTTCTTTGTTTGATTCCCGGGCTCAGCATTGCCATTTCTGTGTGCAGTCTGCATGTTGTCCCTGTGCCTGTGTGGGTTACTTCTGGGCACTCAGGTACCTCCCACAGCCCAAAGACATGTGCGTTAGGCTAACTGGCTGTTTCATATTGCCCCTAGGTGTTATGATGACTCCCGGACACGGGGAATATAACAAAACAGGCTTTATTTATAAACAACTAAACACGGGCTCCGCGAGCCACAAAACGCAGGATAACTCAAAACAGGGAAATATGAAAGGAAACCTGCCACGAGGGGCGAACCAAAACAAACACAACGCGGAGAAATAGGAAAGGAAACCTGCCACGAGGGGCGAACCAAAACAAACACAACGCGGAGAATGTCCAGAGAGTCCGAGGGAACTTCAGGAGAAGTAGCACGGGTGGAGAACGCGGGAGTAAAGGTGAGTCAGCCACACAGGTAGGAGTAGCGGTGAAACACATGCATCTCCATTCAAGGCTCGACACCGGAGTGTGTCTCGCGGGGGTTTATATGGAGAAGACAATCAGCTCCGGTAATGAGGCGCAGGTGATGACAATCCGAACTTGGGAAAGTATGCTCGCGGAGTGTGAGTGTCAGGGAGAGAGTTCGACCTGGCCGTAACACTAGGTGTGAGTGTGAGTGTGAATGGTTGTGTGTTGGCCCTACAATGGTCTGGTGAGCTGTTCAGGGTGTACCCTACCTTTGCCCAGGGTTGGCTGAGATAGGATCCAGCCTCCCTGCGACCCTAGTAGGATTAAGCAGTTCGGCGAATGAATGAATGAATGCATGAATGAATGAATGATTGCTAATTATGCAGTCCGTTTTCTCCAAGAAGAGGATAATGGGCCTTTTCCATTTTGGTTCCTTCCTCGTGTTCACTCAGTAAATTTTCCTCTCCACTGTCCCCTCTGTCCTGTTTATTAGGGATAAAATTAAGGAAAAAATGACTGGATTTATAAATAGCTGTTTTGTGTTAATTTTTATGCTTAAAAATTACAACCAAATACAACCAAAATCGATTAATCTTTGTTAAACAGCTGGGAGACATTTCTGATTAAAGTAGAGATTTGATGCTTTTTCCACCTTTTTGACCCATAAATGTTGTTACAGTGTTGAAAAGCCATGTTTTCCCTCTGGGCTGTTTGTATTTTGTGTACCTGAAAATACTGACTTTGATTCAATGAAGTGTATCTAACTTTCTCTCTGTATTTTCTCTCTAGTTTTGTGCCCCATGTTGTGTAAAAACGGAGGTGTGTGCATTCAGAAAGATCGATGTCTCTGTCCTTCCAACGTTACTGGAAAGTTCTGCCATATACCTGCATCTTCATTCTCCTCTTCTTCCAACGACATTGACAAGCTAGCTTCAAATGCTAATCTTCCAGCTAGCCAGGGGCTGATGCGTTCGGAGTATGTCCTTCCTTTACAGAGTCGACAACAGACCCACACCAATGGTAAGGGGAACTAACTAACACTTTGGGAAATTAGCACTCTGTCTTTATTTGCTTATTTCCGAACCTGATACTGGCCGAGGTCGTCTTCTTCTCCTATGTTGTTTTATGGCAGTTGGCAAACAGCTATTTGGTACATTACCTTCAACTACTGGTATGGAGTGTAGCTCATAATGACTTATTTACGCTTATACCCAGAAGGACAAAAAAAAAAAAAACTTATATTTTGAATTGAGCTATTCCCAGATACTGTATTACAAACCATTGACACTCTGCTCTTGAATCCTTTTGTAAAATGTCCCTCAAATCTAAAGATATTTTTATCCTTTCAAGGTTTTGGACTAACTGCTTTCTCTCTTTCCTGTATTTCTGACAGTGGAATATCACATGTGACAATATTTTCTCCTCTCGCGCTCAGAAATCACAGTGTCCTCTATTATGTTTCCTTATTTTATGCAGTGTGCTGTTCAATCCAGAGTCCAAATCTAATCCTTGATATTACTGTCTCTTCATAACTGTTCCTTCCTGCCCTCCTCATTTCTCCCCCTTTTCTCTGAATTCTATAAAACCATTGTCCCTTCCTTTCTTCTTCCCATTGTTTTCCTTTGGTCTCTGTTTAATGATGCTTTTAATGTCCTGCTAATTTTCAATGTTAAGTCAATATGGATATTTTTAACTGCTTCCTTATCAACCTTATCTGTTTAAAATTGCTATTTTTGGCCAATTTGGTATGCGAGGACAGCTAGGAGTTCATGATTCTTGGTTTGGAGATGCTGTACATTTGTGAATTAACTGTTCTTGGACTATGAAAAGTGGGTAAGCTGACATTTGGTTAGTAAACAGCATGATTAGCTTGCCCAAGGATTTTGATAAAAATTTGCGAGCAGCTCAGCTTTAATTTTAGTGGGCGGAGGAAAAGTGAGCATTAGGGACATTATATAACACTGTTATATCTATATAATCCGGGAATTCTCACACAGGCATTTTGGTGGAATAGAACTTATAAATCCAGTCAGTTTTCTTTCCAGGCGGGGCCTCCATGGCTTTGTCGACCCCCTACCAGGCTTTGTCCTGGACCCACCAGGGTCATATTCGGCCCCCTGTACCTTTTTTCCCCAATATTTTTATTTTGCAGTTGTTATCAGCCCTGTAAACACTTATCCAACATTTTCCTTACCAATAAATCTAGAGAAATACATACACTCCTTACACTCCCCACCCCCCCGCAATTTCTCTAAATATGGTCATGTAATTTGTAAAGGATATCCAGAACAGAGCATCATAGTCATGGAATATGGCTTGGTTGGGTGTCCCGAAGTGGTTCACACATCCACCTCACAGCAAGAACGTCCAGGGTTCCAGTCCTGGGCTCAGGTGTTTCTGTGTGGAGTTTGCACGTTCTCTCTGTGCTTACATAGGTTTTGTTTGGGTACTCAGGATTCCTCCCAAAATATAAAGACATGCAGATTATGCTTATTGACTGTTACCAATTACCCCTAGGTGTGAATATGAGTGTTTTTTGGCCCTGCAATGGTCTGGCGAGCTGTTCAGCATGTTCCCCTACTTCACCCAGTGTTGACTGTGAAAGGCTCTAGCCTCCCTGTGACCCTAGAAGGTTTAAGAGGTTCAGCAAATGAGTGAGTGAGTAGTTGTATCATGTTCGTCCTTTGTACACAGGTGCCCACCACATCAAAACAAAAGGCTGCTGCATTGCTGAATTGATGCTAATTGGCTGTTATTTATCTCTGACTTGTATTTATCTCTGACTTGTCTGACTGTCGGAGAGTGCAGGTCCATTTTTGGCTTTGTAGGCAAGTATTACTTTTTAAATCTAATGCTAGCAGCTACAGGAAGCCAGTACAGAGACCGTAGAAGTGAAATGATGTGGGAGAACTTAGGAAGGTTGAAAAAAGGCCTGAATTGTTTAATTCTGGATCAGTTGAAGTTGCAAAGGTTGAATGGTGCTCAGAGGCAGACCTGCCAGGGGTGAGTTGCAGTAGTCTAGCCTTGAGGTGAGAAGGGACTAAACAAGTATATGAGTGGCCTTAGTGGAAAGACATGGATGAATTCTTCAGATGTTAAAGAGGAGAAATTGACATGATTGAGGAAGATTAGCAGTATGAGAGGAGAAGGATAGGTGCAGTGACCAAAGAGGAGATCAAAGATTTGTCCAGGGAGATTACAGGATCCTAATGTGGGGATGAATCAGCTGGGATGAACAGCAGTTTGGCCTTGCTGGGATTAAGTTTCAGTCGAACAGAAGTGGACCAAGTACTAAACCGTGGGGGATGTCAGTGGAAAGTCTGCGTGGAGCAGATGTGGATCCCTTGCATGTTACCTGATATGAACAACCTTCCAGGTAGGACACAAGTCATTGCAATGCAGAACCACAACTTCCAAGGTCTTTGAGGTTGTTCTGCAAGAGGTACAAAGACAATTGGTTATAGATAGTGTGTTCAATAATTTTAGAAAGAAAAGAGAGAAGTGATACTTGGCTGTAGTTGCTGATGTCTGATGGATCCGTAGAGAGTTTCTTAATGATGGGTAGAAATCTGGCTCTTTTGAATGCTGTTGGTACACGAATAGATGATATAGAGCTGTTAATGATAGTGGTGGTGAAGTGGTAGTTAGCTAATTAAGCTAATTAATTGTCCGCTGCCATGGAGGAAAATGCACAACATGTTTAATAAAGCCCACTGGTTTATACCTTCAAAAACAAACAACAATATTTCATAAATTGGCTGTAAACAAACTTATTAACTCACTCACACATAACAAGCTCTATTAGTGAAAGAAAAAAGCCAATGATTGTATGAAATCACTTTCTTAACCTTCTCCTAATCTTCCCCACTGAGCAGTGTTGTTCTGTTGCTCCAGGTCGTCTCACTGCATTTTACAGCAATACATCTCTTAATATAAACCATATTGATGGACTTGTATCCCACCCTTCCCATGCTTGGGCCTTTCTTTGTCTCTCTCTCTCCATGACTCTGTGTTGTTTACACAAGTCTTGCACAAGTGCATTATTTTCACATTTTTGGCTCATGGATACACTCTCGGGAGCATGGTTGATGTCACTGTCTGTTTGGTGTTGTAAATTAAAATCATTTAGTAAACAGTTTACTTAAACCAGCATATTTTCACATTCATGAATGTATATTCAGAATGAAAGTGAATAATGACAATGAATAAGTCGTTTAAAAAAACTTTTACTAATATCATTGATCACAGCGTGCATTTACCATACTGTCAGTTTTTACAGACCAGTGGTAACGTGCCTCAAAATAAATCTTCACTGGCAATAAACACTCGCTTACACACTCACTCATTTTCCAAACCATTTAATCCTACTACTAGGGTTGCAGGGAGGCTGGAGCCTATCTCAGCTGACACTGGGCAAAGGTGAGGTACACCCTAAACATCTTGCCAGACCATCGCAGGGCCAACACACACAACCGTACACACTCGCACTCACACCTAGGACCTTCATGTATGTGGTATCTTTGCAGAAATTATATGTTTGGTCTAACAACACAAGAAAATGAAACCCAGGACCTTCTTGCTGTGAGGTTGATGTGCTAACCACTACACCACCGTGCCACCCTGATATAGGGATATTAAGAATTTAAAAATATTTTATTTATTAATACAATAAAGTCAGATTTTTTTCTGTGATATGCTACAACATATGTTAATTCTGTGTGTGTGTGTGTGTGTGTGTGTGTATTCAGAGTCTCGTTTGGTGACGGTTCGTGTCCATCATCCTCCTGAAGCAATGGTGAAGATCCACCAGGTCGTGAAGGTCAATTCAGGCCCAGGCTCCGAGACAGTGGCACGATCATCAGGGCTCTCTGGTTTCCGTGGCAATAGCAGACACAGCAGCACATTTCTGGCAGACAGAGCAGAGGCTATACCTGCTCTTGTCCAGGCCCAAACATTCAGAGGAGACTCTACCTACACAGAGGCCTCTGGGTTTAAATATTGCTTCAGAGAAGTTCGCAATGGACAAGTGAGCAACTTACATCAGACAGACATGGAACAAGCCTCTAAACATAAAATAAGTCATGCCAGTGTGTAGAAAACACACATCATGCCTTACAAAATTAGATTTAGAAAAACAGAATTGTCTATCGGGGCAGTGGTGGCCCGGTGGTAGGGTACTGGATTACTGATCCCCAGGTCGGGGATCAAATAGTTAAAACGCTATCCTTACTACTTAACTGTAGTGACGCATCAATAAAATAACTGGTATTGAGCTAATTTTACATGTAAAAATGTGTCAGTACTGCACGTGAGTGGCGCATTGACAAGGTGCCCTACTATCATTTTGAAGATGTTAAGTTCGAATCCAGGTTGATGAATGTAGCCATTTGCGGCCGTGAGTCCATAGGAGCTAAACGGCCAAGCTCCCACGGGAGAGAGGAATGGCATATGTTCAACTCCCTGTCACTTAAAGTGATCCTCAGCCAGTCTTTGTTGTCTGTGAGCTTATGCATACAAGGAGTAGATAGCGCTTTCCCTCTTCCCATTGTGTTATGTTGTCCTTGAATGAACATGCACGGCAGTTCATAAAGATGCAAGTGGCAGCATCACGTGTCATGGAGGGGGTGCGTGCTTGCTCTCGCCCCTCCCTAGGTGGTGGTGGTGGTTGTGTGATAGGGAGGCAATATTTGATGAGTGGGAATAAAAAAATGGCTCCAGTACCAACATATGATATGATGTGCTACTACATAATGTAATGTACAACAAGATGCAATATCTGAGACCCAGGCATATTGTTCAAAACGCAGACTACAAACTCTGCTCTGTAGCCAGGATGAGCACTCCTGTAATGTGGAATATCTATAAGCATAAGGATAGCTCATCAACCATCAAGTCAACATCTTGTATACTGTAGAGTCGGTGGTGATTAAACTTCACACAGTTGTGATTATCATTAATGAATCTTCTATATGTCTTCCACAGTGCAGTTCTCCACTGCCGGGACTCCACAGTCAGGAAACGTGCTGCAGGGGAGATGGTGTAGCATGGGGAATAAAAGATTGTACACTCTGCTCTCCAGCATCAGGTATGCACACACAGATATATTATAATTATATTTATAAAATACAGCTATATTAGAAAATAAAAATATTTTTGTCAGTTGAAAAATTTTAGGGGCGGCAAGGAGGACCTGGGTTGGAATTCTGGGCTTGGCAAGGGAGTTTCTGTATGGAGGTTGTATTTTCTCCCTGTGTTTGGGTGGGTTTCCTCCCACAGTCCAAAAATGTCATATAAGAATAAGAAGAATAAGAGATCTTTATTGCCAACTGTTGCATGAACAATGAAAATCAGTATATTGATTAGATAGTAGGTCTTGTTCTGGATTTAACTGTTATTTGGATCTGGATTCAGACTGGAATCTGTCTATTGGGTATCTCTTGCATTAAGTATTTTTGGCAAATGAAAGGAGTTTTCCAGTGCTTCTACTTATTATTCTGTGATACATGGCTTAATTTATTAAAACATCAACACAACAATTAATTTTAAAGAGAAACGAAACACAACACACAATGATCTCATGTAGAACAGTGTAAGAAAAGTGTTTAATCTTTATAGACACAACACCAGTCAGTAGGAACAGCTACAGAAGCATTTTGTTGAAGTTGATAATGTTAATCTTATAGTGGTATAATGCTCCTTTGTACAATGTTCAGGCTTTGCCAGCAAGATTAAACACTAGTATCATGAGTTATGAAGTCTGACCCAAGCGAGGTCTGACTAATGCATAGACCCAGTGAGAAAAAGAAAACCTGGAGGAGTGTTTAGCACAGCTTTTAATTCTGAACACTGCATTGTGCTTTGAACTTCATTACAATCACAAATACACACTGCAGATACATAAACACGATTACCAGGTTTCATATTACACAAAAAATCTGGGACGCAGTCATATACGTCTAGGTATTATATAAAACAAGACTAATAAACATCCATTCTGTATACATGGAATAATAATTAAAAAACACAGCACAGCGCACAAAATGTACAGTAACTAATACATGGTTGGATAGATGGAGAACAACAACAACAGCAATAACAACATTGATCTACAGCCAAAATGCTTCTGAAATAAATACATTCAAACTTTACTAATTTTGGGCCTCTGGGAATGAAACTGATGTTTAAAATTGTTGATTGGCTCTAGTTTTAAAGTTATGGTACTGGGTCAACATATACCACCCTGACTTAGGGACACATGCATTTTTTTGTTCAGATGAAAACATGCCTTGTACTTGTGTGAACAGTGCAGATAACTTCTGCTGTTTGCAGTGACTTTAGCATCACAGAAGTGCAGTATAACTCCTATGGTTAAGAAAGCCTACCACCTTTACTTTGGGTACAAAATTGGGGATTCGGACAAGAACTCGGTCCCACACATATGTTGCAACAATTGTGTAACAAATGGAGAGAGCCAACTGATCATATCAGCCATTGTTACTTATGCATGGTACTTCCACTTCCGCTTTGCAGTCCCATTAATTCATTCATTCATTCATTCATTCATTCATTTTCTAAGATGTTTAATCCTAATTAGGGTCGCAGGGAGGCTGGCACCCATCTTAGCTGACTTGGGGCGAGGGCGGGGTACACCCTGAACAGCTCGCCAGGCCATCACAGTGCCAAAACACAAACGACCATTCACACTCACTCTCACACCTAGGGGTGATTTGGAACAGCCAAAATCCTAGTGTGCATTTCTTTGGACTGTGGGAGGAAACTGGAGTACCAAGACGAAACCCACACAAGCAGAGGGAGAACATGCAAACTCCACACATAAAAATGCCAGAGCCCGGGAAACGAACCCAGGACCTTCTTGCTGTGACTTGAACGTGCTAACCACTGCACCACCGTGCCACCCTCTGTGCAGTTCCATTTAATGAATACAAGAGACAGGCCAATAAGCACCAAGCAAACACCAAATAAGAACTGATCTCTGTATTTATATATCTATTAATAATGTTTGTTCACGTTTGTTCCAAAAGCAATTTAATACATAAGTCTTCTACTTATTTTAAAGTGTTACAAAAAGAGAACAGTTGAAATTTTCATTCATTTATTCATTTTCTAAGCCGCTTATTTCTAATTAGGTTCGTGGGGAGGCTGGCGCCCATCTCAGCCGACTGTAGCTGACTCCATAATAAAACACACAGTTTATTTCTGAAGCAGACAACTTCTAAAAATATGTATACCAGTATAACAACAACAACAACAGCAACAATAACAAAAATGACAACAGTAAGAAAAAGAAGAATGAATGTTCGCATGTTCGCCTCACAGCAAGAAGGTCCTGGGTTCGAGTGTTGGGCTCAGTGAGGGCATCTCTGTGTGAAGTTTGTATGCTCTCCCTTTGCTTGCATTGGTTTCCTCTGGGTACTCCGGCTTCTTCCTACAGATATGCACTCACTCACCTGCCGAAATGTTTAATCTCACTAGAGTCGCAAGGAAGCTGGAGCCCATTTCAGCCGACAGTGAGCGAAGGCAGGGTATACCCCAAACAGCTCGCCAGAGGCTAAATTGGCTGCTCCAAATTGCCAAAATGTGAGTGTGAATTGTTGTGTGTGTTGGCCCTGCAGTGGACCGGCGAGATGTTCAGGGTGTACCCGGCCTTTGCTTGGAGTCGGCTCAGATAGCCCTCAGTCTCCTTGCGATAGAATGAGGTGGTTCGGTAAATGAGTGAGCGAGTGTAGCTGTATGCATCACTAGTCCATAAATACATTTGCATGAAATAAATTCTTACTGAAAAAAGTCCAGGCTTGAGTTGAAGTGTATATGATTATCAGTCAGTATCATCCAAAACTTAGATCCAAAACTTAGGCTTTAGAACTTTTTACTTCTTCAAGTATGATGAAAACAACGTCTTTGTCCTTTATGAGTCTACAGCCTGAGGCTAATTACATCAGTCAGATAATATGTGTAGCTACTCAAAAACATGTTATTCTTTTTAATAAACTAAATAATATGGACCCGCCCTTGTCTCCAGTTTGGAAGTATCTAAAGGGGCCCAAATCCTCTGGGATCTTCTGTAATCCAAACACTGATTATAATGTATGATGTATGATATCCTTGCACAAAAAGAACAGCTGTTGATTATAAACCAAAAAAACAAACAAACCCCAGAATAACAGGCAACTCACAGTCACAGATACCAAACCAATATGAATAAAACCAGTATGAATAAAACCCCACTTTAATCTTGTTTCTGTCTGTAATAACTAAGGATTAAGATATGGGATTTTCAGTTGGATAATTTGATAAAGAATCATTTATGAGTAAGAAGAAGATGAACCTTAAAGCCTCAGAGAAGTGATCAGAGAATAAACACGGGATCTCCTCCAGCATTTTCATTTTCAAAACCAGCATCCGGCATGAAAGGCCTTTGATATCTGCACTAAAGTGTCTTCAGAGAATTTCTCTCTCTCTCTCTCTCTCTCTCTCTCTCTCTCTCTCTCTCTCTCTCACATACATACACGGTCACTCAATTGCCAACTCTTTATTCCTACTAGGGTCGAGGTGAGGATGAAGCCTATCTCAGCCAACTCTGGGCGAAGGCAGGGTACACCCTGAACTGCTCACCAGTCTATCACAGGAACAACATACACACAACCATTCTCACTTACATTTACACCTAGGGGGAATTTGGAACAGCCAATTATCCTAATGTGCATGTCTTTGGACTGTGCGAGGAAACCAAAAACCCGAGAGAAAACCCATACAAAGCAAGCATGGTGAGAACATGCAAACTCCACACAAAAACACCCCCACTGAGCTTCACTCTCACTCACTCACACACTTACTCACTCACACATGCACTCACTCACTCTCTCACATGCTCACTCACTCACTCACTCACTAACTTACTCAATCATATGCTTACTCAGTCACTTATTCTCTCACACACTTACTCGCACTCTCAATCACTCACTCAGTCACTCACTCGATTGCTTCCACACTCATTCACTCAGTCACTCACTCGATTACTTCCACATTCATTCACTTACACACACACTCACATACACACTCACTCAGTCATTCTTACTCATTCACACTCACTCACTCACTCACTCACTCACTCTCTCACTCACACACTTACTCACACACTTACTCACTCTCTCACACGCTCATTCACTCAGTCACTTAATCTCATTCATACACACACACACACACACACACACACACACACACACACACACACCCTCCCTCCCTCACTCACTCACAATCACGTACACACTTCCTCCCTCACACACTCACTCACTCACTCACACACACTAGCACACTAATTCACTAACACACTCTCTCATTCACACACTCACTCACTTACACACTGACTCAGTCACTCACTCTGTTACTCTCACCCACTCACTCACTTTCTCACTCACACATGCACTCACACACATGCACTCACTCACTCTCACATGCTCACTCACTCACTCAGTCACTGAATCTCTCATTCACACACACACACACACACACACACACACACACACACACACACACACACACACACTCACTCAGTCACTCACACTCACATACACACTCACTCACACACTCACTCAATCACACACACACTCACACACACTCACACACACTAACACACTAATTCACTAACACACTCACTGACTTACACACTGACTCACACTCACTCACTCACTCACTCACTTACTCAATCATATGCTTACTCAGTCACTTAAACTCTCACACACTTACTCACGCACACTCAATCACTCACTCACTCAGTTACTCACTCGATTACTTCCACATTCATTCACTCACACATACACACATACTCACATACACACTCACTCACTCACTCTCACTCATTCACACTCACTCACTCTCTCACTCACACACTTACTCACTCACACATGCACTCACGCTCTCACACACTCACTCACTCACTCACTCACTCACACACACTAACACTAATTCACTAATACACTCTCTTACTCACACACTCACTCACTTACACACTCACTCACTCACTCAATGTTACGCAGGCTCTCCAGAATAACCGACCCAAAAGCAGGACAGACAAGGCAGAGTAGATTGAGAAGGGTTTCTT
>JBCNYH010000001.1:76260362-76272934 GCA_039654325.1 Tandanus tandanus
ATATATATATATATATATATATATATATATATATATATATATATATATATATATTCAAGATCCAACAATGTTTTAATTTAACTTTTCATTCACACTTCACATTAATATCTAGAATTTATAATATATATAAACAGCAGGTCCTGTGTGGTGTTCCTGGTATGCAGTGGTAAGTACCTACCAAAGGTGATCCAAGGAAGGATGACCAGTGACCTGGCAGCCTCATGAGTGCCCAAAACAGTGCATTGCAGCTTGCTGTGTATGGGCCAGCCTTACTTTAGACCAGTCAGGTGGTGTTAATGTTATGGCTAATCAGTGTATGCATTAATGTCTGTATTTGTTTCAGATGTGAATGAATGTGAGGACTCTCTACAGTGCCCTGGTCAAAGATGTATTAATACTCTTGGCTCATATAGGTGTGTGTCATGTGGACCCGGGTTTGTAGTAACCAACAGAGGATGCACAGGTAAATATATTGTTCTACTTTTCTGCATTTATGTGTATACCATTTACATAATATTCATGCAATCTGCTTTTTTAGATATTGATGAGTGTCAGCAGGTTCCTGCACCCTGCACTAATGGCCACTGTGAGAACACACTTGGCAGCTACAGATGTGTGTGTCATACAGGTTACAAACATCAGGACAACACTTGCAGAGGTGAAATGCTTTAACACACATTCATACTGCCATCCTGGCCTACACTGAGAGAGAAAGAGAGAGAGAGCGAGAGAGAGAGAGAGAGAGAGAGAGAGAGAGAGAGAGAGAGATTGTTTTTAGATTTGATGTCTCCTTTATTCAATCACTTCAGAAACATTATATAAATATCACACAAACGTGCAAATTCAACAAGTTGATAAATATATGTTGTTTCTAAAGGATCTTAAAAGGGACAAATATCCAAATATAAAAACAGCAAAAATTAAAACAAAAAATTATTTGAATTTTCTATGAATAGTAAAAACAATAGAAAAATTAAATAGTAAATAAAAATATAAAAAATATAAAAGCTATAAGAACAGTGAGTCCTAAGAGGTAGGAGTCATTAGAAATTAAAAATCAGTTCACCAGCTTCATCTAACAGAGGGCAATTGATATTCCCTACACTGCACCAAACTTGTGAACATCATTGATTAGATCATAGTACGTATACTCACGTTTTAATCTTGCAGCCAACATCCCCCTCGTCATACCCACCGCGTCTGTTGTCCCGGTACCTAGGGTGTTATTCTTTCTGGTTTTCCAGGTTGCTAGATTGGCTAAACCTGATAAAAAGTTCAGTAGGCAAACTCCACCTTTCTTGGCAACACTGTATTTAGGACCACCTATAAAAGTTTCAATTGAAAACTCCTCCCTTAGAGCCCTAAACCACACCTTTAACAGGCTGAAGAGGTTTCCTAGCCAGCTGCAGTTCAGGAACAGGTGTTCTACATCTTCGTCCTGACCACAGAAAGAACATTCCCTTGTTACTGCTGGATTCAGTTGGGCCATGTGTCTGCTTGTTGCTATGATTTTATGGATTATTCTCCACTGTAGATCACCTGTTCGTTTCTCTATTGGAGGTTTGTACAGGGTTCACCAGCGTTCTTTCATGGAGAAGCCTGGTCCAAACAAACCTGATCACCCCAAGGCCTTTTGCCCTCGCAGTGCTGCCTGATGAGTCACAGTGCTGCCTGTTGAGTCTGATGAGTGCAGAAGGAGAGGAGCATGTCCCCATCCTCTTCTGGTGGTTGTTCCCCTGTTGCTGAAATGGTGATGGGTGGGGAGACTTTGCTGTGGTCGCCCATACCTCTGTCAGGCCTCTTTAAGGCTTCTCCACAGTTCTCCGGTAGCACCTCTTGGAGTTTGTTGATTAACTTTTCTGCTAGTCGAGGGGACTGTAAGGCCAGTGACATTTTTTATGAAGGCCATAGGTTTCCACCCAGTGCCGTCTCTCAGCTGGGCCAGTGTTGTACATCCACTCACATGCAGAGAGGTCTGTACACTTGTTGAGTTCAGCATTCTTGATGTGATACATGGGTTGTACAACAGGGGTTCCCTAAAGATCCACTTTTCTGGCTGAGAGACGCTCCTGTGAATGGTGAACACCCTCCACCATGTTCTCAGCATCGACTGGTAGAAGCTGGGAGGGCCTCCCAACTTCATCTGTTCTGTGTTCACTAGGAGCAGCTGCTGGGTGTAGCCGAGGCCCTCCACCTTCCTGAAGAATGCGCTTGTTGTTTTTTCTCCACTGTATAGCAGCTTTTGCACTGCCTGCAGATGGGACGTGGAGATCCGGCTGTGTATGTCGATCAGGCCCTGTCCCCCTTCTTGTTCTGGTAGAACGCTTCTGCAGGTGGTTCTAGGACGCTGAGCTTGTGCCACAGGGTGGAGGCGGCCAGGTTGTTTGCTACCAGGATCTTCCCCCTGTAGGACAGCTGGGACGAAACCCAACTCCATTTTGACAGCTTGGCCACCACCTTCTCCAGCATACCCTCCCAGTTTTTTTTTCTTAAAAGCTTCTGTTCCTAAAAACACACCGAGAGACTTCATCCCATCTTTTCTCCACTGTTAGTCTCCTGGGATTTGGACCCGTGTTCTCCCATCCACCTATGAGGAGTCCCTCACTCTTTTCCCAGTTAACTTTGGCTGATGACGCATTCTCGTACATGGTTAAAGTACCGTTAAGTCTTGCTATGTCTTCTTGTTGTGTGATAAAAATTGTGATACCTTCTGCATATGCTGACACTATGAATTTCCTCCTGTAGGGTCACCTGGGGTGCTAAAGCCACTTAGTTCTCTTCTCAGCCTGCTGAGAAGAGGTTCAATAGCCAGACTGTGTAGCTGACCAGAGAGTGGACATCCCTGTCTGATACCTCTCTGTACTGGTATCACACAGCTCAGTCCGCCTCCCACCTTAACCATGATCGAGGCATCAGTATACAGAAGTTTGATCCATGAAATAAAAGATTCTCCAAACCCAAAACTTTAAAAAAGTAGTCATGTCCTACTCTTATATTTACCTGTGATACCCATGTCTGTAATGTCTCTGATTAAAAACAGATTGTCCGTGATGGATCTGTCTGACTGATCCTCATGAACCAGAGTGTTTAAAACAACTTTCAGTCTATTTGCCAGATACTTCGCTAAAATCTTATAGTCCAGGCAGAGAAGGGAAACGGGCTACCAGTTCTTTAGTAAGCCCTGGTCACCTTTCTTTGGCAGCAGTGACAGAACCTACTGGGCAGTAGCCTACTCGTCACACAGTCCTTTGGTATTCCTTCCCCAGCGCTCCCCAGAAGTGTTTGTAGAACTCTGCCAGCAGTCCATCTATTCCAGGTGCCCGACCTGCTAATTGCTGCTGAACAGCCTGAGTCAGTTCCCTGAATGAAATGTTGGCATACAGGATCTCCCTCTGCCTTGGGCGGAGTTCTGGTAGTCCCTGAAGGAGTTGAGCTGTGGTCTCTTCATCATTGTCCCTGGCTGCGTAGAGCTCAGTGTAGAAGTCCACTGCTAGCTTCCTCATTTCGCGTTGATCTGTGGTCAGGGACCCATCTGGTCGACGAAGGTGCATCATTTGTTTCTGCTGTGCCATCTTCTGCTCGAGTTTGAAGAGGAAGGCGCTGGGGGTGTCCATGTTTGCCATTGCTGTCATTCTAGCTCCAACCAGAGCTCCCTTCACCCATTCCTGAAGAAAGAAGCTCAAGTCATGCCTCTTCTCCCCTAGTGTTTTGCTCGCCTCATGAGTGTTTTGGATATCTGGGTCATTTTCGAGGTGTGAAATCTCCTTCTCTAGCCTCTGGATGGTTGCTTTTGTGTTACAGGTAGCATATGCAGTGTAGTTGTGGCAAAAAGTCTTTATCTGGGTTTTTTCAACCTCCCACCACTGACCAAGATTTTCAAAATATTTTTTTTTCTGTTTCCAGTTATTTCAAAATAAAACGAACCTTTCACAAAACACTATATCTAATAAAAGTTTTACGTTAAAATGGCATAATGGCATAATACTGTGGGTGTGGTATTTTGGGCATGTTTATGTGAACAGTTGTCATGTGGTGATCAGTAAAAACATTGGGGAAAATAAAAGCATTGGTTATTCTATTATTATTTGCAACACACACATAAAACCTGTCTAATGTATCACCAGAGAAAACCACCCGTGTCTGATACCATCACCCAAATGTACTGTCATGATTTTGGGTTTCTGCTTCCAAATATCTACCAAGATAGCTTTTTTTATGAAGCTATGAAGTAGCTGGCTGGACTGGGGATGTGGCTCTTCCCCATTTCTATCCAAAATAAAATCAACTGTACAGTTCCAATTGTCCCCCATTACCATAAAACAATGTTTACTGTACTGATGTAATGTGTTGTCGATCTTCTGTAAAACATTAAAACGTTCTGGACCATTATTGGGTGCATAAACATTTATCAAAAGAAACAAAGTGCCCTGAAATTCAGCTTCAACAATTAAAACCCTCCCCTTTACAAGTTAATTTACTGAAATAACTGTGACATTAAAATTCTTTGTTAAGAGAATTGCTACCCCTGCATTCATGTTTGATCCACGACTAAAAAAAAAATTCCCTTCCCACTGAACCCCCCAATCCACCTCATTAGAGCTTTTCTCTAGCCCCGTTAATATTTAGAGACCCTAACCGAAACGTATCCATGAGGAGGTGGGAAAAAAAGGACAGGATCAGAAAGAACATAAAGCTTGAGATCAAGAGGACAGACATCACGTGACTTTAACACTTTTTTCCGGTTTATAGGGGTCTTTCCCCTTCGCAGTTTTGTCAACAATTTTTTGAGTCTGAATCTTTTTTGCCTGCTCAGTTCATTATACCCAACTTTTCTCTGTAACATGATCACTGACACAATAAACTTTTCAACATCTGGAAAATCACCTCCACTGTTTTCCCGAATGTCTCATCTAAAAACGTGTTGATTTCTTCCAGTGAGTACATCTGTTCATCCAGTGTCTGTGAACCCAGATCAGACAGGCTGGAGATATCAGATAGAGCATCACCATTCTCCATGACCTCATCACCCCCGTCTTCTACCTGGACGTCTCCAGTATCGGTGATGTCCATGATGGGTGGGATAGTAACAGGTTCTACAGTGATGATCTCTGTCCCGCTGTCTGCCCCTGATCAGTGCCCACCTCATCACTAAACTCATTACTATCGCGTTTTGTTTTTCCGTTAATGTTTCCGCCGCCGGGACACTCGAGTCCAACATCTCCACCTGTTCCCCCGTTTTCTCGGGTTCCTTTTGAACCCTAGCCGAGCCATCACTGGTCCCTTCACCACCATCGGTCTGAGATTTATGTGGGCATGAAAACTTTTTATGACCAATGCCACCGCATTCAAAACACCACATGCTCCCTGTGGTCACGTACAATATGAAGGATTTCCCCCGTGTGAAACACGGAAAGAAACATCCAATGTTGGCCACTCGAGGAACATACAGACTTGTCTCCTGATAGACAGCACATGTTTCAGGACCTCAGTCCTGCAGCCCAGTGGAACGGTTCTCATGGCACTGGCGAATTTCCCGACCCTTGAGATCTCACGCTTGATATCACTCTTCGGGAAATACGAGGGAACACTGGAGATGGTGACTTTGACCGTGGGTGAGACCAGTGGTGTAACAGGCACACCCCGGTCTCAACGACACGGCCCACCAAACACTCCTGTTTTAGGAAGATCACCATGTCCTTATTCATTCTTGACGCCGAGGCAATATTCTCATATCCGACCTACTTACCGACTGCAATAAGCACATCCTCCACACTCGCCTTCGCTTCAGGAACACACCTGATTCCATGACGGAGTGAAAGGGAAGGGCCACACCCAGCCAGGTGGGACACCATTCCTACACCCCGCCATGTCACTACTCTCCTCCTAACACAAAAACTAAATTAAAACGCTAACACAAAAAATCCTATATCACAAAAAATGAAAATTTGTTTTAATCCCTAAAGTAAGAGAAAAGAAAAAGAAATGAGGTATGAAAATAGAAAGGGATAGATCCCAAACAGTTGCTCTCACCGTGAACACTCACACGCTCTACTCCAAGCATGCGCCAGAGAGAGAGCGAGAGTGAGAGAGAAACAGAGAGAGAGCGCGCGAGAGAGAGAGAGAGAGAAAGCGAGAGACTGAGAGACTGAGAGACGGAAAAAGAGGGAGAGAGACAAAGAGAGAGAAAGGGAGAGACAAAGAGAGAGACAGACAGATAGATCCCAAACAGTCGCTCTCACCCTGAACACTCACACGCTCTACTCCCAGCATGCACCAGAGAGAGAGAGAGAGAGAGAGAGAGAGAGGGAAAGAGAGGGAGAGAAAGAGAAAGAGAGAGAGAGAGGGAGACAGAGAGAGAGAGAGAGATAAAGAGAAAGAGAGAGAGACAGGCAGTGAGAGAGAGAGAGAGAAAGGGAGAGAGAGAGAAAGACAGTGAGAGAGATAAAGAGAGCAAGAGAGAAATAAAGTGAAACAGAGAGAGACAAAGGCAGTGAGAGAGAGAAAGGGAGAGACAGAGAGAGAAATAAAGAGAAATAGAGTGAGAGAGAGAGGCAGTGAGAGATAGAGGGAGAGACAGCGAGAGACAGATATCTATATTACATGCTTGTGTGTGTGTGTGTGTGTGTGTGTGTGTGTGTGTGTGTAATAGATATAAATGAGTGTGAGAACCACCTGCAGTGTCGTGGTCAGGTGTGTGAGAACACTCCAGGCTCCTACCGGTGCACATCCTGTGAAGCTGGATTCCGCTTTAATAATGGACAGTGCACAGGTCAGCAGCAATTGTATTGTCATGTTTTATCATAATATCAGATTTATCACTTACACCACTTTACTTTTAATGCTTGTTTACTGGAGGCACCGTGGTGTAGTGGTTATCACGTCCGCCTCACAGCAAGAAGGTCCTGGGTTCAACTCCTGGGCTCAGGTGTTTCGATGTGGAGTTTGCATGTTCTCCCTGTGCTTGTGTGGGTTTCCTTCGGGTACTCCGGTTTCCTCCCGCAGTCCAAAAATTGTTTTTCCAAACTGCCCCTAGGTGTGAATGGTTTTTGTGTGTGTGTGTGTTGGCCCTGCTATTGACTGGAGAGCTTTTCAGGATGCACTTCCCCTTTGCCTGGAGTTGGCTGGGAAAGGTTCCAGCTTCCCCAAAACCCTAGTAGGATTAAGTGGTTGGGTAAAAAAATGAATTAATAAATGAATGAATGAATGAATGAATGAATGAATAGTTATTTACTGTAGCTGCTTTGAGTAGATAACACTTAATCAGGTAGCAAATTAATTCCATGTAGGACTTAAGAGGCAGCTTGGCCTGCTTGCATCAAAGCAGCGCTTTAGTTGTTTGACAGGTGCTTGACCTTCTTGCTGTGATGCAGACGTCCTAACCACTATACCACAATGCTGCACTGTAGTAAAACTATATTACTGTAATGTATCTTATGTTGCGTAACCAGTGGCACTATGGGCGAGGTGTAGAGTGTGCTGTCTTGTATATCGATGTTGTGTATTTTTTGTGTCAGATGTGGATGAATGTGCTCAGAACTCGCGTCTGTGTGTTAATGGACGCTGTGAAAATACTCCTGGAAGTTTCCATTGTGTATGTCGACCTGGGTACAGATTAAAGGAGTACACCTGTATAGGTAAGCATTATACGTATGACTCTTCAGTACAAGATACCCCATAGCGGGGTGGATGTTTTTTGTGCCTATAATATCATTGTGAATTTTTATTCATTGCCAAATGTTTATGCTAAACTACATTAAGACTTTACTAGACCTTACCTATATTAAACACATTTGTACTGTGGGTTCAACATTACAACATTATTTACTGGCCTGTCTGTTGTAGTTTTTTGGAGTTTAATGTCCCTTCCTTATCATGTTGTGACTTAAGCAAAACTTTATGGTTGAGCATTTCTCTGCACCAATTTGAAGCGGATTGGTAAATATCCTGTTGTATATCATTCCATCATCAAAACCTTTATTTGCAACACTGTTACAGCATCATGGACCTTTCCCCCGACAGCACTTAGCCCCGCCCTATTATTTACTTTTCCACAGTGACCTACAGAGAGACTGCTGTTTGTAATGCAGCAGGACGGATTAGTGGAATCTTACTCCACATGTAAAGCAGGGTGATGTTTGTGACCCACTCCAGCATAATAGGGATTAACTAGGAAATTTGACATACTGTGATATTGGTATATTTGTTAAGAGAATTGAACATGCTTTAAAATGAGGTATAATACATAATTAGCATGAAAATGGACTGATTTACATCACTTTGTATGTCGCTAATCAGGAAATACTACTTTTGAGAAAATAGTAATTACAGTTACAGAACCAGTTTTTGAATGTCCGCATCTGAAACTCCCCAACATCCATATGAATCCGGCTCTCGACCAATCAGCACCCTCGTACTAGCGGCTTCCTAGCAACAGATGAGTTCTATTTACACCGAGTCATGTCTGTTTTGAGGCCTCTCATTGGTTTAGCGTTATACGATTGGGGGAATCCTTCTGGGATTCTGTAAGTATGTAGAGTATTCTGGTGGTGAATTTGGATAATAAGTAAATACCCTGAGCAACCACAAAAGCTGTTTGAAAATCAGTAAAATAAGTGGATATTTCTATTGTTTTACAATGACGTGGACATGGAACCCTTTCTTAAACAAGTATTTTAGCATGGAGAGATCGTGTTTATGAATGTTTGAACTTGGTCATGTGGAAGATTATGTTCTGAAGGATGTATTTTTGGCGGTATCACATTTTCATCCAGGTACGCCATTTTCAACTTACTTTGGCACTTACTCAAAACTCTACCTTGCGACTTAATCCATATTACACTGGAGCGGGTCACAAATATGTTTTTCTATTTAACTGTGAAGATTTAAGGTACTAGGAGACACGGTGCTGGAGTGGTTAGCATGACAGGCTCCCAGGCTCTGGCTTTTCTGTGTGGAGTTTGCATGTTCTCCCTGTGCTTGTGAGGGTTTTCTCAGTGTGTTCCCGTTTCCTCCCACAGTCCAAAGGCATGCACAGTAGGCTAATTGGCTGTTCCAGATTGCCCCTAAGTGTGATTGGTTGTTGGCTCGACTGAGATAAGCTCCACCCTCCCCGTGGCCCTAATAGGATGAAGCATTTCGGCAAATGAGTGAGAGAGAGTGAGTTGTATGAACTGCAACAAATGTGTTTCTATAATACATTATTAGTCCAACAGTATGTGAACACTAATCACAATCATACTATGTGGTAGTTAACCGTTTCATTCCAAAGTTATAATAATTTCCACTCCTTGGAACTAAATTTCAGATTCCTGAACAGATTTTAATCTCAAAAGTGTATTGAAACTGCAGGTTTGTGTGTACTTGAACAGAGACAGTGATCCGTTTATTAATGTGTGTGTCTCTGCATGCTCAGATGTGGATGAGTGTGAGAATGAGCTTCAGTGTCCGGGGCAAAAGTGTGTGAACTCCGTTGGCTCTTTCAGATGTGTTTCATGCAATCCAGGCTTCAGGATCATTAATGGCCAGTGTCAAGGTAAATAACTATTTATTTATATGGACTACATCATTTTGAGAGTAATTCTGAATTCATAAAAATTTATATTTTTGGCGGCCCGCTGGTGTAGTGGTTAGAACATCTGCCTCACAGCAAGTGGCTCAGTGATTAGGGCTCTGTGTTACGAATCAGAAGGACATGGGTTCAAGTCCCATTTCCACTAGGCTGCCACTGTTGGGGCCTTGAGCATGGCCCTTGACCCGCAACTGCTTGTATACTTGTATAAAGGAGATAATAATATAAGTTGATCTGGATAAGGGCGTCGGCCAAATGCCATAAATATAAATATAAATGTAAGAAGGTCCTGGGTTCGAGTCTTGGGCTCGCCGAGGGCATTTCTGTATGGAGTTTGCATGTTCTCCCTGTGCTTATATGGGTTTCCTCTGGGTACTTTAGTTTCCTCACACAGTCCAAAAACATGCACAGTAGGCTAGTTGGCTGTTTCAGTTTGCCCCTAGGTGTGAGTGTAAGCATGAATGGTTGTGTGTGTGTTGGACCTGTGTTGGCCTGGTGAGCTGTACACAGTGTACCCTGCCTTGGCTCAGTGCCGGCTGAGAGAGGCCCCACCCTCCCCAGTAGGATTAAGGTGCAGTGAATGAATGAATGAATATACTTCTGTATTTTAAGAGATCCAGTTAATAATTTAAAGACTTCAGTGGATTAAAAATAGCCATAAATAATCATTAATTATTTATTCACCAAACCCTAAACCAACGGGGGTTGCGGGGAGGCTAGAGGTAGGGTAAGGCAGGGTACATGCTGAACAGCTCGCCAGGCCAATCGCATACCCAACACACAACCATTCACACACACAATCACTCACTCTCTCAATTCCTATTACTAGGGGCACGAGGAGGTTGAAGGCTATCTCAGCCGACTCTGGGCGAAGGCAGGGTACACCCTGAGCATTCAGTCCATTGCAGGGGAAACACACACACACAGCCTTTACCTAACAGGGCACAGAACATGAGACTCAGGATTGCCTCTCCAGTATAGTTAGAAACAGTGATGCAGGAGAACACGGTGCTTGTGTTTGTGTGTGCAGATGTGGACGAGTGCAGACAGACTCTATCTCCATGTTCTAATGGCAGGTGTGAAAACACTCCTGGCAGTTTCACTTGTGTGTGTCGCTCTGGATTCAAGCTTCATGGAAACAGCTGCACAGGTGAGAACACACAAAACATCACTTATAGTATAGAACATAGCAAACAAAAAATTATTAACAGCATCCGACTATAGAATTTATTTCTACTGTAAGTGTGTCATTATATTATTATTATTTTTATGATTATTATTATTATTATTCCACAACACTGCTGAACTCTGAACAGTGATTCGTTGGATTTGGTGATGATTAATTTTCTAATTTTATCCTCACTTACAAATTTACTGTACATTAATCTGCTTGTTATAATATTCATAGAGACTTGCATTGCAGTCATTTCTCATAATATATCCTTTAAAAAGGTTTTGTTTAATATTGTTTATAATTGTTGAGGGTGGCATGGTGGTGTAGTGGTTAGCATGTCCGCCTCACAGGTCCTGGGTTCGAATTCCGGGCTCGGGCATCTCTATGTGGAGTTTGCGTGTTCTCACTGTGCTTGTGTGGGCTTTCTCCGGGTACTCCAGTTTCCTCCCACAAAAAAAAAAAAAAAAGCGATGGTCTGGCAAGCTGTTCAGGGTGTACCCAAATTATCCAAATTATTATTCTCACACATGAAACTTAGTGATGCAGGAGAGGCGGTGCTGAGGTCTGTTGGTGGCCAAACCCCAACTTGAACCCCTTGATGATGAAGTGGATGTGTGGTTTCAGTAAGATGGAACTATGGCACACACAGCTGGAAGATCATTGGAAGTGCTGAGGGAAATATTTCCGGATAGGGTGATCTCGTCGCATGGTGATATCGGGTGCTGGCCCATTCCCCTGACCACGCCTCTTGTGATTTCTGTGCTGCTACCTTGAATCATGAGTGTATACTCATCCACCCTAAACACTTGAAGCCCTTAAGGCTGCTATTTAGCAGGAGTTCCCCGCTGTTCCACCCCACATGACCCATTGATGAGCCATGGCAGCCTTCAGAAATCACCTCCATTAAGGTTAGTGTAAGGTTAGGGATAGGGTAACGTTAAGGTTGGTGTAAGGTTTGGGTTAGGGATAGAGTACCATTAAGGTTAGTGTAAGGTTAGGGATAGGGTAACATTAAGGTTTGGGTTAGGGATCAGGTAACATTAAGGTTAGTGTAAGGTTAGGGTTAAGGATAGGGTAACATTAAGGATAGTGTAAGGTTAGGGATAGGGTAACATTAAGGGTAGTGTAAGGTTTGGGTCAGGGATAGGGTAACATTAAGGTTAGTGTAAGGTTTGGGTCAGGGATAGGGTAACGTTAAGGTTAGTGTAAGGTTTGGGTTAGGGATAGGGTAACGTTAAGGTTAGTGTAAGGTTTGGGTTAGGGATAGGGTAACATTAAAGTTAATGTAAGGTTTGGGTCAGGGATAGGGTAACATTAAGGTTAGTGTAAGGTTTGGGTTAGGGATAGAGTACCATTAAGGTTAGTGTAAGGTTAGGGATAGGGTAACATTAAGGTTAGTGTAAGGTTTGGGTTAGGGATCGGGTAACATTAAGGTTAGTGTAAGGTTAGGGTTAAGGATAGGGTAACATTAAGGATAGTGTAAGGTTGGGGATAGGGTAACGTTAAGGTTAGTGTAAGGTTTGGGTCAGGGATAGGGTAACATTAAGGTTAGTGTAAGGTTTGGGTTAGGGATAGGGTAATGTTAAGGTTAATGTAAGGTTAGGGATAGGGTAACGTTAAGGTTAGTGTAAGGTTTGGGTTAGGGATAGGGTAACATGAAAGTTAATGTAAGGTTTGGGTCAGGGATAGGGTAACATTAAGGTTAGTGTAAGGTTAGGGATAGGGATCGGGTAACGTTAAGGTTAGTGTAAGGTTTGGGTTAGGGATAGGGTAACGTTAAGGTTCGTGTAAGGTTTGGGTTAAGGATAGGGTAACATTAAGGTTAGTGTA
>JBCNYH010000001.1:76396370-76406639 GCA_039654325.1 Tandanus tandanus
CCGTGAGAGCTCGGCCAATTAGCTCCCATGGACTCCCGGTCACGGATGGCTATGGCATCAACCCGGATTCAAACTTGCGATCTCCGGGTTGATAATCGCGCACCTTGTCGATGCGCCACTCGGGAGCCAAAAGACAAATATCTTTTATTAGTGCCAAATACAAAGGTGTGTGTGTGTGTGTGTGTGTGCATATATATATATATTGTATGTTTTATAAATCCCTCCATCTATATTATTAAAAATTATAGAAATCTTTAATGGTTTTAATTATATATTTTATATTAGATAATATTCATATTTCTATATAGATTTACTTTTCCTTTTTATTCCTTTTTTTAAATTAGATTTTAGTATCATTAAAATGTTTTTCGTATTGTTCAGCTTTACTGTGTATTGTTTACTTAAGTGTGAAGACGTTTTTCTTCTTCTTGTAGCCAAGGTTGACGTCGCAGGAGCAGCTGCTCAGACTGAGACGTGGCTCATTGTTGTATGTTGACGCTGTATTTTTTGGGTCCTTGAAGAAACCAATTTCGCCTTTATTCAGTACACAATACAGATTCACCCAAGATCTGCTGCAAAATGTACAAAGAACAGACAAGCAGATGTCAGCATGAACATTTCTATTTTACTACTACTCACCTGCTGAAAGAGCGAAGGATATTTCCTTAACAGAGCGATTAGACTGCTGAGAAGAAAGTTACTGCTTCACAGTGCTGCACTTCTCTGACTTACCTTTGTAGAACAGGAGGAGATCAGCCAGAAGCAGCAAAAAAACATGGAAGAGAAGAGAATTTTGATTAATGCCAGCAAGCTGTGATGACTGGCTGCAGTGATAAAGGACTTTTATACCTACTTTTCCATCCATTTGTTTTGATGCTGACAGTACGATAATAAGAAACCTCAAAGTGTTTCCATGAAAAAATTTGTCTTGAGTTCAGGATGTCTGTCTGTCTATTTATTTATTCTACTCTTCACAATTAAATTTTTTGATAATATTGGATGTTCAATTCAGATTGTGAGTTGTATTAAATTTACACTTGGTTAATAAAAATTTGCGAATTTTTAATGTATCCCTGTATATTTCAGTGAATGTGTGTGCAGATTTAGAGATCAGCCCAGAACTAACACCTATAAGATCTGTAGTATTACTAAGCAAAGTAAAGACAACCTTGAAAGGAAAAGTAAAACAAAAAAAATTATTATGCATAAGAACAAATGCACAATTAAATACAAGTCTAAATAATGACACCAGTTGTTCAAAGCCATCACACATGTTCCTACCCTTGATAATTTAAATATAGACCTACTGCCATCCAATCTATTAATGGGAGCCCAGTGGGTATGTTGAAAAATCAAAAAACATTTGGATGTAAAAAACTACAAGCAGCATTCACTATGCATATACAGTATATCACTCTGTGTGTGTGTGTGTGTGTGTGTGTGTGTGTGTGTGTGTGTGTGTGTGTGTGTGTGTGTGTGTGTGTGTGTGTACAGGCATAATATTAAAATACAGCCAAGTAGAATTTCAATCAGGCTATTTAATGAATTGCACCCACATGCTGCTTGGACTGGGGAGGGTTTGGGTTGGGTTGGTCTGTTGAAAGGGAACTGCCAGTATTCATCATACCTTACCTTAAATAAACAGCAGCTGTTGATCTTCTGACAAAAGATGCCAGCAGCTAGCATCATGAAGTCATGCAAGATGCAAGCTGTTCTAATGGCATACTATTAAATACCATTAGTTGGGGAAAGTCAGAAAATCTAATGTGTGCAAGCAAAAATGTAACACAGTCAAAAAGAAATAAAACAAACACAGGCAATATTTTTATTACTTTACTTTGTGCTGACTGCAAACCTTTAGAAAACATTTTAAACTACCAAGCACTGGTGCACTAGTGGATGCCATTTTGGAATTAGCATATAGTATAATCATGCTAAGCCCTGCCTGGCACAACTAGAGCAAGTTCAATGGCATGCTACGTTGTGTTCATGTCCACAAACTTTAGGTTAAATGAGCCCCACCTGTTGGAGCTTTTCTTCTGGCTCTCTATGTCTAACTTCCGGAAGAGGAAGCCCTCGCGCTGAGCATGATGGGAAGGAGGCTGGGGAACAGATGAGCTGCTCTGGGCAGGAGCGGATCTTGAACGTCGTTGTTGTTCACCCTGTGCCCCATCTTTGGGCCGTGTCCGCCTGCGTGGTTTTGGTCGGTCTCGAGCTCGGGGTCGGTCTGGCCGTGACGATTTTTCTGGCAATCCATTTGGAAGACGAGGAATTTCTCCTCTAGCCTGAGATTTTAATAACATTTCAATAAAACAAAAGTTTTATATATGCATCATATAGCTAAGAATCATGAATATTATTATACATACCATGCTACTATCAATATTTCATTTTATAATAACAGGAAGAAAATTATTAAAAAATAAATAAGTATGAACACAATTATAAAAAATATATAATTTCACTTCATTTTATTTTCCAAACCACTTTATCCTTTATCAGAGTCGTAGAGAGAATGGAGCCCATCCCAGCTGACTCTGGGCGTACACCCTGAACTGTTCAACAGACCATCTCAAGGCAATACAGACACATATCCATTTACACAAACATTCACACCTAGGGGCATTTGAGAATATACAATTTGCTTCATGCGCATGTCTTTGGACCATGGCAATGGCAAAGCATAAAAGCACTGGTGAAATATGCTCCCCTGGGAGCCTGGGAACTGATGTTTGGTCTTTATCTGCCTGTAGGATCAGGAACAGATGAACTCCATCTGCCTTTGCACCAACTTGAAGGCTGCCAACCTCCCCATTGAGACTCTACTCACCACTTCACTGCTCCAAATGCACCTCCAGAGCTCACCACTGTTGAAGAGTCTCCCTGCACCAGCTTCTTACTGCCTTTTCTCACTTTTGATATATTAAGAAAATAGCTTTTTTTCCTTTACTACTCAGGCCTTTGGTTTCTTTGTCATGTCCTGCAATGTTCAAATGCTACACTGGTGGAGAATATAGCACACAGACACTGACACCATCCAACACTCCCACCCAACTGACACCAACTGCCAGCCCCACTCCTGGACACTGTACCGCATCATCTGCTGGAATGCAGCATACATCAAGGACAAATAATGGGAGAAATGGTTCAGGGCCTCCATGTTTCCACCCTGGGACTGCTTCAGTTCCACCAAGCCTCTGCAGCTGTCCACCTCCCTGACCCAGCCAGGGTGGCCCAGGTGTTGGTCACAATGTTGATAGCTGCCAATAACATGGATATTTTTCCTTAACACTTTAAAGGGGGAAGCAACCAGAGAGGGCTATCCCACAGAAAATTAGATGAACTTCATAGCCCCCTTCCTTAGTTTTTACAATGATAACCTCATACTACACAGTCAAATGGAATGCCTCCTGCAGCTCGAACCGAAATGACTGTCAGTTTTAGAGGTTTTAAAAAGAGTCACCATGGACCAATTCCTGGAGCAGCAGAATCCACAAAAGACATGGTGGATGTCCTCAAGCATGCTGTCAGCAAACTTTGACATTAAGGAGCCACGACACAAAAGTTTTAAATGCCCAGTCCCACTAGAGGGGACCAGTGAGACGTGGCTGTCCGGTCATTGCCTCAACAGAGCCCAAACAACCACTTCAGGAAGAATAGACAAATTGCGGCTTATAGCATATGTCTTTCAAATCAGCCCCAACCCCAACTCCCCAGCTATTAGGTGCACATCAGCATGATCTCTACAGTGGCTCTGTTGGACTTGAGAAATTCCCTCACTTTAGCTCATCTTTCAGTTCTGCCCAAATGTGTCCAGAACCTATGGAACACTGCCAGTGTCCACTGTACATGGGGATATGAGCAAGGTCTCAGCCGTGGAGCGTTGCCGTCAAATAATCCTTAAAGTTGATATGTTGGAAGCAGGGAAAAATGAGCAAGTGTAAGGATAAGAATGGCAAAGATCCACACTGTGATAGATAAATGACTGACTCTATTCATCTTCAAAACAACAAGTCTTGTGTTCCTGGAAGGAAGGACAACCAGTGAACTGGCAAGAGTGTCATGGGTGCACAAGACTCATTGATGCCCATGGGAAGTGAAGGCTAGTATGTCTGGTCTGAACCCACAGAAAATCTACTGTAGCACAAACTGTTGAAATTGTTAATGCTAATGTTAAGGTTATGATTGTCAGTGTATACTTATCATTCAACATCGCATTCAGTGCAAGACACCTTGTGATAAGAGAGGCCATAGTAAAATGACCAGATTGGTTAGTGCAATTAAGAATGATATAATAACTCAATAATCTCTTCTTCTCTCTTTTTTTTCATCCATTGTCTGCCTGTGCTGAGTTGGGCACACATCTTCTTCCATTCAGCCCTGTTCCATTCCAAGATCTTAGCTTCATCCCAGGTGACATCCAGCTGTGCCAAGTCTCTTTCCACTGTCTTCTGCCAAGTAATGTGCTGTCTTCCTTCCTTGCCTTCGGCCCTCGCAAGATCTCCACTCTGGTGCCTGTTTAGCAAATCTCTTACTGTTCATTCTCCACAGGTGTCTGAACCACCTGAGGCTCGCCATGCTGAATATAATGTTTAGGGTTTTTTTCTGTGTTCTTGTTGTCACGGTCTCATTGGACACATGCTGTTGCCACCTGATTTCTTAAATAATAACTCATTACAACTATGGTGAAAACAAAAGCATTTCAGCATGCACAAAACATTGGTGCTTGAGGTCGATGAGAATTTTATACTTTTATGCATTTAGCTGATGCTACATGATTGGCTGATTGGATAACTGCAGGTGTACAGGTTTTCCTATTAATATGTATTGTATACTCTAGATAGTCACGCATTTCCAGAAAAAAATTTATTTTTCTAAAATGCAATATAAACAAAAATCTTTGATTAGTTAATAAGGCAAACCTTTATTTACCTGTAAAAATGTGTAAAAATAATCAGTTATAATTTGATGCCTGCAACACACTCAATAAAAGTTGGGACGGGGGCATGCTTACCATTGTGTTACATCACCATTCCTTTTACTTACACTTTTTAACATATATTTTTATTTTAATCATTTTGATCGATGAAAATCCTAATTGTTGCAGTTTTGCAATTTGAACTTTTGTCAATTCTTGCTTGTTTCAAGACTTCAGCTGCCCAACAGTGTGTGGTTGCTATTTTCTGAGTCTCCTCACCACTTTGCATTTTCAGCCAAACACACTACAAACCCATACAATCACAGATGATGACCACTGAACTTTTCACTAATAACAATCTGGATGGTACTTTTCATTATTGTTATGAAGAACTCAGTGTCCATTTTTTTTCAAAATAAGCTGAAGTATGGACTCCTCTGAGCACATCCCAAGGTTCCGCTATATTTCAGTCTATCTGAGATTCACTAATGTCCAAAGGAATCAGCAGCATTTCTGCATAGGATTTTCAGGTTGTAATTTCTGGATGCTGTGAAATATGACTGATTCTTCTTTCAAAAAATAAGCTTTTGGTAAATATATTTTATTTTATACTCAATCATGATTCCTCATCTGCTATCAATTACTTTAGAAATATGACTTTGTCCCAAATTTTGTTGAGTGTATTAATGCATCAAATTGTAACTTTATTTAATTTTATTAAATAAAATTACATTGGTCAGTAAAATATTGAAAATCTTCTTTTTTGTAATTTTGACAATGAAATAAATGTTCATATGTATTACCAAGTCACATATTTTGCTTTTCTATTGCATTTACAAAAAAAATATGTATATATATATATATATATATATATATATATATTCGTTTATATAACCCTAACTAAGAAAAAGTTAGGACGGTATGGAAAATACAAATAAAAAGTGTGGATTCTGAAAAGAGTGATTTTTAAAATTACTTTGACTTGTATTTCAGTAGCGTGGCATGGTGCTCTAGAGGTTAGCCTTACAGCAAGAGGGTCCTGGGTTTGAGTCCTGGGCTTGGAAAGGGCATTTCTGTGAGCAGTTTGCATGTCCTCCCCCTATTAGTACATGGGTTTTCTCCGGGTACTACAATTTTCACCCACAGTTCAAAGAAATGCACATTAGGATAATTGGCTGTTCCAAACTGCTCCTAGGTGTGAGTGTGATTGTGAATGGTTGTGTGTGCTGGCTCGGCAATGGCCTGCAAGCTGTTCATGGTGTACATTCTCCCAGAGTCGGCTGAAATAGGCTCCAGCCTCCCTATGAACCTAGTATGATTAAGTGGTTTGGCCAGCAAATGAATGAAGGGCGGCACGTTGGTGTAGTGGAGAGCACATCCGCCTCACAGCAAGAAGGTCCTGGATTCGAGTCCCAGGCTCAGAGATTTCTGTGTAGAGTTTGCATGTTCTCCCCATGCTTGTGAGGGTTTTTTTTTGAGTACTACTGTTTGCTCCCATGGTCCAAAGGCATGGACATTAGGCTAATTGACTGTTCCAGATTGCCCTTAGGCTATGTGTGTTGGCCCTGCGATGGAGTGGCAAGCAGTTCAAGGTGTGCCCCACCTACGTGAGTGTTGGCGAAGATAAGCTTCAGCCTCCCCGCAACCCTAGTAAGATTAAGCAGTTTGGCAAATGAGTTGAGGGGATGACAAATGAATTAATAAATGTCTTTCAGTGTGGACAGTATGAAATAAAACAAATTCATGTTTCATCTTGCTGTTGTTTACATTTAACAAATGTTTTAATTTAACATTTGCTAAATTTCCCATCAGTTCATTTGCAAAAAATTCCAAAAAAGTTGAGGCAGTGACTGAAACAGGTCATATAAACAAAAGATTTTAATCATGATTTGGCAGAAAACCAATATTCAGAAAAGGCCTAGTCTTTGAGAAGCAAAGGGTCTCCAGTTTTTCAACAAATTCATGAGAAAATTATTAAAATGTTTAAAGACAATTTTCCTCAATAAAGATAGGAGGTGATTTGGATATTTCATCTGCTATAGTACATATAATCATTAAATGATTCAAGGAAACTGGAGGAGTTTCAGTGCACAAAGGGCAAGGGCACAACATAAGCTGTGATCTTTGATCATTTAGATGGCACTGCATCAGTAACTATCATCTATCTATAGTTGATATAACCACAAGGGTTCAGGGTTATTTTGGCAAACCTTTGTGAAGCTCTACAATGCAGAGTTAACTCCACAAATACAAGTTAAAAGTCAACTATGCAAAAACGAAAACTTATGTTAACTATGGCCAAAAGCTCATGGCTTCTCTGGGCTCTGAGGCATCAGTATGAGTGCATTCAAGACCAATAATGAAAGACACCACCAAGTTTCTTATTAGCATCAAGTCCAAAAGCCATGGTCTGTCATGGTATGGTTTGTGTTAGTGCCCTGGTCAAAGTTAACTTACACTTCTGTGGTATGTTGAGATGTCTGGCATATTTTAACAAGGCTACATTCTGCAGACATTACAAAGGCATGGTTCCAAAAGAAGAGGATGTGGGTGCTAGACTGGGCTGCATGCAGTCCTGACCTGCTACCAGTGAAGAACAAGTGACTATTTAAACAAAACATGTGATGACAACTGTGATTATTGCCTTTGCTTTGGAATGTTTTCTTGTGTGGAGTCTTTCGTTTTGTTTTCCAGAGATGGGGCGGCTCCCGCCGGCACGGGCTCCACCCTCAACTGCACACCTGCACCAGATTTCCTGCAATCACCACCAGCAGTTAAGCCCTGCTGGGAGGCTTCTCCGGCGCCAGAGTATTCTCGCTGCTTACACGGTATCTCAGCCCGGTCTCTCGAGAAATGCTCTTTGTTTGAGATTACTAGTGGTGGTTTCCTACCTGTGACTAATTCCTGCAGTCTTTCATTCCTTCCAGTGCCTCCACGAGCCCCAGTGCTTCTGCCCCATTTCTGCTACGCGGCCACACACTCTTCCGGGATTACGCGCCCCCGCGCTTCTGTCCCATCTCTGCTACGCGGACACGTTCTCTTCCGGGATTGCTCGCCAGCCTCCTCCGCAATCCCCAAGCCTCCAGGCAAACACCCTCCACGGATTCCTACCTCAACCCCGGGACCCTGGTTCCGTTTTCCTCCCTCCCTCCACACTCAATAAAAATATTTAATTGCCTTTTCACCTCCGGGTGTGCTTTTGGGTTCCTACGTTACTTCTGGGTTGTTACCGTAACAACAACACTGCGATGGGCGCCAGCCTCCTCGTGACCCCAATTAGGATTAAGTGGTTCAGAAAATGAATGAATGTGATGACAACAATGACCCACACTATTGCATACCTTTTTCAGGAAAAATGGGACAAAATAACAGCTGAAATGCTTCATCACTTGGTGTCTTCAGTCCTTACATGTACTTTAAGTGTTGTGAGAAGATGGCAATTTTACAAATTGGTAAATTACTGTCTAAACTATTTTGAAATGTGTTGCTAGAACCAGAATTGAAATAGGTCCTTTTTGGGAAAACAAACAACAACAATAACATTCATAGAGTAAATGTGCAGTTGTATTGTTTTTTTCATGTGTTGCCCTACAATAGTCTGGCAAGCTGTTCACGGTGTACCCCACCCTCGCCCAGTGCCGGCTGAGACGGGCTCCAGCCTCCCACGACCCTAATAGGATTAAGCAACTCAGCGAGTGAATGAGTGTGAGTGAGAAAGTGAGACAGTGAGTGGCCTAGTTGAAGCTGAATTGAAAAGCAGTACAAGCAAGAAAACTCTCAACCATTTTTCAACAGAAGGAAAAGTGATGAATCATTAGAACAAGCTGATAGAGTCTGGTGGAGAATTATGAAAATGCTTTCAAGAAATTATTTCTGCAAATGGAGACGACCCTAATGTGTATGCACTGTATCAAAGCGGGTCAAATATTCGCTTGTTCAAATAAAATAAAATTAAATAGTTCCATATGATGTATTTCTTTTTTCAGAGGACTGCATATACAATATTAGTAATTATATAACTACCAAACCCATAATGACAATCATTAAACATAACCAGAGGATGTGAATTCACCTGTGCAGCTTCTCTCTCTTGAAGCTGTTCCACAATGTCAGCTAAAGTAGACCGTTTCTCTCTGCAAATATTAAAATCATAATAATAATAATAATAATAATAATAAACTGATGAACTAATTAATAAAAGTTTAACAACAGGTTCATTTACATTTAAAATGCTGACAATAAGATGAGCAACTGTGGTGGTATAGGAATGTAACACTCCACTGTCTCACCCTCCTCCTCCTGACCGTCTATCTGATGGTTCTCTGCCCGTCTCATGTTCGCTGCTTTCTTGTCTCTCAAGACGATGCCGGTCTCTTCTCCGAGTTTCGTATAATTCCTGTTCGCTGGATGTCTGTCTCTCTAGCCTCTCTCTCTGTGCCTTTTTCCTCCATACTTCCTGTGGAAGCTCATCTCTCCTTGCCTGAATCAGTTGTTCATTAGAAAGCTGACGTTCTATACGCAAGTCCTTCACATGAGGACGTTGCTGCTCCACCTGCAATTCAGAGCGACTGCCTTCACTGCAACCAGGCTCTTGAAGCACTACCTCCGCCATTACATTCACATCTACTAAAGGGCGCACTGTGTCATGTATTGGTTTAATATGAGTGCTTTTAAATTCTGTGGTCATTCCAAGACCTGCAGCAACCCCAAGAACACCAATATTTCTTGCCTCCTGGATTCGGGACATGTTTGATCCACTCATAATTTGAGGGTAGTTTGTGACTGTGGATCCAAGTCTGCGAGATCCGGTTGGTGGGAATGGCTGAGCCATATTTCGCTCACCCCAATAGTCTCCCTGTTCATAAATGGTCTGTTTGTGAAGTGAAGATGGGCTGCTACGTGCTGGAGATGAATCTTGAGGGTCCAGAAAAACTTTTCGACCCAGCAAAGGGGTTGGAGGCAGCTTACTTCGCTCTGCTTTCATCTTCTCCACCTGCATGAGAAAGATGACAGCATAATGCTGTTATTTTCTTCATTACTTCAACGCATTTTGTACTAATGTACTAACTGTCATGTACTAAGCAAGAAGGGACCCTGACAGAAAAACCCTTAAGGAATCCATTCAAGGTAAAGTATTTATTGTTATCAATTATACTGTAGGATACACCATTAGCTAAGCCTGAACTCTGCTCGAATAAATAAAAAAATGTTTTTAAAATGTAAATATTTGTAAGTACTGTATATTTAACAGTGATTCCATGAGTTCAAGTCAGATAGCTGTCAGTCCAACTTATACACTATCCTCACTAGATTTTAAGAAATTAAGCATTTTTATTTTATTCAAATTATAC
>JBCNYH010000001.1:76412554-76423142 GCA_039654325.1 Tandanus tandanus
GGGGGCTCAGAACACAGCCCTGGGGGGCTCCAGTGCTGAGGGTTAGTGAGGGTGAGACATGGTTGCCCAACCGTACCTCCTGTGGTCTGTATGTCAGGAAGTTGGAGATCCAGCGACACAGCGATAGGCTGAGGCCCAGGATCTCCAACTTACTGGTGAGTATGGAGGGAATTATGGTGTTAAATGCTGAACTGTAGTTGACAAACAGCATTTTTACATAATTCTCCCTTCTGCTGTCCAGATGACTCAGGGCTGCATGATGGAGGTGTGCGATGTTGTCATCAGTAGATCGGTTGGGACAGTACACAAACCTTAGCAGGTCCAGGGTGGCCAGTAGGGAAGAGGTGATGAAGTCTCTAATTAGTCCTTCGAAGCACTTCACTACTGAGGTAGGGGCCACTGGGCGGTAGTCGTTCAGGCAGGTGGGCTGGGGTTTCTTGGGGACCGGAACAATGATGGAGTGTTTGAAGCATGTCGGGATTATAGCCTGATCCAGGGAGAGGTTGAATATCACAGTGAACACTGGAGCAAGCTGGTCAGCACAGCCCTTCAGGACCTGACCCGTGATGCCATCTGGTCCTGCTACCTTCCTTGTATTCACTCTCCTGAATGCCTTTCTCACGTTGTGCTCCGAGATTATGAATGAGTTAGCCTCTCCAGTATGCTCCAGAAGTGTGCTGCCCATAGCGATGTTAGCACTGCTAATGCTGTTAGTGCTGTGAGCTGCAGCCTCGAAGCGAGCATAAAAGGTGTTTAGCTCGTCTGCCAGAGAAGTGTCTGCATTCACCGATCTGGAAGATGGTGTTTTGTAGTCCATCATATTTCTTAGTCCCTGCCACAGACTCCTAGAGCCACTCTGTTGAAATTGTGACTCTAGTTTCTGTCCATAGCACTGCTTCGCCTCCTTCACCACGTTGTAGAACTCTCAGCCTGTTCCTGACGCTGGCTCGTTTCCCCCGGGGCTGCTGCTTCGGGTCCCGTCCATTGTTCTCCCTCAGGATCTCCTTCGGCCAGCTTGGATCCGGGGTTAAAAACGTCAAATTTTGAGTACATTGTACACCAATAGAAATAAGAGTATCTCTATTGTAATGAATGCACTCCATGTTGGAGAATATGCCGGTTCCATGAATTTTCTGTACCTTTTTTCTTTAATTCCAAATATTAACTTGAAAAACAAAACAAAGAAAAATGTGGTAGGAGCAGTCATGACGGCGGCTGACTTTGCCAGCGCCGGACCATTGTCTTCTGACCAGCTGTTCAGGTCACCAATGCTAGAAAAATCACTTTTGATCAGGTGTCTTTCTGGTTTCTTTCTGGGAGGCTCATTGTTTTTCTGGTCGGTGCCTTGTTTGGCTGTTTGGGTACGTGTTGTTTCTAGTCCTGTGTACATTCTGTCGAGCGAACAACACCTACAGCCGGCACGATCTCCTTAAGATCACAGTTTGCTATGAGCGGAGTGTTACAGCCAAGTTTCTCTGCTAACCCAAGATCCCAGTGGACATAGCAAGGAGCCCCGGCTCTCTGTGGATTACCATCCCTGCAGTGAGGAGGTGAAGGCAGCACAGAAAGAGGAAGCAGAAGCCATGCTTCAGGGCCGGCGTGCTAGCTAGGCTATGGAGGCAGCCACACAGACCACTGCTTCTCAGCCTTTTTCTGATGGACCCCAGATCACTCGCCGACAAGATGTATGAACTACATAAGCTACAGGTTGCGACTAATAACAGGATGAAGGGTTGCTTCATTGTTCTGATCACAGAGACCTGGCTTCATCCATACATCACAGACTATGCTGTCGAGCTAGCAGGCTACACAACGCAGCATCATGACAGGACAAGGGACTCCGGTAACAGAGGAGGGGGCCTCTGTGTTTATGTCAGTAACAACTGGTGTACTAACACAGTGACTGTTGACAGCCACTGCTCCCCAGAGCAGTATGGAGTATCTGACTGTTAAATGCAGGCTGACTTATCTCCCGAGGGAGTTTGCTGTGGTCATGATAACTGTTGTTTACATTCCACCGGATGCTAATGCTAACTCGGCCATCAGACGTTTATATAGCAGCATTAGCAGTCAGCAGAACATGTATTCTGACTCTGTGCACATCCTAGCAGGGGACTTTAATCATGCAGATTTAAAGTCAGTGCTCCCCAAATTCTATCAGCATGTGAAGTATGCTACTAGAGGAGCCAATACGCTGGACAAGGTCTACTCTAATTTTAAGCTAGGCTACAGAGCCAGGCCACTACCTTACCTGGGCCAGTCTGACCACATGTCCCTGCATCTACTCCCAGCATATGCCCCCTCAGGAGAACTGCTCTTATAATCACAAAGACTGTAAAAACATGGCCTGATGGTGCCTCTCAGTAGCTACAGGACTGTTTCAACAGGACCACCTGGGATGTCTTTGAACATCCAGACTTGGAGATGTTCACAGATAGTGTTCTGTGTTACATTAAGAATTGCATAGACACTGTAACTGTGGACAAGTGCATCAAGACAAGTGCTTTTAAGAGATATGTGCAGAAATGTTTGAATGTATACTGTGTGTGTATTATTTATTCATTTGTTTATATGCTCTTTTTTAATGCACTGATTGGATGGCACTTTAATTTCTTTGTACATTAGGGTGTGTCTAAATTCCAAAGTTTTGAAATTAATGCTGGCCAGGTTTTCATTGTATGCCATATGGGAGAAACAGGCTACATGGTAAATTTGGCAAAAATCAGAGTGGATTTACATTTACATTTACAGCATTTGGCAGACGCTCTTATCCAGAGAGACTTACAATTATCATTTTCAACTACTTTAATCTTATAGAACTTTAGAACTTGCTCAGAGCACAAATAGTTACACCATATGCAGCATATTGAAGAAAATTAAGCTTTCATTTGTAAAAGTTACATGATAACGAAACTAAACGAAAATTTTCCTTTACTGCTTTTGGGAATTTACTTCGGTGGTGTTCAACCACTTGCAAAACAAACTGCATCTGTTATTCACTGTGGGTCAGAGATTCATTGAAAGACTGCATGAGAGCCACTGCTCTTTCTGCCAAATCATTAGTCACTCACAGGGAAAGTGGGGCAGTGGTGGTCCGGTGGTAGGGTACTGGATTACTGATCCCAAGGTCAGGGGTTAAGCCCCACTGTCCCTGGGTTGTCACTGCTGTCCCCTCAGTGCAGCTAACTGGGTTATCAAAGGCCAGCCATGTCTCTCACTGTCTATGGTGAGAGGCATGTAAAAGAACCAATGCTGACTTTCGTAAAGATTAGGCTGCATTACTGCAGCGCGTTTCTGCCCTGCGATGGCCAGGCTGTCCAGGGTGTATTCTGCCCTCGCCCAGAGTCCATAAGTTACACAGGAAACTCCCAATCTAGTCTTCCCAGTTCTGTGGGAGAAAACAGCAGTCTCCAATGTATATTTAGTGATAAAATCTGTTAACCCATAATGGGGCCATAAAGCATAGGATCTAAAAGGTTAAAGGCTAAGTTACTGATAAATGAGGCAGGAAGTATATTGTACTAATTGATACTATGTTAAAACAGATGTCCTGTGACGTCATAGTAAGGGTCTACCACGGGGCCCCCTAGTGGCACAAGACGTGCATAGGTGTGACCTGAAGATAACCGAATGGACATGCAAACAATAAAACTGGGAATCAGATGGGAAGATGGGGCTCACTCTATCTGGTTCCTAGGAGGAGGAGGTTGGACTCAGACTTGAGTGAACCCATGGTCATTGATGCAAGATCACATGTGTTTTATACTTATTTTGTTATATTGTTTTAAATTACTAAATTGGGAACTGATAGAATCTGTTTGGTCTTTCACACATTAACGAAAAAGCGGAACTGGTGAGGTATAAAGAAGATGGTTCCTAACAGTATAAACAACGAGTCGAGACCATGCTGAGTGAAGCCCCAACTGTTAGCATGTGCTTCTTTTCTAACGGCACATAATGTGCAGCGATTTTATGTACTAATATTTTTTTCAAGAACATTTCAGACTGCCCGGTGTTCAGTCTACACTTGTTTGTGATACATATTTGTATTGGTCAATTCCGTAACACAAAGCTTTAATTCTGAAGGTATCTCTGCTGTGCAGCGAGTGGAAGACTATGAAAGGAGGTTGAGAGAGCTATTGCGTCAGCCTGAATGCTTTGGCATGGTAAACTGTTTGTGTGGCCTCCAGTATGGGAGCATGCTCTAGTAACCAGGGGCAACGCCTGGTCGTGTGTCCGTATTGGAGTCTACCTATTGCAAGGCTACACGCACAACCATTCACATTCACACTCACACCCAGAGGCAATTTGAAACAGCCAATTAGCTTAATGTTCATGTCTTTGGACTGTGGGAGGAAACCGAATTACCAAGAGGAAACCCATGCAAGCACAGGGGATAACATCAAAACTCCACACAGAGGAGCCCTCGCCGAGCCAAGGAACCAAACCCAGGACTTTTTTACTGTGAGGCGGACATTCTAACCACTAAGCCACTGCACTGCCGCAGTTTAATCCCCAAACCAAAAATGTACTGGACCATCAAGATAATTACTTCATTAATAAACAGGATATGTTAAGAAAAAGAAGAGAAATGAACAGTGGAGCTATTCTTAATATAAAGCATCTCATGAGATTTAATTTTTTCAGTTTTGAGTTTACTGAATTTAATGGAAAGAGATTCATATAACACTAGCCAACTACTAAAATTTAATGAAAACTTTATGGAGTTAAAAAAAAATCCATATGTAAATGTATACATTGCCATGAGCTGACCGTAGTGAGGCGACGTAATGAACTGAATCTCTCCTCCCAGGCTGCAGCTGCTTTCCTGAAGGCCTCATGTCGGCGAATGAGCTGCTCTACCTCATCTACACTGCCACCAAGTTCCTGACTGACCAGAAATGCCTCCTGAGATGAGAGCCAGGACTCAGCGACCACTGCCTCTTGAGCAAACTGATGAACTTCCAACACTGAGACCGGGGTAGAAACACAGAAAGACAGAAACACACAGGCAGGAACATTGTATTGAAAGTGTGTGAGAGAGAGGGGTAGGGGAAGGGAAAAGAAATAAAAGTAAAAAGATCATGAACAACATAGTAGTTAATAGGAAGCATTTATTTCTCATATACATTTTATTCATGCATATTGACTGTGATTATTACTCCATGGTGTAGTGACTCACTGTGCTGTAGCTCTTCCCAGTGCTTATCCCATTTCTCGGTCAGCTCTCTCTGTTTGGTTAGAACTTTCTCCAGTTTCTCTTTAATCTGAAAAACATGATCAGTACACCTTAAACTAGGGTCAAACTGGCATGTCATCAGGCTAATGAAAATACCCTTAATTAAGGATCACTGCAATAAAATTTAATTAGAGCAGAAATAAAACTGGGCAGCACAGTGGTGTAGTGTTTAGCACATCCTCCTCAAGGCAAGAAGGTCATGGGTTCCACCCCACGGTCAGCGAAGGCATTTCTGTGTGCTCTTTGCATGTTCACCACATGCTTGTATGGGTTTCTTTCGGGTGCTCCGGTTTCCTCCCATAGACCAAACACATGCACTTTAGGCTAACTGCCTGTTCAAAATCGCCCCTAAGTATAAGTGTGAATGGTACCATAGCAATACTTTTAGGCCTTTATTCATCTGTTAAGACAAATTCCACTGTATTAGTTACGAATTACTATTATGGGTTGTTTCATCATAAAATGGCCCATTATGTTATTCTTTACCTCCTCTGCTGCTGGGTTTCTCTCAGCCAGCAGTCTCTTTCCCATCCCAATACACTGCACCATGCTGTTGTTTCGTGCTTCCACTTCACTCTTCAAACTCTGATGGTAGTTCATGAGCACCTCAACAGAGGAGACATCCCTGAAAACAGCAGCAGACCATGTGAGAGAGAGAGAGAGAGAGAGAGAGAGAGAGAGAGAGAGAGGGAAGGAGAGAGGACAGGGAGAGATAGAGAGAGAGAAAGAGAAGGAGAAAGAGGGAGAGAAAAAGAGAGAGATAGAGAGACATATTAGGCTAACTGGTTATTCTCAATTGCCCCTAGGTGTGTGTGTTGGACCTATGACAGACTAGTGAGCTGTTCAGGGTGTAGCCCGCCTGCGCCAGAGTCAGCTGAGAAAGGCTTTAGCCTCCTCGCGATCCTAATAGGATTAAGCGGTCTGGCAAATGCATGAATGGAGATCCAGCACCTGATAAACTGGTGTTCAAATAACAATCTCATTTATAGTGGACTACTGGAGGACCGCGAAGACATAGCATGCTCCTCTTTGCATACATGGGGAGGCGGTGGAGCATGTGAACAATATTAAGTTCCTGGGCGTCCACATTTCATCTGACCTGTCCTGGTCTGTCAACACCTCACACCTGGTGAAGAAGGCCCATCAACGGCTTTTCTTCCTCAGGAAGCTGAAACGTACTGGACTCTCCTCTCAGCTGCTCAAGAACTTCTACAGCACTACAGTAGAAAGCATACTCTGTCTCAGTGCAACGGTGTGATACGGCAGCTGCACTGCAATGGACAGAAAGGATTTGGCCCGGGTGGTGAGAACTGCTCAGGGGATCATGGGCTGCCCTCTACCAGACCTGGATACAATATATGCTTTCCGGGTCCAGAAGAAGCCCAGCCGCATTGCGGCGGATCCCACCAACCCGGGAAATGGACTGTTTGTACCTCTTCCTTCAGGACATTGAATCCACAAACTCTATTACTGTCTTGCACTGCCGCACTTTACTTTGTTACATTTACATTCTAGTTTGTACCCATTCTGCTGCTGCTATTTATCTACTTATCTGTTTCATCTCTTAGTGCCTTCAATGCTCATATCCCAGAGTTCAGTTTTTAATTCACAGGTGTTTAGAGTTTATATTTCTACTTTAGATTTCTATTTAAAAGTTGTCTATAGATTTGCTTGTGTTTATATTCTGCTCTTGACAGTGTTAATTGCAGTTTATTGCCTTGCTTGTACCTTCTTAAAGCTGAGAGTCTCATACAAAATTTCGTTGTGTGTGAACATAATGACAATAAAGACTCTTGAATCTTGAATGAATATTTATATGTGTATATGTATGTATTTATGTGCTGCACCTGGGTTTTTCTCCTGTTCCTATCTGACAGATGATGCTGTCCATCCACATCATTTGATCACGCACTGTACTGAAAAATCGCAGTTTATCTGATGCTGTGGTGATCTGCACACGGCATTCTTCACAGGACATGATCAGTTCCTTCCATGCTTGCATCACTTCATATTCTTGCATACCAATAGCCTCTGCCTTCTCTCCTGCGTAAACAGTCCGGAGCTGAGCAGCATTTTCCTGCAACTGTTTCACCTAAGAAAAAGACATGTATGCATGCACACACACACACACACACACACACACACACACACACACAGTAGAGGGTACACACACATGTACATATTGTTGGACAGCATTTTACATTTTATCAATTTTATTATTTAAATCTGTTTAAATAAAAACAGTTATTGGACTCACCTGTCCAACCAGTAGCTGTATGTCCTGTTCAAATGTGATCATGAGTCTCTGAAGTGAGTTAGTGTTAGTTGTGCCATCATGATGCTCTCGTACTTCCGGTAATCTCCTGTGTTTATCAGCAATCTGTATTATCACCTGTAACACACAGAAAGTATGCACGTATTCTGTTTCCATTGTTTACACATAACAAAAATGCAAACTTTTAATAAGCAATTATTGAATGAGGGGAAGTATGATATGGAGATTTATTTGATTAAGGCATTGTTATTCATCAAGGCTGAAGGCCGATAACACCCTCTGAGACCCTCTTACCCTTCACATGGCAAGACTGGTTCTGGATGAGACCATCAGAGAGGTCCAATGGCTAGAAAGGCAGTTCCAATAGGCATTTGGGAGTGCTTAGAGCACAATGAGACACAAGTAAGTCCTGGTCATCCACTTCATCATGGGTCTCCAGATGTAACAGTTCTCTGTGCCACTGAGTCAAGGTTTCTCCTGTCGAGAGGGTGGGGTTGCCCCGTGCAACAGCTCTCCCACTATAATCAACCTCACGCATCAGGTGTCTGTGCAACCCAGCCCCCAGCTTCCAACCATCAGTCCTGTGGCGATGGGGGAGTGGCAAAACTGACAGCTGGAGGTAACCACTGGCAGTCATAATCACAAAAATGCACAGCCTGGTACACTGGCCATTGATCTCTGAACCTGGGGCAGCAGAGAACTTTGGCAACATTGCCAGATGACTAAACAGCCTCTTCAGGATCGCACTGCTCACCCTAGTAAGAGAGGGGCCTAGAAAAGGTGCCCTAAACTGTCTGGCCAGCTTACCGTGGCTGGCTGACGTATCCACATGCGGTGAATTCAAACAGAGAAAGAATTAACTAATCATAGGGACATGGAATATACGTACCCTTATGGATTGAGACAAAGTCTCAAGACCTCAGAGAAGGACAGCTCTCATTGCAAAGGAATTGAGATATAACATCGATATCACAGCTCTCAGCGAAACTCAACTTGCTGATGAAGAACCAGTGTCAGTGACAGGCAGCAGTTACACGTTCTTCTGGAAAGGCAAGGCCCAGAACAAGGACAGAACTCATGATGTTGGATTTGCCGTCAAGTCTAGCCTGCTGAAGCAGATTCCCAGCCCCGCAACTGGAATCAGTGAAAGACTAATGAAGATCCTATCCTCCCTATCAGCAACAAGTGCTTTGTCGCCATCATAAGTGCATACGGTCCCACAATGACGAGCACAGAGGAGATCAAAGAACAGTTTTACAAAGACTTGGACACCCTGCTGCACACTATGCCTGCCGTGACAAGCTCCTACTGTTGGGCGACATTAACCCCAGAGTTGGCAAAGACCATTACCAGTGGAGAAGAGTGATAGGGAAGCATGGCGTTGGGAACATTCCAGCAGGCTGATGAGTACAAGACTACATGGATTCACCCTCAATCTAATCAGTGGTATCTCATTGACTACATCATCACCCGCCAACATGACAATAGCGACATCCTCCTCACCAGGGCATGGTGCAGATTGCTGGATGGACCACAGACTTGTTAGAGCTAAGCTCAATATCCACATAATCCCTCACCACCACCAGTGCCCAAAGCTCATCAGACAAGCTTCAACACAGCTAGACTCTTGTCACCCAGATACCAGCAAGAACTCCAAATCAGTCTTGATGACAACTGGTGGACCAGAGGCAAAGTGAAACCAATTCAAAATAGTGGTTACACAGGCAGCCAAGACAGTAATAGGCCCAAAGAAGAGGCTCCACCAGGACTGGTTTGATGAAAATGACAAGGCCAGGCAAGCACTGCTGGACAGGAAGAGAAAGGCCTACTTTGGCTGGCAGAACTGTCCCAACTGCCCTACAGTAGATACCCAAAAGCCTATACAGGAGGATCTTGACTTTCCACCCACTGAGGATGAGGTCAGAACTGCCATAAAGCAGATGGACGGTGGCAAAGCACCAGGAAAGGATGCAATTCCTGCAGAATTGTACAAAGTACTTGGAATTTCAACTTTCAAAGCATTCCACATTGTCCTCTCAACCATCTGGGAGAAAGAAGACATGCGTCTTCAAGGAGACCATAGTGGCACTTTACAAGAACAAAGAATCAAAGTCAGACCGTGGCAATCACAGAGGAATTTCACTACTCTCTATTGCTGGAAAGATCCTTGCCCACATCCTCCTCAACAGGCTCATCACTAACATCTCTGAGAGCAACCTCCCTGAAGCCCAGTGTGGCTTCCACCTTGCCACAGCACCATAGACATGGTGTTTGCTGTGCATCAGGTCCAAGAGAAGTGTATTGAACAACAGATGGACCTGTACGCAGTGTTCATAGACCTGACCAAAGCGTTTGACACTTTTAATAGAGAAGCTTTGTGGACCATTCTCATGAAGCTTGCCTGCCCTTACAAATTTTCCAGGCTGAAACAGCTCACAACAAAGCCACAGCCTTCCATCACCATTAATGGAGTTGAACTGAAGTGTATGGAGAGCTTCAAGTATCTGGGCAGCACAACCTGCAGATGGATCACTGGAAAAAGAGATCTTGTCCATGATCCAGAAAGCAAGCCAAGCACTTGGAAGACTGAGAGTGAAGGTCCTTCAGCAGAAGGGCATAAGACTGTTGACGACACTCAAGGTCTATAAGGCCGTAGTCCCTTCCTCGCTACTCTAAAAGTGTGAGACATGGACCTTGTATCTACAGCACATCAAACAGCTTTGCAGACCTGGACTTTGTAGACCTACCCTACACATGATCATTACATTCTACCTCAGCTGATTGTTGCACACACAAATTGCAGTCCCTGTACACCTTGCACTACTCTGCACACACAACAACCACACTCACTGGACATCTTTGTGTGCTTACTGCACCGAAACTTTACATACCGTACTATTTATCATCACTACATTTATATTTTATATTTTATATTTATATTTGACTTTTAACTATTGGTGTCCTTCAAATATTCATTCATTCATTCATTCATTCATACATCTTCTTCCGCTTCTTCCGGGGTCAGGTCGCGGGGGCAGCAGCCTAAGCAGTGAGGTCCAGACGTCCCTCTCCCC
>JBCNYH010000001.1:76433471-76461185 GCA_039654325.1 Tandanus tandanus
ATTATTATTATTATTATTATTATTATTATTATTATTATTATTATTATTATTATTATTATTATTATTATTATTACTTACCTTTCCTTTCTCCTCATTCATCATATGTAGCTCCTGTTCACTGAGCCATGCCTCCACCTCTGTAATGTCACTGTAGTACTGTTGAGCATGATACATAGAGTCTAAGTGCAGCTGTTTTCGCTCGGCCTCAGCCCAAAGTGTTCCCCACAGGCTATGTAGATCCTCCATTAATGCGCTCACACACTCTGCCTCAGTTGTATGCACCGATGAGAACATGAGAACAGCTCGTTCCATCACCTCTTCCACTTGCTCCCGCTGGCCCTCCAGCTCCCTTTGCAAACTCTGTAGGGGAAGAACAAGTTATGCTAGGAATGAACTTATTTCTCCAAGGGAAAGTCTGCCTCAATCAAAAAGCTTTCTAGATTCAAATGTATTTTTGTAATTGCAATGAAAATGAAGCAAACTGCATTCTTCATAAGTTTAGCTTAAGACAGACTAGAGATACGGAATTTACCTGGTTTTTCTTCATGAGCTGCTGCACAGCCTGTAAACTACTCCCAGTTTCCTGTGATGTTGCAAGTGGAATCCGTTCTTGCACCCACAACTGAAAATTCACAAATATTACCATGCGTACATCCATCAGAAAAAGTTGGGAGGATATGGAAAATGCCATATAAAAAGAAAGTACTGCTTTCTAAATTTACGTTGATTTGTACTTCATTGAAGACAGTATGAACACAAGATATTTCATATTTTGTTGGTCAACCTAATTTCATTTCTTAATATACATCCAGTCCTGCATTTCAGGCCTGCGACACATTCCAAAAATTTGGGACAGGGGCAGCATTAGACTGTGGGAAGGAAACCAGAATACCCAGAGGAAACCAACACAAACACAGAGAGAACATGCAAACTCCACACAGAAATGCCTCCGCTGAGCCTGGGACTCAAACCCAGAACCTTTTTGCTATGAAGCAGACGTGCTACCACTACACCACTGTGCCGCCCTGGACTGTGTTATTACACCCTCTTAAATGAATATCATTCAATGATTCAAGAAATCCAGAGCACTTTCAGTGCATAAAGAACAAGAAAGCCAAACATGATTTCTGTTTGTCTTCTAATGTTTGCTTATTGCTTTGCCTCTGATCCTGTTTGCCTGATCAGTTCACCTCTGCCTGTTTACAATTATGATTCTGGATTGTGTTATGAATTTGTCTGCCTGGATTACATCATTAAACCCTTTTGCCTGCAAATGCATCCAACCTGCTTTTTGCCTCAATCACTTTCTGATAATGTTCATCAATGACTGGTTGCAAGCACAAGTCAGGTGTTGCACTGTGAGTTCAGCAGAGCTGCTTTCTAAACTCGTATAACAGTTGCTGTGTGTTGATCTGAACAGCCATGCCCGATTTTAAACAATCACTGGTAAAAAAGTCACTAGATTTGTCATTAGACTTCTTTTCATTATTTTTAATTTTTAATTATTAAAGTCACTTTATGCAGTAACACAGTGTCTAAATTTCCAACCCTGAAGCATAATCTGGTCACCGAATATAGTTATTCACACCAGACCAGAGATTTTGACTTGTTCTGAGTAGAGGTTTCCACCTCCTGCACCTCAGGGGAGTCCAGGGCTGTGGGCCATTAAATACCAGCCCTGACCACTTTTCTTTTGTTACTTCACACTAAGCTATGTTAAATATGGAGTGAAAGAGAGAAAATAATTTTCATGATAATGTTACTTATAAAGTTATGTTATAGTCTTATTTATTTATAATGTTAAAGTCAAACATATTTTAGTGTGTACAATATAATATTATAATACAATATAATCATATTAATTAAAAATATTCTACTAAAACTAATATGTTAATACTACCAGATTGAGAAAGATCAAAGACTGCAACCCCCACACCCCTCCCACCACTCCCAACCCACACACACACACACACACACACAATAATGTAACTTTCTGTTTGTAAAATTTACCTACACATTAGCTGTTCATATACTAACTGTGCATCAGAGTAGAATACAGACTCATTTCAGAGAATTAGTTGAAAAGTCTCTTGCAAACTCACAATTTTGTCCTGCAGGTCACGGCGCACTTGGTGAACCTCTTTAGAGGCAAGAAAAATTCTTCGTCTCTCCTTCAGAAGCTCCACAAAATGTATGATCCGCATCTCGACTTCAGCTTGACACTCAGATATTGCGTCTGTCATCACATACTCCTCAGGGAGAGAAGAGGATTGCAGTTGTAGATCACACACTTCAGTACACCACTCCTCCATTTGTCGATCCATCATCTGAGACAGAATAAGGGAGATATAATATAGTAATAAGACATTTTTTTCCTAACTTAGCTAAGGTTAAATAATGCAAATGTGAAAATATGCTAAAACAGCTAGTGCAACCAAGATGCTGAATGTTTTATATTTTAATAAGATGGAGCTCCAAGATCATTGGAAGTGCTGAGGGAAATTTTTCCGGATCGGGTGATCTCGTTATGTGATGATGTCGGGTGAGTGGCAGGCCCGTTCCCTGCCCCTTGTGATTTATTTTTGTGGTGCTACCTTAAATCACAAGTGTATACTCATCCACCCCAAACTCTTGAAGCCCTTAAGGGTATCATATGTATTGTACATATGTATTGTACATATGCCCATATGTAATGCAGAGCTAGCTAGATACATAGGCGGTATAATAGGTGGACAAATTCCAGGGACAAGGGAGGAATAAGGGAAGGTTTTTGCTATTTTTATTAATACTATTTTAATACTACTTTCAAAATTCATTACAAAAAGAAATTAAGATAAATACACAGATTGTTGTTGAAACTAGGCCTGCAACTAATATTATTTTGATTATTTTTTTGCCTCATTTATTTGCACTCATTTGCCTATCTCAGATGACTTTCAGTTCAACAGACCATCGTAGGGCCAACACACACATACAGCCATCTACAGTCACACGAGAGCGAAACCCATGAAAGCACAGGGAGAACATGCAAGGTCCACACAGAAATGCCCAAGTTCAGAACTCGAAACCAGGACCGTCCTGTTGTAAGGTGGGTGTGCTCATGACTACGCCACCGTGCTGTCCCCAATTTCATTTTTACTTCTTACTTCCTGTTACTTTGATGAAGTTATCTCTCTGGCCGTGACTTTAGATGAGCCTGTTGGCAAGCTGCTCATTTCCACCTCACCACTCTAGACCACAGAAATGTAAGTATGCAGAGGATCTCTCCACCTCTGACATCTCTCAGCCACTGAACACACCTGTAGAATGGGAAATACAACAGAGGCAGTGGGCATTGGACTGCTTGGTGCTCTTTGTGTAAAGACCAAGTATCCCCTTTAATTTACTCCAATGATCAGTTTGAATTGTCTGTATCTCATTTCAATAACCATGTCTTTGTCTATTTTTTAAGATTCTGGATTGGCTAGCAACTTAATGTTACAGTCTCTGGTGTCTTCTCTGGATGGTCAGCCTCTCAGCAACACTTCAGCCACTTATGTCACCCTTCGATTAGAGTTAACTGCACTTCCCAATCATTGAGTACACATCCAATTTCTCATCTTCTCACAGTCTCATCTTGCTGGGTTTTACCTGGCTTCGCTCACACTCCATTGATTGGCACTTTAATACAATTTGATCCTGGTCCCCACATGTTCCGTGTCATGTTTAAAACCCAAAACCAATATTTATGTTGCGTAATTGAGGGTCCCTTTGTACACCTTCCCATTACCATACAACCAGAATATGCATCACTGGCAGAGGTTTTTAGCACTGTAAATGTCACCTGTCTCATTCTCTGCATTGGCTTCTGCATGGCGCCACACCTACTCAGTAACAGGTTTATCACTTGCAAGAGACTGAACTTTGGGCAGTAGAGGACTATATGGCTGAGGTGCTCAGACAGGGGTTCATTAACTGCTCCTTCTCTTCTGCCTCTGCTAGCTCCTATCTTCGTGGGAAAAAAGGGTGCCAGAGGGTGAAATTGTGGCAAAGTGGTTAGCACATGTGCAACACAGCAAGAAGGTCCTGGGTTGGAGTCCTGGGCTTGGTGAAGGGTTTTCTCTGTGAAGTTTACATTTTCTCCCTCTGGTTGCGTGTTTCCTCTGGGTACTCCGATTTCCTTCCACAGTCCAAAAACATGCACATTAGGCTAATCGGCTGTTCCAAAATGCCCCTAGGTGTGAGTGTGAATGGTTGGGTGTATGTTGGACCTGCAATAGACTGGTGTGATAATCCGGGTGGTACCAGGGTGGTGACTCTGGCCTTGCAATAACTACTATGGGCTCAATGAAGTCACTGTGAAGTACCCTTAAACTCTTCCACTCATCCTGTTGGCCACTGAACAACTTGGCAGCCATAGCCTAATGGTTAGAGAAGAGGATTTGGGACCGAAAGGTCACTGGTTCAATTCCCGAACCAGCAGGAAAAATGTGTGGTGGGGGAGGGAGCTGCACCTTCCCTTCCTCCACCTTCATGGCTAAAGTTGTGCTCACTGTTTACGTGAGTGTGTGCTCACTTTGGATGGGTTAAATACAGAGGTAATAATTTCCCTCACAGCATTAATACAGTATAAAAAAAATAAAACAAAAAAAACTCCATGGGGACAAGTATTACAACAAAGTTGACCTGTGCAGTGTATAACCTCATTCACATTTTAGCAGGTGACGAATAGAAAACCTCGTTTACAATGTAACCACATATACAATGCAATGCCATATGGGCTGAGTAATGCACACTCTGTATTTTAAGACTTTATGAACGATATCTTTTAAGGTATGCTTAAATGATTCATGTTCGTCTGTTTAGATGATATTTTAATGTACTCGGGTTGTTGGAAGAACACGTGTCACATGTTTGTCAGATGCTTTCTTGCAAGCTCGAGCATGAGTTTTACAGTTGCTTTCATAACCCTTGAACTTTTCAACATTTTGTCACGTTACAAGCACAAATGTAAATGCATTTTATTGGGCTTTTATGTGATAGGCCAACACAAAGTGGAGCATAATTGTAAAGTGGAAAGAAACATGATACATGGTTTTCAAATTTTATTACAAATAAAAATCTGAAAAGTGCGGTATATGTTAGTATTCAGCCACCTTTACTCTGATACCCCTAAATAAAATCCACTGCAAACAACTGCCTTCAGAAGTCACCTAATTAGTAAATAGAGTCCAGCTGTGTGTAATCTATTCTCACTATAAATACAGCGCATCTGTGAAGGTTTCAGAGGTTTGTTAAAGAACAAACAGCGTCATGAATCCCAAAGAACACACCAGACGGGTCAGGGATAAAGTTGTGTAGAAGTTTAAAGCAGGGTTAGGTTAGCTTTGAACATCTCACTGAGTACTGTTCAATCCATCATCCGACAATGGAAAGAGTACGGTACAACTGCAAACCTACCAAGACATGGCCATCCTAAACTGACCAGGCAAGGACAGCATTGATCACAAAAACAGCCTAGGGGTCCATGGTAACTCTAGAGGAGCTGCAGAGATCCACAGCTCGGGCGGGAGAATCTGTCCACAGGACAACTATTAGTCATGCACATCACAAATCTGGCCTTCATGGTATAGTGACAAGAAGAAGGCCATTGCTGAAAGAAAGACATAAGAAGTCCTGTTTGCAGTTTGAAACAAGCCATGTGGAGGATGCAGCAAACATGTGGTCAGATGAGACCGAAATTGGACTATTTGGCCTAAACTGTGTGGTGAAAAACTAAAAACATCCCCACCGTGAAACATGGTGGTGGCAGCATCATGCTGTGGGGATGCTTTTCTTTAGTACATCTGATACAGGACTTCAATGTATTAACCATACATTACAAATAATTGAGCAGAAATATTGGTGGTTTATTCTCGACTTCTAGGCACAAACTCTGGTCACGTTTTCTGCATATGTACCACCACTAAAACACCACAAGATTTGACTAAGGAAAAATTATTACCCCAGCTGATACCAAAATAATGGCTGCACAGTGCAGTGGACTTTCTCATGAATCTGCCATTGTTGCAGACATACACTACTATTTTAGTTGTGGTTGATTTGTTCTCAAAGGGCAGCTGTTTCATCCCATTCCGCTCTCTCCCATCTGCTTTCCGGGTGGCCGAGACTCCAATTTGTGTTTCCACATGATGGCCTCCAATTGGATATTCTGCCAGATTGTGGACCCCTACTTGTCTCATGAGCCTGGAGGGTGTTCTTCTGAAAGTTGGGGTCTATGGTCAGCCTGACATCAGGCTACCACCCTTAGTCAAACAGCCAGGCTGAGCCCTCCATCCAGAAGTTTAGCAGGTTCCTTTGGGTCTACTGTGTTTGCCAAAAAAGGAAAGAAGCATACACAAGCAGTGTGCTGAGCAGTTTGAGGGTTCCAAACCAATATACACAGTAAGGATATGCCGACATACAGGGCTGGTGAATGGGTGTGGTTACCAAACAGGGATCTTCACCTCAGTTACCCCTGCAAAAAACTCTTTTTGTTTATTTGCCTCTTCTTAATTAATTTCCAAGTTCACCCTGTTTTGTGCAACTTTATTTACCCCCATACTAAATTATGACTAAATATTAGATAAGTTAGCAAGGGACATTGCGCTTCCACAGTTTCACCCAGAGTCAGCCAAGAGTCAGCCAAGATGGGTTCCAATCTCCCTGTGACCCTGATAAGATTAAGTGGTAATGAATGAATAAAGTATGAAGTTATGTCTGTCATGAGGTCAACTGCATGTTTTAATGTAAAGAGTATTCTTTGTTTTGTTATTCAACTGTACTAATAACTAACATATAGCATAAAATAGACTTCATTATCAGTCAAGCATTGGTTTTATTAATTCTGTCAATTAGCTGTTGCAGACCTTGTTAAAACAAAATTCCTATGTTAATAATAAAAAGCTAATAAAGTATGTTCAAGTGAAAGCCATGAAAATGTTAATTAAAAGGGAATGATAACAGCATGGGAAGGAAGACCTGGAGCCTTTTCAGCTGCTTGTTGATAGAGGTGAGGTCATGGCCATGGTCACAGTGGTTTAGCTGCAGCTCCAGCTGTTGCACACGTTCATTCAGTCGAGTGTAATTTTGAGCAATCTGTTGTGCACGGTCGTTCTCAAACAGCTGCAATGCTTTGACCTGCGTCAGATTTTCCAGCTCCAGCCAACACTCACAAATCTCACTGAGCTTCCGCTGAACCGTGGAACTCAGTTCTGGCTTTTCCGTCCTTAACCGCTCACCTCCCTGAGAAAAAAGTGACAGAGAAGACAGAGAGGTAATGGGGAACGGGGGTTAGAGAATAAACTGGAGCCATTCTAAAATTTTGTAGTTTACTTTTATGGAAATAGTATTATATATATAGTAATAGTTAACCGCTGTTATCTTAGACAAATGTAGTCTGGTAATTATACTTGGATGATATGATCCAACTTGTATAACTTGATGAAGGATTTTTTAGCTTTGACATTTGGTAATTAAAATAATTAAACTGAATGTTAAGAAATTTGGATTTAAAAATGAAAGTGAATAAAAAACAAGATTTATTTAATGCAATAACTACATATAACACTGATTTCTTATTGTCATCCCTCTGTGCAGCTGGAGTGATGAACAAAGGCAAGGGCGCAGGCAGGCATATCAATAACACAAACAGAAACAAAATAAGAAACAAAGGAGCTCTGGGCAAACATGAGAGCTAGAACACACAGGATGACTAGATCAGAGTTTGTTTGCAAAAACAGTTTAGTCCAATTGTTTTAATTATGAGAAAAACTATTTTTAAGTAGCTTTACAAAAAAAAAATCTTTTTTCCAGTAGCTTAAAAAAAGTTTTTACAATAAAGCTATTGAAAAAAGTTGTTTTTCTAATAATTGAAACAATGGCACTTATCTATTATAATTATAATTATATATTATAAACCAACTCTTCTGACCTTAACTCTAAATCTTAATCTAACCTTAACCCTAACTCTAACTACTGGATCTTCCAAAGCCATACTGTTAACCTGTGTTTATGTGAGTACCTGTTGTCTTTTCTGCGACGTGAGAAAAGTTTATAAACAAGGTGAGAAAAATACATAAATAATCCACCCTCTGTCATGTTTGGCGATATTTAAATAGTCTTCTGATGAACATCTTAAGTGCATACATGTGCGGTTCGTGCAATTTTTTTCTCCAGGTTAGTGCAGGGCTAATCCCGATCATCAGGATTATGATCGGTATTATGTGAGCGCAGACTAACCCTAAATCTAAATCTAACCTTAACCCTAAATCTAAATCTAACCTTAACCCTAAATCTAAATCTAACCTTAACTCTAAATCTTAATCTAACCTTAACCCTAACTCTAACTACTGGATCTTCCAAAGCCATACCGTTAACCTGTGTTTATGTGAGTACCTGTTGTCTTTTCTGCGAAGGCTGTGAATCTACTTTTTTCTCCCTGTCCTTCCCCATCCCTACAACATGGAAACAGGGGCCAATTCCCCCAAAATCAGTCCCAGAAACCTTGGTCCCCCTCTTTCCCCTCTCCCCTTTTTCTTCACCTCTTAAGAATCTCACATGCCCACAAGGACCAAGGCAAAGCCTGGGCAAGTTTGCAGTTGCAGAGAGAAAGCTGGTTATTTCCACAATCAGCATTTCCTAATAGAAAAGGGAATACTGATCCAGACGCCTGACATCACTAATACTTTGGGTTTCAGGTATTGGTAAAGGAAGTGTTTCTGGATGGATCCTACAGTAAGGAAGCAAGGTGTAGAACGTTCACAGCAGTGGTCGGGGAGGCAGTGCTGGGACTGTTCAAATAAGCTCTGTGTTGGGAATACAGTCATTGTTGAGGGCTTCACCCCTCCACCCTCTGCCAGGAAATGCCCTCAGTGATTTAACCTACAAGCAGCCATGTGATGAGATCCTGAGGCACAGCTTCAAGGCACACCAGGTGAGTGTAAGTCCAGCCTTATGTTACATTATCACACATATAATACACATGTATTTTTTGACATTGAGGAATAGATTAATATTGAGTGACACAGAACACTCAAACTAGGAAGAGACATCCCTGCAGGTAGTATCAAAGGGCTCTAGGAAACTTACATTCCATGTGGCTTATCATAATACCATTGCTAGGCATTAGGACCAGGATAAAACACTAAACCATTGGACGATTTCTGTTGGCTGTGCATTTACAGTGATTTTCTTAGGTGGTGCATGGCACATCATATATGTGTGGCTGGTGAATCTGCTGGCCACTCAAAAAGGGCCATTTCTTTCATTACCTTTAATCTAGGTCCCTGTGCACAAATCGGGATTGACTTTGGCAGCCTATTAGATTGGTGCCAATGAGGATATCAGATTTACATAATATCCAGAAACGGTGCCTCTCAACAACAACTTAGTTACCTATGCACTCTTCCGTATTATTTTCTATATATTACACAAAAGAGATCCTGACAGACCAGGACACCATATTTATATTACAGATGGTGCTAAGCAGCATGTTTACATTTACATTTTACAGCATTTGGCAGACGCTCTTATCCAGAGTGACTTACAATTTTCATTTTTAATACAACTGAGCAATTGAGGGTTAAGGGCCTTGCTCAAGGGCCCAACAGTGGTGATAGAACCGCTGACCTTCGGATTAGTAACCCATCACCTTAACCATTAAGCCACCACTGCCCTACATGCCCCCTATGTTGGCGTAGTGGTTAGCACGTCCACCTCACAGTAAGAAGGTCCCGTGATCAAATCTAGGGCTCGGTGAGGGCTCTTCTGTGTGGAGTTTGCATGTTCTCCCTTGCTTGCATCACCCTTCTGTGTTGGTTACTTGGTGCCTCAGAGACAATACAACATCTCATGGGCAGAAATCTCTGCTTGAACAATGCATACATCTTGGATAAATTAGACAGCATAAACATTTATAGTAATAGTATATACTGTCTTTGACTACTCTAGAGTTATAAGATCCTTAAGGTTGTAGGAACTCATAGCAAACCCTAAGAAGTGTGCAACTGAATAGGTGATCATATGGTATCTAGACTTTCACTTGGGTCAAGGTCAAGTTCCTTCTCAAAATTCATAAGTGTGAGGCAGTTCCTGGGGCTGGCTAAATTTTATTGTAAGATTGTACAGAATATAGTGACCAAAAGAACAAGATTGCTGATACAAGCAGCCAAAATTAGTTTCCTTCAAGGGGTGTCTTTGCCTTCATCCGTAGACCCCACATCCTGGGGGTCACTTGGGGTAGAGCCACTGCTTCTCCGCATTGAAAGGAGTCAGTTGAAGTGGTTCGAGCACCTGATTAGAATGACTGGATGTTACTCGCCGGCTGACTGACCTTATCAAAATGGGAGTGCCAAATCTTGTCCAGTGGATAAAGCTGTGTGAGCAGACTTTCTGCCATGGCCCACTAATGCACTCTTCTTTTTTTCCTCCACATTTTGTTCTGCATACTGATGCACTGAACAGATGACTGGGGGTCAGTTTGTCTGAAGTGGTGAAGAGGATGGAGTGGCCCATGCTGTACAGTACGGTGCTGTCTGTCAGAAGAAGTAGTATCTGGCCATGAAGTGGGGTTGTCCTCACCCTCCCATAATAAATGCTGGGGCCATCCACAGATTGAGGGGGCAAATATTGGCAGAGGATAGGGTGTAGTCATCCACAGAGCAAACAGCCTGTGTTGGGCTCTTTGTGCTTTTAGGAATGGCAGTAACGAGAGAGAGAGTTGAACAGCAAAGAGCTATATGTGTGCTGTCTGTGTGCAACAATATTCAGAGAGGAGATGAGTTACACAATTTCCTCCGGGATCAATAAAGTATTCTGATTCTGATTATGAAACCAGCGGGTAATGTGTGTGATCAAACAGAGGAAAAAAATATGGAATCACTCAATTCTGAGGAAAATATTATGGATTCACCATGTACTTTGCAGTCCTAAAACCAACACCTGTATCCAATTACATCTGCTAATTAGTCTGCAGTTAAAAAACAGCGCTTACACACCTTAGTGAGCTGTTGAATCAAGCTGATTGACATAAATCATGGCTCCCAACACGAGAGATGTCAGTTGAAACAAAGGAGAGGATTATAAAACTTCTTGAAGACGGTAAATCTTCATGGAATGTTGCAAAAGATGATGGTTGTTCCCAGTCAGCTGTGTCTAAAATCTGGACCGAGTACAAATCAAATGGGAAGGTTGTAAAAGGGAAGCGTATTGGTAGACCAAGGAAGACATCAAAGTGTCAAGATATAAAACTTAAAGCAATATACCTTAAAAACAGAAAATGCACAACAAAACAAGTGAGGAACAAATGGGCAGAAAGTGGAGTCAATGTCTGTGACCAAACTGTAAGAAATCACCTAAAAGAAATGGGATTTACATACAGAAAAGCCAAACAAAAACCATCATTAACATCTAAACAGAAAAAAACAAGGTTTCAGTGGGCTAAAGAAAAGCAATCATGGATTGTGGATGACTGGATGAGAGTAAGATTCAGTGATGAATCACGAATCTGCATTGGCAGGGTAATGATGCTGGAACGTTTGTTTGGTGCCGTTAAAATGAAATTTATAAAGACAACTGCCTGAAGAAAACATGCAAATAATTTTTCAGGATGATAATGCATCGTGCTATAGGGCAATAGCTGTGAAAACTTTCCTTCAAGAAAGACATATAACGTCAATGGCATAGCCTGCAAATAGTCCGGACCTCAATCCAATTGAAAATCTCTGGTGGAAATGAAAGAAAATGGTCCACGACAAGGCTCTAACCTGCAAAGCTGATCTGGCAACTGCAATAAGAGAAAGTTGCAGCCGGACTGATAAAGAATATTGTTTGTGGATAGTTAAATCCAAGCCTCAGATAATTCAAGCTGTTATGAAAGCCAGAGGTGGTGCAACAAAGTACTAGTGGTGTTTTTGTTAGGTGAATATTTTCATCAGAATTGAGTGATTCCATATTTTTTTTACGTTTGTTTGATCAGTAAAAACAGTTGCAATTGACTACAGTTTTATTTTTATGTTTTTGTAAGTGTTTCATAAAGCCAGAAGGTTGGAATGTTAAATGAAAATAGTTTTGTGGCACGTCTGTGATTGTTTTTTTTTTTTTCTACACAATTAAACAATTGAATAAACATCTTCCAAGAGTGGTGATTCCATACTTTTTGCCAGGGGTTGTACATCTCTAATTCCAAAACAAAGTTGGGACACTGTGTAAAATGTAAATAAAAACAAAATGCAATGATTTGCAAATCTCATAAACCTACATTTTAGTTAATTTAAGTACATTTTAGTACCCACAGTAAAGAGCATAGAAACCATTAAGTGATAAAGGTAAGACATTTTACTATTTCATTATAAATATTAGCTCAGTGTGAATTTGATGGCAATAACTTGTCTAAAAAAGTTGGAATGGGGCAACAAAGGCTAAAAACAGTAAGTGGTACTAAAAGAAACAACCAAGTCAGGTCAGTAACATGATGGATTTAAAAAGAGCATCTTAGAAAGGCAGAGTCTCTCAGCAGTAAAGATGAACAAATGTTCACCAGAATTTAAAAAACTTTGAATATCTCTTCATCAACAGTACATAATATCAACAAAAGACTCAATATTGTATGCCTGTGATCCTCGGGTTCTCAGGCGGCACTATATTAAAAACAGCCATGATTCTGTCATGGAATCACTGCATAGGCACAGGAGCACTTCCAAAAATCAATGGACCTCATGCAAGAGCCATGCGTACTAACAGATTTGGTAGCAAAAATCACATGAACAATTTTTGTGAATTTGTGGTATTCACTAATCACTAATTACACATGATAAAAACCAGTTGTAAGAGTTGTGCATATAGTGTGATCTCAGCCTACTCTGGGCGAAGGTGGGGTACACCCTGGACAGATTGCCAGGCCATCGCAGGGCCAGCACACACACAACTATTCACACTCACACTCACACCTAGGGGTGATTTAGAACACCCAATTAGCCTACTGTGCATGTTTTTGGACTGTGGGAGGAAACCAGAGTACCCAGAGGAATCCCACGCGAACACGGGGAGAACATGCAAACTCCACACAGAAACGCCCGAGACCAGGAATCAAACCCAGGCCTTTTAGCTTTGAGGCGGACATAGGTTAGGCGGACATAGGTTAGGCGGAGGCCTAACCACTGCGCCACCTATAATTCATTCATCTGAATATATTTTTTATGTTGATGCTGCTGTCATCTTTGGGCCAAAGATCATTTAAAATTGACTAAGGCAAAGTGAAAAACTCACCTGTGGTCCTCTGGGCTAAAGAGGAAAAGAACCACCTGGCTTGTTGTCAGCACTTAGTTCAAAAGCCTGCATCTCTGATGGTATGGGTTGAATTAATGCCAATATGATTTGCCGCTTGCACATCTCTAAAGGCAACATCAGTGCTGAAAGGTGTATACAGGAATTAATGCGACATACACTCCCATACAGACAAAAAATTTGGAAGGAAGGCTTTTGCATATTTCATCAAGACAGTGCTAAACTGTATGCTGTATGCACTGCAACAGCACAGTGACATGGTATAAAAGTCCGGGCGAATGTAGGGTACACCCAGAACAGCCCGCTATACCACTGCAAGGCCAACACACACACACACACACACTCACACTCACACTCACATTCATTTGGAAAAACATTTCCTAATGCGCATGTTTTGGACTGTGGGGGAAAACTGGAGTACCCAGAGGAAACCCACGGATGCACAGGTAGAACATGCAAACTTCACACAAAAACGCCCAAGCCTGGGACTCGAACCCAGGACAATCTCGCTGTTGGACGGACATGCTAACCACTGCAACACCATGCCGACCAAATTAAACATGACATTTTTTTAGTGGTACCTTTTCTTAATTTGATATGTTTTCTGTGGTCTATTGTGAATAAAATTTGGGTTTAAGAGGTCTGCAAATTATTGCATACAGTTTTTATTAAAATGTTACACAGCATCCCAACTTTTTGAACTGGGGCTAAAAAAAAAAAAACAGTCCACAGGATCCCATTCCTTTGTTTCCTTTTAAGATAATAATGCTAAATTTTCATTTTCTGTTGACCTCTTAAACAGAGCAGAGTATAGAGCACATGCCCTTCATACAGGGAAGGGACGAGAGTGTTGCCTGGCAACTGCTGACGTGCTGAAACCCCTCCCCAACCACACACATGCACATATGGGTTGATACACAAACACACTTGGGATGAAGCCAAAATAATCATATTAAACTGTGATTATCACACGTTATAGCACAATAGGACGGGTTTGACACTTTCTGGACAGAAATAGACAATAGAGAATGAACCTGCAGCTCAACCAGCAACAGTGTTGAATATAATAAACATTAGTATGATCCACTAGTACAGTAATTTAGACTAATGTGAGTGGATATTGCATTCATTTAATCTTGTGTACGTGTTTCTGTATTTAACATGGAGAATGTGACACAGAATGTGAAGTAGAGCAGACTGAGAGACTCAGAGCTCACAATCCAGTACTGGTAATTGGTTTACATAGCAGGATTGCGAGCAAGAGAAAATAAACTGGGTCAGACCAATAGGAACCCATATAGCAGATAATTCTGGGTATTATATTGTTGAATTTATGCATGTTATACAACTGTAAGTGTATTTGAATGAATTCATGATGAATCGATAAAATCTACTATCACCCAGCTCTATTTAGACGTTGCCCAAACTACTGTCACAAAGTTGGATGTCAATGTATGCTGCAGCTCTGCAATTTCCCATGTTCAAACATGAAAATGCCCATGTGCACAAAGAGAGGTCCATGATGTAATGCTCTTGTGGTTGAATGGGCACATCTCCATATTTACACTTCAAAATCTAGTGCCTTCTCAAAAGATTGAGGTTATTTTAATATTAAGGTAAAGTAAGTCTGTTTACACCTGAGCCTACTGGCTCATCAGAGCCGGAGCTTATACCCAGTTTCCGTAGTGTGAGAGGAGATCAACTCCTCCTGGATGGGACGCTAGTCAATCGCAGGTTACCTTCCCAGTATGTTTACTGGTACCATTTATACTGCTGAATGGCACACTTATGGTTAAGACCTTGCCCAGAGGTCTTAGCATGGTGGGGGTTTAACAGGGATTTGAACCAACAACCTCTCGATCATGAGCTCAGCACCCTAACCACTACACCACTGATTATAATATTAAATGATAGACTAAATCTGTAAAGAGATGGTCAATAAACATAGTGATATTCAGGTGTGTGTGAATGTGTTTAATGGTTTGATGTCCCATGCAGGGTGTGTTCCCAGGTAATGCCCAGTGTTTGCTTTTTAGGCTCCAGACCCAAGGCAAATGTGACCGAGATAAAGCGGCTACTAATAAGTGAGTGCATAAGCTGTTATTTGCGTTCAACCACGCATAAAAACACAAGTAATAATGTTATAAAATTATTACATTTATATATTTAATAAAATTATTCTCTGAAAACTGAATGGTTGGTTGGGTTGTTTGTCTGTCTGTCAATCTGAGTTTATACCCAAGTAATCACATTATCAAATTTCAAATTTTCTGATGACACGATCATTCTGAGCTGGCTCTATAGTGATCACTCATTATACCATGAGGAGTCATCACTTTATACTTAACACCAAAACATCAAAAGAAAATATTTTTGACTCCAGAGAGGTAAGAAACCATGATGTTGTGACCTAGAACAACTGTGCAATCGAGCAGGTGCACAAATACAAATACAAACTAAAGTGATTATGTAGAGTTTCTTTGTAGCAAGCTGGCTCAGAGGATTTGTTTCAGGAGGCTGAGATTGTTTGATGATAGTGAAAAGTCCAGGCGTCTCCAATATAATCGTGCGTATAAAACGGGGCCTGAATGTGGCGTATGTCACTTTACTCGCAAAGGTTGTGATGTATAAAAAAAACTTGACTGGAGAATGCGTGCACCTGTACTCAAGCTCTGAACCACGCATACACCAATTCTAAAGAAAAGGAGAATTGGTGACACAGACGGTGTGGTGATGAACTGAAGTCAGAGTGTAGAAATGTAGTGTGAAAAGAACGCTTCTTTCGCCATTTAAAATAACCAACCATTATCATACCCTCATACTAACACTACCACATCCTCCTACACACACACACACACACACACACACACACACACAATCATTCCCTCTTACACACAACATAATACTCTGTGGGTGTGTGATAGTGTACCAGTGTGTGTAGGAGGGCGTACTAGTGTGTGTAAGAGGGTGCACTACTGTGTGTAAAACGGTGCCCTAGTGTGTGTAAGACGGTGTACTAGTATGTGTAAGAAGATGCACTACATGTGTAAGAGGGTGCACCAGTGTGTGTAAGAAGGTATAATAGTGTGTGTTAGAGGGTGTACTAGTGTGTGTAAGAGGGTGTACCAGTGTTGTAAGAGGGTGAACTAGGTGTTTGTGTGAGAGTTCACTAGTGTTTGGATGAGGGTGTACTAGAGTGTGTAAGATGGTGCACCAGTGTGTAAGAGGGTGTATTAGTGTTTGTGTGAGTGTATTCGTGTGAGTAAGAGGGTGTACTATTGTTTGTAAGATGGTGTACCAGTGTGTGCAAGAGGTATACTAGTGTCTGTGTGAGAGTGTATTAGAGTTTTTAAGAGGGTGTACCAGTGTGTGAGAGATGGTGTACTAGAGTTTGTGAGAGAGTTTATTAGTATGTTTAAGAGGGTGTACCAGTGTGTGTAAGAGGGTGTACTGGTGTGTTTAATATGGTTTTCCAGTGTTTGTAAGATGGTGTACCAGTGTGTGTAAGAGGGTGTACTGGTGTGTTTAATATGGTTTTCCAGTGTTTGTAAGAGGGTGTACCAGTGTGTGAAAAAGGGTGTACTAGCGTTTGTGTGAGAGTGTATTGGTGTGTGTAAGAGGGTGTACTAGTGTGTGAGAGAGTGTACTACTGCTTATTGTGAGAGTGTTCTAGTATTTGTGTAACAGTGTGTACCATTGTGTGTAAGAGGGTGTACCATTGTGTGTAAGAGGGTGTACTAGTGTGTGTTATAGGGTGTAGCAGTGTAAGAGAAGTGTATCAGTGTGTGTAAGAGGGTGTACCAGTGTGTGTAAGAAGGTATACCAGTATTTGTCTGAGAAGGTGTACCAGTGTTTGTGTGAAAGGGTATACCAGTATTTGTGTGAGAGGGTGTAACAGTGTTGTATGAGAGTGCACTAGTGTTTGTGTAAAAGGGTTTAACAGTCTGTGAGAGAGGGTGAACCAGTGATTGTGTGAGAGTCTACTAGTGGTTGGGTAAGAGGGTGTACCAGTGTGTGTAAGACGGTGTACCAGTGTGTGTAAGAGGGTGTACTAGAGTTTGTGAGAGAGTGTATTAGTATGTTTAAGAGGGTGTACCAGTGTGTGTAAGAGGGTGTACTGGTGTGTTTAATATGGTTTTCCAGTGTTTGTAAGAGGGTGTACTAGTGTGTGAAAAAGGGTGTACTAGCGTTTGTGTGAGAGTGTATTAGTGTGTGTAAGAGGGTGTACTAGTGTGTGAGAGAGTGTACTACTGTTTATTGTGAGAGTGTTCTAGTATTTGTGTAAGAGTGTGTACTAGTGTGTGAAAGAGAGTGTACTAGTGTGTGTAAGAGGGTGTATCAGTGTTTTTTTTTTTGAGAGTGTACTCGTGTTTGTGTTAGTGTGTGTACAAGAGGGTGTTAGAGGGTGTACCAGTGTGTGTAAGAGGGCCTACTAGTGTGTGGAAGAGGGTGTACTAATGTGTGTAAGAAGGTGTACCAGTGTGTGTAAGAGGGTGTACCTATGTGTGGAAGAGGGTGTACTAGTGTGTGTGTAAGAGGGTATTCTACTGAGTGTAAAAGGGTATACCAATATTTGTGTGAGACGTTGAACCAGTGGTTGTGTGAAAGGCTGTACTAGCGTTTGTGTGAGAGTGTACTAGTGTGTGTAAGGGGGTGTACCAGTGTGACTTAGAAAGTGTACTACTGTTTATGTGAGAGTGTACTAGAGCGTGTAAGAGAATGTAAGACAGAGTACCAATGTGTGTAAGAGGGTGTCCTCATGTGTGTGAGAGTGCACTAGTGTGTGTAAGGGGGTGTACTATTGTGTGTAAAATGGTATACCAGTGTGTGTAAGAGGGTGTACCAGTGTGAGTTAGAAAGTGTACTAGTGTGTTTAAGAGGGTGTACTACTGTTTGTGTGAGAGTGTACTAGTGTGTGTAAGAGGGTGAACTCATGTTTGTGTGAAAGTGTATTTGTGTGTGTAAGATAGTGTACCAGTGTTGGTAAGAGGGTGTATCTATGATTTTTGTGAAAGTGTACTAGTGTTTGGTTAGCGGGTGTACTAAAGTGTGTTAGAGGGTGTACCAGTGTGTGTAAGAGGGTGCACTAGTGTTTGTAAGAGGGTGCATCTATGTTTTTTGTGAGAGTGTACTAGTGTTTGTGTGAGAGCATACTAGTGTGTAAGAGGGTGTACAAGTGTTTGTAAGAGGTTGTGCTAGTGTTTTTTGTGAGAGTGTACTAGTGTTTGTGTAAGAGGGTGTACCAGTGTGTATAAGAGGGTGTACCAGTGTGTGTAAAAGGGTGTACTAGTGTGGGTAAGAGGGTGTTCTACTGAGTGTAAGAGGGTGTACCAATATATGTGTGAGAAGGTGAACCAGTGTTTGGGTCAAAGGGTGTACTAGCATTTGTGCGAGATGGTATACCAGTGTTTGTGTGAGAGTGCACCTGTGTGCGAGGGTGGAACTAGTGTGTGTAAGAGGGTACTAGTGTGTAAGAGGATGTACCAGAATGTGTAAGAGGGTGTACTGGTGTTTCTGTGAGAGTGTACTAGTGTGTAAGAGGGTTTACCAGTGTGTGTAAGAGAGTGTACTAGTGTTTATATAAGTGTATATTAGTGTGTGTAAGAGGGTGTATCAAAGTGTGTAAGAGGGTGTACCAGTGTGTGTAAGATGTTGTCCAAGTGTGTGTAAGAGGGTGTACTTGTGTTTGTGTGAGAGTGTATTAGTGTGTGTAAGAGGGTGTACCAGTGTGTGTAAGAGGGTGTATCAGTGTTTTTTGTGAAAGTGTATTGGGTTAGTGGGTGTACTAGAGTGTGTTAGAGGGTGTACCATTGTGTGAAAGATAGTGAACTAGTGTTTGTTTGAGAGTGTTGTAGTGTGTTTAAGAAGGTGTACCTGTGTGTGGCAGAGGGTGTACTAGTGTGTGTGTAAGAGGGTGTTCTACTGATTGTAAAAGGGTATACCAATATTTGTGTGAGATGTTAAACCAGTGTTTGTGTGAAAGGCTGTACTAGCATTTGTGTTAGAGTGTACTAGTCTTTGTGTAAGAGGGTGTACCAGTGTGTGTAAGAGGGTTTACCAGTGTGTGCGAGAATTTGTACCAGTGTTTGTTTGGGACAGTACTAGTATGTGTAAGAGCGTGTTCCAGTGTGTGTAAGAGGGTGTAGTAGTGTTTGTGTGAGAGCGTACTAGTGTTTGGGTGTAAGAGAGTGTACTAGTGTATGCAAGAGGGTGTAATATTGTGTGTGTCAGAGGGTGTACTAGTGTTTGTGTTAGAGGGTGTTCTACTGAGTGTAAAAGGGTATACCAATATTTGTGTGAGAAGTTGAACCGATGTTTGTGTGAAAGGCTGTACTGGCATTTGTGTGAGAGTGTACTAGTGTCTGTGTAAGAGGGTGTACCAATGTGTGAGATAGGATCTACTAGCATTTGTGTGAGTGTACTAGTGTATGTATAAGAGGGTGTATCAGAGTGTGTAAAAGGGTTTACCAGTGTGTGCAAGAGTTTGCACTAGTGTTTGTGTGAGTGTACTATTATGTCTCAGAGCGTGTTCCCATGTGTGTAAAAGGGTGAACTAGTGTTTGTGTAAAGGCTGAACTAGCATTTGTGTTAGAGTGTACTAGTCTTTGTGTAAGAGGGTGTACTAGTGTGTGTAAGAGGGTTTACCAGCGTGTGCGAGAATTAGTACCAGTGTTTGTTTGGGACAGTACTAGTATGTGTAAGTGCGTGTTCCAGTGTGTGGAAGAGGGTTTCCTAGTGTTTGTATGAGAGTGTACTAGTGTGTGAAAGAGGGTGTAGTAGTGTGTGTAAGATGATGTACCAATGTGTGTTAGAGGGTCTACCAGTGTGTGTAAGATGGTGACCTAGTGTTTGTTTGAGAGTGTTGTAGCATGTGTAAGAGGGTGAACCAGTGTGTGATAGAGGGTGTACTAGTGTGTGTACGAGGTTGTTCTACTGAGTGTCAGAGGGTATACCAATTTTTTGTGTGAGAAATTTAACCAGTGTTTGTAGAAAGGCTGACTATTATTTGTTGGAGATTGTCCTAGTGGTTGTGTAAGAGGGGGTAGCAGTGTGTGAGATAGGGTGTACCAGTGTTTGTGTGAGAGTCCACTAGTGTTTGTGTAAGAGGGTGTACTACTGAACTGTGTGTAAAACGGTGTATCAGCGTGTGTGCAAGGGTGTACTAGTGTTTGTGCGAGAGTGTATAAGTGTGTCTAAGAGGGTGTAGTAGTGTTTGTGTGAGAGTGTACTAGTGTTTGTCTACGAGTGTAGTGGTGTCTGTATGAGAGTATGATGATATTTGGCCTCTCATCCACACACACACACACACACACACACACACACACACACACACACACTAACTACCTTCTGAATTTTGTCGAGCCACTCTTTGTTCTGTGTGAGCTCAGCCATGAATGTTTGGTGCTTCAGCCATTTCTTATGGAGTTGTGTATCACCACAGGTTGAGTCACGTGCCATTAGCATCTTCTCCATCACCCAGTCTCCCAGCTGTAACACACATACATATACTGTTGTAGAATTTCTTCAAGATTTTTCCAGCGATGCATCATATGAAACTTAACACATAATTAGCAACAGAATTATACCAAATATAAAAGAATTCTTCAAAATAACAAGAACACCACTAAATTAGTTCTACAGTTTTAGTAACGTTAGTTATTCAGCAGAGTTGTTTTTTTTTAAAGGTGCTTTTACATAAAGGTGCTTTTACATGGGTAAGTTGTGCCCACTTTCCTACGTGTTTGCATGGTCACTATAAAAGACACAATCAAACCACTGAGAAGAGCTGTCAATCTGCCACAAAAGCCTTTGACCCAATACCCTTGATTGACACCACTGAGCATGCATAATCCCTCCTACTTTACATTGATAGTGTTCAGATGGCAAGTTGCACCTGGAACAAGATATTTTGGAACAACTTGCACCACCTTGAAAAGTGGGCATATTGTGCCTACCAGTATCAGTTGCACTGAAACAAATCATTTTAAATGGGCAGTTGGACTGAGGCAAGTTGTTCTGGGTGCAAGTTTTTCTACCTGTGCAAAAGCAGCTGAAGACTATTGGTTAGATATAAAATCAGAACCCTCAGCAAATGCAGAATGTTGTTAAATTCCAAACTTGCTCTGCTTTAACTTCCTTCCTGTCTTTTTTCTCCTTTCCTGCCCTGAACACATCCCATAAATGTGTGCCACTAATCATAAAGGTATTAGTGCCACATCCCATAAATGTGTCTATAGTGTGTCTATAACTCTCTGACTGGTGTTTTACCTTAGTTACTTCAGTTTCTTGCTTTTATGCTGAATGCCAGCAGGAAGTACGCTGAAATAAATCTCCAAGAAACTTTGATTTGTTCGAATGGTCCATGATTCATGAATAACATATTCACAGTAAACTTGTTAGTTACCACACCTCACACCTTACCAGCACACTGCATGAGAACTCACACATAACCCCCACTTTGTAATGTATCAATCTGTGACTGAATTTGATCTACAAGGACAAGTCATGTTTCCACTGACTTGACAACTTTGACAGCAAAGAGACTAAAAAGACTTTGCTCATCCTCCAAGGGATCTTCACAGTTGCAGATTATGCCTCGAAGTTCTGCACTCTCACCACTGGAAATGACTGGAACAAACTGGTGTTCAAATCTTGTTTTGCTGTGGACTAAAACCAGAAGTGTTTACAGAGCTGGCCTGCAGGGATGATTGAACCTCCCTTGATCCACTAGTTGATATGGACATTAAACTTGACCATCTACTATTATCGCGGCAACCAATCGCCAAACTTGCACCCTCCACAGGCATTACAGAAACCACCAAACCCATGCAGCATGGATGTGCATGCCTTTTCCAAAATGAAAAGAAAAGATGCCATCTTGAGCATTTGTGTTACTACTGTGGCCATCCTGATCATACCATCCCTCTGTGCTCCAGTGAAAAAAAGAAAAACATCATGTTGCCAGCTGAAGGAAGGGACTCTAACCTCTAATCTTTCCCGGTGAGTCCCTTTCCTTAAATAACCTTTATGACATTGGCTTTACACATTTGTCTAGAAGTCTCAGAAAAGCCCTATGTCCTTCCAGTTCACATGAACTGTAAGACAACTGCCAATTTAATTAAGCCAAACTTCCCCTTCCCATCATCAGACTCATCTAACCTCTCTGCATCAAGGCTGTTAATGGAGAACTCATCAGTGTTGGAACTGTAACTCACTGCACTGAGTGCCTGCACAAGCATGTCAGTGCCCTTTATCAGGAAGACACAATCCCTCCTAACCACCCCATCATCTCCATCATTCTGCGTATGCCATGGATTCCTGTGATCTCCTGGGCAGACTAAAAGATTACCAAGTGGTCACCAAAATGGCAACAAAGCTGTCTAAAATGTCCTGAACTACATCTGGTAGCCACCAGAGTAGAAAGCCCTAAGATACCAGACATTAAAGTCATCCCCACAAAGATCTCCTCAAGGACTTTAGTAAAAAGAAGGCCAGAGGACTCCCTCCTCATAGACTAAATATGACTGTGCTATTTTGCTGCTCCCACACGCTTCTCAAGCCACAGAAAGGTATCTTTATTTTCTGCCTCTTGTTCTGTCTGCTCTCAAGCTCCTCAGGTAAGCCAAAGTCTCCATCAAGCCCAATCTATAAAACGCCTACAGTCCAGTCCGCACCCATGGTATTAAGTAGAAGAATGCCTTAAGAACAATTAGAGGACAATACAAATATACTGTCATGCCATACAGGCTCTCTGGTGTGTTCCAATGCCTCATTAATCATAGAAATATGATGAGAAATATGTAATAGCCTACATCAATGACATATTAATTTACCCACCCTTGCTGGAATCCCACATACAACATGTCAGAGGGGTTCTGAAACGTCTGTTCAACAATCAGATCTCCATGAAAGCAGAAAAGTGAGAGTTTCATATCTATGTGGACTTTCCTATGGTACTTAATAAAATCTCCATGGACCCAGACAAAGTAGAGGCAGTCATATCATGGTCTAAACCCATCAGCATTAAGGACCTGCAGTGTTCCCCTTGGCTTTTCTAAGTTTTATCCATACTTCATCCAATTTCATCCGTTTGTATTAGCTTCCCTACTTATTCCTTAGTTTTTCTGTGAGTCTTTGTCAGATTGTCTTGAGAGCTTTCAGTCTCTTGAGTATTTTCCTGACATGATCCTACTGTTTGTAAAGATTTTCTTTGTTTCTGGACTTTTCTTGTGATTCCTGTTTTTTTCTCTTTGGATGTTTTTGAATCTTCTGTTGTTACCTTTTTGGTGGAGTTCTGCTCTGTTTTTTGCTACTGCTTGTTTCAACCTTTTTGGAAATTTTGGAGGTTATAGTTTCCCCTGATTTTTGTATTTTGTATTTTGCATTAGTTTTTGAATCTTCTGTTGTTACCTTTTTGGTGGAGTTCTGCTCTGTTTTTTGCCACTGCTTGTTTCAACCTTTTTGGAAATTTTGGAGGTTATAGTTTCCCCTGATTTTTGTATTTTGCATTAAACTACACAGAAAGTCTGCACTTTGGTTCAATTTCCTCCCACTCCCACAGGGACCTACAGAGGTTGTTGGGCTTTGCCAACTTTTACTGGAGGTTTATTCATGACTACAGCTCCATTGTTGCTCCTTGGACCTCTCTTACATCCTCTTCCATTAGATTCCTGTGGTCTGAAACTGCAGAGCAGGCTTTCCAGGAGTTGAAGTCCCGCTTTAACTCTGCTCCTATTTCGATGACCCCTGACCCCTCCCGCTAGTTAATTGTTGAGGTGGATGCCTATGATTTGGTGTCAGGAGGACAATGGCATGTCTCTGCCAGTGCTTTTGGTGGCCTGGGATGGTAAAGGATGTCCGCAGCTTCATTTCAGCCTGCTCTACCTGTGCTCACAAGATATTCAATCAACCACCTACAGGCCTCCTGCAGCCGCTTCCCATCCCCAGCCACCCCTGGTCCCATATCTCCCTGGATTTTGTGACCAGACTCCCCACCCCTCTGATGGTAACACCACTGTGCTATTGTTGACAGATTTTCCAAATCGGTGCATTTTATTCCTCTACCTAAACTCCCTTCCACCAAAGAAACAGCTTTTCTGGTGACCAATAATGTCTTTAAGATACATTGACTTTCATGTGATGTTGTGACAGATCAGGGCCCTCAGTTTGTCTCTGCCTTCTGGCAGGAGTTTTGTAAGATACTTGGAGCCAGGGCTAGTCTCTCATCTGGTTTTCACCCTCAGACTAATGGCCAGACAGAACGAAACAGAACAGAATCCTACCACGTGGAGTTTGCAGTTAGTGTGGGCTGAGTCCACAACTCTTTGCCTGTGGCTTCCACTGGATTGTACCTTTTCAGTGTTCACTGGGGTACCAACCTCCTCTGTTTTCTTCCCAGGAGTAGATGCCTCTGTCCCCTCTGTCCAGGCTTAAATGCAGCATTGCTGTGTCACCTGGCTACGAGTCCGGGATGTAATGCAACATTACAGTGCTCAGGTCAAGCAGTGGGCGGATCATCCCAGAACCGTCGCAGAACCAATAAAGAGGGCATAGAGTTTGGCTCTCCACTAAGGACCTACCTCTGGCTCCCGGTTCATCAGACCTTACCTTATTGAGCGGGTTTTTGGCTCTTCAGCAGTTCGGCTGAAATTACCCCTGTCTCTACGACAGGTGCATCCTACTTTGCATGTGTCAAGGATCAAGCCTGTTCGCCACAGTTCCCTCTCTCCACCTGCTCTGGTACCGCCACCTCCTCATGTCATTGATGGCACGCCCACCTTTACAGTCCAGAAACTGTTGGATGTACATCGCTGGGGGAGGGGTCTCCAGTTTATGGTTGACTGGGAGGGGTATGGGCCAGAGGAGTGTTCTTGGATACCCACTTGACAGATCTTGGATAAGTCATTCATCAAAGACTTTCACCATCAGCACCCTCATCATCCAGCTCTGTCGCCAGGAGGTGGAGTACTGTCAGGGTCTGTCAAGACTTTGTTTACTTGTAACCCTCCGGTGGCCATTTCTGTTGTATGTTTTTATTTTGGTTGACCTTGTGCTCATTTTGCTCCACCCCTACTTCCTGTTTTTGTCATTGTTCAGCCATTTTGAGCTCACATCTGTCTCCAATCTGTTTGAATTATCTTCCCTACTTATTCCTTGGTTTTTCTGTGAGTCTTAAGAGCCTTCAGTCTCATGAGTATTTTCCTGACCTGATCCTACTGTTTGTAGAGATTTTCTTCGTTTCTGGACTTTGCATGTGATTCCTGTTTAGATGTTTCTGAATATTCTGTTGTTACCTTTTTGGTGGAGTTCTGCTCTGTTTTTGCTATTGTTTGTTTCAACCTTTTTGGAAATTTTGGAGGTTAAAGTTTTCCCTGACTTTTGTATTTTGGACTTTGCATTAAACTACACAAAAGAGTCTGCACTTGGGTTCCATTTTTGCCTTTCTAAAATCCTGACACAAAATTGGAAACAGAGACTGCCTGTTGCATCTCCTCATGTGCTGAGTGCATTTGTTCTAAGATGCCCTGTACACTGCCCGGCCAGTTCCACAATGTGACAGGTTTTCATGATTTCTGCATATTGTCCCAATGCCACACCTTATCACAGTCTTTGAAACAGCTGAGATGCTTTTTAACCAACTCTATAGAAATGCTGGCATCCCTGAGGACATTGTAAGTGTCAGGGGAGTACAGTTCATACCCAGAGTGTAAAAGGCATTGATGGAGAAATTGGGAAAAGCCTCAAGCCAGGCTATCATCTCAAGGCTATTCAACATGTCGAATGGATAAACTAAGAAATTGGGTGCTATCTGAGAACACTGTATACAGATTTACAAGTCAAGTGGGCTTGCTTCCTCCCCTGGGCTAAAGACACTTAAAATTCTCTACTGCACGCCACCACTTGCCTCACACCATTCGATAGTGCCCCTGGCTTCTAGGACAACCTGTTCCCATGAAATATCTCCCCAACCATAAATGACTGGTTTTTATAAAAGGAGCAGGTACATCTATGCAGTGAGAAAGTAGCCCAACAATACAAAAAAAAAAAAAAAAGCCAACCATCAAAGAAATGTAAAGCTGTAAATTTTTGGCATTAAAAACACTCCTCTCATCATAAGAATGTATGTTCAGTTTGTTTTTAGAGTAAAGTTAAAATATCTGTCTATCAACTTTAAAACAATGTCCATACACAGGCTGTGTTCAGTTGTTTCATCAGATAATAAAACTTCATGTCACAAACATACACACACACACACACACACACACTTTTTACCTCATGGCAGTCCTGCATGAATCTTTGCAGCTCCCACTGATCGGTGAGTTTTCTGAGCCACAGTTGTGCCACTTCACGGTTCTGATTCCCCCTGTCAATCAAACACAATTAAATAAAATAGATTAATAACACAAAATGAAATAATTCAATTACAGCATACAAGTCTGATAGAAAGTCTCCCAAACTCCTTTCCTGTGTTCATAGTTGCTACTGACAATAGTTGAACAGTTCTTAGTAGAAATAAGAGGTGGGGGCAATAAGACAATAAAACTTGTAGCATCACATTTACAAATCACATTACCTCGAGATTAAATTATTTCCATGTGGGGTAATTGAGCAGAGTGGTTAAGGCCACTGGTCACTGATCCAAAGGTCAGCGGTTCAATCCCCACTATCACCACTGCTGGGCCCTTGAGCAAGGCCCTTAACCCTCAATTGCTCAGTTGTATGCAGAATGATAATTGTAAGTTTCTTTAATTGTTATGTGTTAATACAAATGATTAGAACTGTGTATAATAGTTTTCTCGGGAGGCCATATTGGATTTTGATGCCCCTGCATCCTCAGCACCTGTGTTGTGGCAGATTCTGCAAATATCCTGATTTGAAGGTGTAACTGACAGTTGCGGGATGGTACAGAGAGGGTCCACAGACATTTTACAGCTATGGTTCCTAGAGAGAACGGCAACAAAAAGGACAATTTCGGACATATCACGTAACACTCCGTCAGGGACCCCTAAAAGGCCTGGGAATATTTATATATCCCTAAAAAAACCTTTAAGTTCCAAATTGTATGACCTTGACAATTCAAAGTTTCTCAGTGTGAGCTAGGAGTGGGCCAAAAACCCTCATACGCCAATTGAGAGGGAAAATTCTCACTCTGCCCGCATATCATGTGCGACAGCTTGTTTTGCCAGGGTAACTAACCACATATATATACACATATGTACAAAATATCACATTAATGCAAAACAAATGTAGGAAGCCTAGCAAGAATTAGTACCACCACCAATATTGGGTTTTATATACACTGCTCAAAAAAATAAAGGGAACACTAAAATAACAAATCCTAGATCTGAATGAATGAAATATTCTTATTAAATACTTTGTTCTTTACATAGTTGAATGTGCTGACAACAAAAT
>JBCNYH010000001.1:76461285-76483785 GCA_039654325.1 Tandanus tandanus
TGATTTCACAGAAGTGTGATTGACTTGGAGTTACATTGTGTTGTTTAAGTGTTCCCTTTATTTTTTTGAGCAGTGTAGTTAATGTATCCATTTTGGTAAAGGCAGATTAATCCATTGACGCATCCGTAATGCAGTCCATATATTTGTCTGCATTAAGAGCCTGTCAGATTTTCCCTGAGCAACCTTCACGTCGGAGTCCATATGCCTCTGGACATACCAGTCCTGGGGCCTTTACTTCAACCTATTCAGTCGTTTGCGCTGTTTCCTTCAATGATAGTTCCACCAAGTATAGCCACAAGAAGAGACAGTCGCAAACTGAATAACGGTACGGGTGATAAGAAAGCCGTGTGCTGCAGAGGTCCCAAAAAGTTCTGCCAGAGATACTGAACGGCAAAATTCATACGTTGTTAGTGACAGAGAAAGTCCACACGGGATGTCAAAGTCTGAGAAATATTTGCGAACCAGCCAAGTTGATTCCACATAATAAAAATTAGTGCGGGTGAATAACTTGTGGATTGGAAACGCCATTTCCATATTAAACATCCAGTCCGTGTCTGTACAGCAAGGGTGGAAGACCTTCCACCAGGCGTTCAGGCTTTCATGGTGATGCATCGCCTCTAAAGTATACAGAAGGCTGGAACACGCAACACATTGGCCCTACAGCCGGACCATATAGATTTTTCCCTGCTTATCAGGTTGCAGCTGTGCGCAGGGATGAGCTCCACCTATGGTGGCTGTGTCTGCAGCGCAGACACTGAAGAGTATCCCCTTCAGTGTCCACCTGGGCCTGCGGGGGTTGCCATAGCTTCTGCACACAACATTTATACACATATATACAGACAAAGCGACACAAGGGACAATAAGGACGGACCTTTTGATGTTGCAATACAGGAGGTATTTTCCTATGCCACCCCAATATTACTTTGGACTGATTCTGTATTTTCACCATTCCCCATGTATTGTTGATGAAAAGTACATGGTTATATTCCAAGTTCATCTGCAATTTCCTGTGAAGTTTCCTACCTCCTTCATTCCCTTATTCCCGTAACACATAAACATATGTTTTTATGCCCAAACAAAGGATATTCGTCCCTTTGGGGGCTTCATTTTTGTGGTTTGCGACCACTTAGTTGCGTTTCCGCAGCGCTTCACGAAATCTTGCATAACATTGCCTACTCCGGCATGCAATATGCCCCAGTAAGGACAGACACTTACGCTCAATAGTTGTTTTGTTGGGATTGTCACATTGCGTAACATGCCATTAATCTTAACTTCAGCCAAGTCATTTTTCACTATCTCAGTTCCATACATTTCCGCAAGTTCTTCCTGGAATTCTCAACAAGTCTCGGTGTTGTAGGGCAACAGCATCCTCTTTCCGGACGCACACACTAAACAATCTCCTCCCACCTCAGTCCAATCATTTGCCGTGTACCTAGCCCACTGATACCACTCATTCGCTTGGGCTCTGTGCCACAGTTCAGCTTCTGGATCTACCTCCTCATATATCATGTTTTGCTCTGTAAGAGTGTTATGCTATGTCTCCCATTCCTCTATGCTCTGTATTACCATCCCGTCTATGTTTTCCCTCTTCGGAAGTGGGGTTATCAACAGTCGTGTCATTCCATTTTAATGTGGATTACCCCATTCCCTATCGTTGTTCAACACAATACCGTTGGCGTGCAGCCCCATGTAATCTGACCTGACATGCAGACTGTCCAAAATGTATCTCCGTTCTGTCCCTTCAGCCTTATTCTTCATGTAAAGCATTGGTCTGATGGGCGCCACTTCCATATGGCTTTATATTCCATAAGTTGGCTTTCACCTGACTAATCATTTTTTTCTGTTCCCTTGCTGCCTGGATTTTCTGAATTTCCTCCCTACTAACCATTCTGTACCGCTGTTGAGCCGAAGATTTATTTACCATTCTACGCCTTCTTGACAATGATGTAGATTGCATATTCTGTTGTCTGGGTACAGCGAAAAGCAAAGTGTCCTGCCAATCCATCCAAGTCAGGGGTCTGTAGTTCTCTGCCCACTTCCTTCCTTGGCCCTGCTCCCTTCATGGGTCAGGCTCCTACTTGTCACTGCAGGACTGTGAACCATACTGGTGCTATACTGTGTGTTAGTACGATTCTTAGTATGTTGTTGGTCATTTTGGATTGGTGTAAAGCATGATTTGTTAACAACAGTGAAATTTCCCTCGGTCAAATTTGCAAGTGACGTTTCAAGCACGTTTCAACATCATGGCTATCTGAATCAATTCCCCAATGATGATGATTGCTAGTGTATATCCAATCGTTGATGATTATCAAAGCATAGTGAGTCAGTGGTGGTGGCGGCTGGCGGTTTACTTCAGGCGGCTTTGATGCCAGTTTATGTCCTGCTGCCTAAATTGTCGTTCTGATTTGTCAGTATAACCCTGGGTTAGGTCTGCTAGGTCTAGAGTCGTAAAGTCAACTCCTTTGACTGTATAAAACAGCTCGTGCCTCAATGGACCTGGTCTGGGATCGTTGCCTGACAGACCTGGTTTGGGTTTGTCCTGTGGAACCTCTATCGTTTAAAGTTCCCATGAGAACTGATGAATTATTGGTTCAAAATCAGGAGTAGTCTCTGCAGTTTGGGGTTCTATTTTTCACTGAGGTTTCTTTCCCTTCCCAGACGTGTTATATACTGGTGCATCTGGGTGATCTATGTCTTGGTGTCCTCCTTTGACTGAGCAAGTTGCACCAGCCTTGAGCATGACTCTTTCCACTTTGGTCCTTTTCCTGCAGCTCTGCAACAGTGATTCAAGTGATACCAAACCTTCTACCTTGACCGCCTGTTTCTCCCGCCTCCATCATTCCCATAATACATGTCTTCTCCTGCTGCTGCCTTTTTAGCTGCCTCCTCAGCTACTGCATTTCCTCTGCTAACCCATTCTCCATATCTCCATTCTCTATTTTTCTGTCTCTTTAACACAGTCATGTGGAACTCCATCTCCTGGGAGCATCAATTTGTCTGCAAGATTTATTGTGCAGCACTTCTCAATTGTTAGCTCTAGAGCTGCTAGAAAAACATCATAGCCTGTTATTCGGGCATTAGTTATCTTAAAATTTTGACTGGTCAATAGCGCATGTAAGGCATGGAAAGTGTACCGGGTCACTGGATGTCCCATCGTGATTGATGATGCCTTCTAAAAGGCAAATGCCGCTGCTGCCAATCCTTGATAGCATGGTGGCACACCCTTCTCCACACTATCAAGTGCTGTACTATAGTATGCTATAGGTCTTTTCCCCATGCCTTTTTGTTCCTGTGTTATCACTGCCGAAGCAAACCCTTTTCTTTCAGATACATATAAATGGAATGGTTTGCAATAATCAGGACATGCCCGTGCTTTGCAGATGACAAGGCCACCTTCAGCATGTCAAATGCTGATTTAGCTTCCTCAGTCCATGTCAATTTGGCATTGGACTTTTTTTGGTCTGCTGTTTTCACTATATCCCATAATGGTTGTGTCCTTAATGCAAAATCACAACTCCACTGTCGACTTAAACCAGCTAAACCCAGGAAGGATAGCGTTTGCTGAACGGTCTGAGGTCTGGGAGCCTTTCAGATCGTTTCAATGTGTTCCGGCGAAATCTTTCATGTAGTGCCTTCAAGCACTCTACCTAGGTATTCCATCTTTTGGTGGCAGAATTGCAACTTTTCCTTAACTACTTTATGCACATTTCCCGCTAGAGTTTTTAGAACTTTCACGGTGTCCTGCACACATTGCTCTTTGGTTTGGCTGCAGATCAATAAGTCATCTACATACTGCAGGATCGTGCTGGACACATCCAGATCGGCTAAGTCTCGAACCAAAACTTGGTTAAAGACTGATGGACTTTCACAATAACCCTGTGGCAATCCTGTGTACGTGTGCTGCTGTCCACTATAGGTGAATGCAAACAAAAATTTTGAATCTGGATGCAGTGGAACACTAAAGAAGGCTGAGTACAGATCAATTACTGCATTTTGTTCCTTATGGAATGTTAGACAACAGGGTGTGTGGATCAGGGACTACTGGGTTTTCTGCTATAACCACTCGGTTTACTGGCCGTAAATCATGGACCAGTCTCCATTTGTCTGAATTTGGTTTTCTGACCAGAAAGATGGGAGTGTTGCACTGGCTTTTTGCTGGGATCAGGACTCCTGCTTCTACTAATCCCTTAATTGTCCCCTCCATCCCTATTATTGCTTCCTTTGACAGGGGATACTGTCTTTGATATGGCAGTTGTGCTCCTGGTTAAAGCTTTATCTTAACCAAACCTGCTGACTTTACTAACCCTACATCTGTTGGGTGTTTGGTCCATAACTGTTCTGGTACTTGTGCTAATGTGCCCCCCCTTCCCTCATCTGTGAGCTCTTGTTCTTCTGTCCATTGGGGAAGTTGTTTTGCTCTGCTCTTCTATATCCTCACATTTTCTGTTTGTGGCTGTGCCTCATCTACTGCTACCTGATCTATCCTGAGAAATCTTTTATCTTTGTCCATTGTGTCACCTGACCCACTTCCTTCACCATTGGCCCTAACTCTTTTGATTTAACATTCTGCCCAATTAGCAGGGAGACATGGGGGCAGCATCAGGGATTTGGTACCATTTTCCAAGTTGTGTCGGCAGTTAAACTGTAGCAACAATCCCTTGGGGTCCGACTATGAAGTTCATTGCTCTCAGAGTGTGCTGTGTCTTTGCCACTTGTTCATCCCACATGGCTTTATACTCTTCATTCTGTCCTCCATCATCATATATCATTGTGCAGTGACATGGTTCTCTGCTTGGTTGACAATTAGGCCAAATTTTGATGCGTCAGGGCTTCCATCTTTCATATAAATCTCTCATTCCACTTTGTGTCGGTCAGTTCTAGCCCAAACACTTTGTCCATCACACACCTTTCCAGTCTTTTTTCCATCATGAGGCATTGCTGAATCAGACAGTCTGGCAGCTCCACCCATACTCCTGTTTCTCCACAGTGGATCTTAGCTCCCACCTTACAGAGTACATCTTTGCCAAGTAAGTTTGCTGGGGTATCTGGGGAAAATAATAGTGGTGCCTGCACAGTCACTCCTTGTATATTCAGCTCTTGAGGCTCAGTAAATCACAAAGTCTGTGGTTTGCCATAAGAAGCCTACTGTTTTTGTTGCTTTCCCAGAGAGGGTGAGCTTCAAGCCTTCTTTTCCTATACTCGTATAAGTTGCCCCTGTGTCGAATAGAAATGATGAGCGAATCTGTCTTCCCACCATCACTGAGACGGTGGGTTCTTGAGCAGGGTGCAATGAGATGGCACACTGCACCATTCCCCTTCTGGTGTCTCTGGGCCTCTTCACATGCTACCCGGGGGGAGGCCCCATAGGACCTACTCCCGAGTTTGCTTGTCCTTGGGGTGGCTGGTTAGGTCCCATCCATGGACCCGTCCAGTTCCCCTGACCTTGCTATCCCTGATTTTGCTGGGGGTTACCTCTCAGAGGTGCCATAGGTCCTCCCTGTTGATAGGCATATGGACAGTCTCACTTTAGATGATTTGGATTTTGGCATATCCAGCATCCTTCTCCTCTTCCTCCTTGGTTCATTGGAGCTCTTCCTCTGGAGGATTGTTGCCATGATCCTCCTCCTCAGCCACATCCTCGTCCCTGACCCCATCCTCGGTTATGAGGTGGGTATTGTTGCACTGGGGGGTACATTGGCATGGGCGGAGGTGCATAATAGGCAGGCTGTGCCTGCTGTGGTGGGTATGTTGGCATGGCTTGCACTATGGCTGCTGGCTGCACTATGAGGTGCAGGCTGCGCAGCTGGTTGTGCCACCAGCACTGCCACCTGCTTTGCTGTGTTCTTTTCTTCATTCTTCTTTTCCATATTTTCTTGTTTACTGCGGGCCATCTCACTCAGCTGGGCCTTGTGGAGCCACCAGGCTCTCCGCCACCTTTTCACCTCTTTCTCTCTTTGCCTGTGCAGCTCAACATAATTTATCACGTTGGCCCCAAAGGTGGGCCACGTCATTGCGCTCAGTCCCACTACTGTGTCCAGCTGATCTTGGACCTCAACTGGAAGATTCTTTATCATCATACGGAACAAGATCTGGCTTGCTGGTGTTTCATCCCATGCACCTCCCATTTCTTCTCTCCATGCCTTCTGTAGCTTTAACACCACACTCTCATCCTCTTCCATTCTTATCTTTCCACTCTTCTGGGATCCGCCCATGTCGGATATGCTTTCCTCGGGGCCTGCCAGAGCTGGTTGCGGTACTTTTCAATCGATATTGGGTCGTATTTGTTTCTCTGCCTTTCCTTTCAGGATGACATTAGAAAATATTTAAATTTTTTGGCCTTGCCCAGTGATTGGGACCATATGGCTTTAATGTCCCATAGTGCCAGTACCTGCCCCATCGTCTGTTCTTCAAACCGTGTGATCCACTTATCAGCTCCTTTGCAGATGCTTGGCCCGTCAGGTCCATAAACAACCAGGGGACATAGGCCATGTCGTGGCCTTTTATTATCACTGGGAACTGGGACGGGAAATGGGACGTCGCTCCTTCCTGAGTATTGGCTTGTTTACCATCCAGTTCCTCATTCCCCTTTGGGGGGTATTTCCCCATGCCCTGTCCTCCTGTAATCTCTCCAGTAATGCCGGATCTCAATACAAGCATTCTGTCTGGTATGAGCTTCTTTTTCCTACTATCTTCCTCTATTTGGGCTTCCCCTTCTCTTACTGCCTCCTTGGTCTCATTAATTTCTTACTTCTGAACCTGGTGGTAGAGGTCCCTGCCTTGTGTTTCCTTATACTGGGTCCTTTCACAGTCTTGCGTGCCTTGATCAGGGCCCACTTGGAATTCTCCCTTTGTGTTGTTTATTCTCAACAGTCGATTCCCTTTCCTTTCGGCTACTACTGCAGGTGTGCTTGTATATACATTCGTTCTCTGTCATCGTCCTTCTACGTGAGAACGCGACTTCTCCTGCTCCTCTGCTGGTGGGGCTGTGGGTTTCTTTTCCCCTTCCTCTTTAAGCTTTCGCTGCAATTTTTCCTCTTCCTGATACCACTCCACTATCATTTGGTTATAATCAGACTCCCGGAGACAACAGTTTAGCAGGTAGAACATAAATCTTTATTAAATAGAAATACAAACAAGCTTTGGGAGCCATGTGAAAAGAATAGCACAATAAAAAGGACCACAAAACTAGCCACGAGGGGCTAACAAACACAAACACGAAGGAGAAACACTGAACCTGGAAGCAGGACAAACTTCGGGAGAAGTTTAGACTGAAGGTGGAAGGTTTGCAGGAGATGAGGAGACGAGATCGTAGATGATAGGAGAGGGAATCTGACCTGCGCAATACCAACGGGTGAGTAATAAGGAGTCCAAGTCACAAGAAGGAGAAGCATAGATAATGTGTAGCTCCAACGAGGCTAGACGAGTGAATGAGTGTAGCGGAAGGTTAAATTGGGGATCTAAGCAATGTGGGGAAACGAGGTGCAGGTGATAATCATTAAAACTCGGGAAAACTGGGAATGCGGTGTGTGAGAGTCCAGAGTGGACATGACACTTTTCTTTCTATGTCTTTTCTCTTTTTCCTTCTTTATCTCTCCCCAACTTTCCAATATGTCCTTCATTTTCTCACACCTCTCTTCATTAAATGTGCCAGTTATTGGCCACTGCAACACTGTGTTCGGTCATTCCATTTTGTCATGTATTTTTCATTTTCTTTTTTGGTTCCTTATGTTTTAATATAATCACCTCTATGGGTGTAGTTGGCATCTCCTCACTGCTCATGACACACCCCTGTCTAGCCTTATATACAAACCTTCTCGTTTTGGGTTCCTGATCACCCTGCTGATATCTCCAGGACAACCATGCATTAATCCTTCTTACTGTCACGCCTGGCCTCAATGGATATCCTCCATTATGATCTGCAAGGAAATTTATTTGGTCAACCAATATTGACATCGCTAGACCTCTTTCCCACAGCACCCACCTGGGTTCAACTGTGATAGTGACCTTTAACCCTGAACAATACCCTGAACTGTGGTGGTCTTTCTCCATGCAATTCTACTAAAGGGTCATCATCCTCTGTGTATGGGTCACTAACAAAGTCAAACACGGATAACATGGTGCTGGCGTTCCGCGGTTCTGGGGATTCCAACAATGTTCGTAATACTGGGCTTAGCACACCAGGCCTCCAGAGGCGTCTGAGGTTCTCGTTCCAATTTACGTTAGGGTGCCACCAAGTCAATATGTCCAATCTATCCCAATTTGTCAACTCCCACAATTTATATCTGATTTTGCCCTGTGTCTGGTATTTCTCTTCTCCTTTCTCGTTTTTATAGAATTTTTCGTCCCAGAAGTGCATCCTTTCTCCTTTCGTTTCCTCTAACAATTGTTCATAGAAATTATACAACCAACTTGACATATCATTTCAACACTACTGTCTCTTGTCTGCACTTACTTTCCACTTTCCCTTTCTATTTCTTTGCCGTTGCTATGAGACGCTGCTATATTGTCTCTAAACGCTCACTTCTGTTTTCACACCTCTGCTCCTCTGCTGCGCCGTGGGGCTTTCCCTGTGTGTGTGAGTGCGTGACTATGTGTGTGTGTTTCCTGTTTTCTGTGTGTTTCCTGTGAGTGTGAGTGTGCGTGTAATGTGTGTGCATCACTTCCTGTTGGCAAGTGTGTGTGTGAGACTTGCTCGTAGATACTTTTACCTCCTTCCTCGCTCCCACTCTTTTTACTACACCAGTATCCACCTTATCCACTTAACTATCCTCACTACCACATCAATTTCGGCTATGATCACTTGCAACACTACTCCTGAACACATCACACAGTATATTTTCAACAGCAGCAAAACACAACAGGTCACAATATTACGTCAACAACACTTTCAACACTGTTATCATATTTCCCCAGGTCCCACCCTTAGTTTCTGAAAACTCAACCTGTTTCCCGCAGTGACTCACCGAGAATCCCAACCATGTAGACCTGTTTTTCCTATAATAGCGGTATCTAGGGACAAATATTTCCACCTGCCTTAACCTACAGGAATTTTCACTTGTATCACCTGCTTCACCCACAGGAATTTTCTTGTACACACTTACTCACTTTATCAACCTTTTAAAACACATTTATCTCTCCCTTCTCATCTGCTTTTTTCTCTTTTCACCCACTAGTTCTTGGCGTGAAGCCAACTGCCTACACTCTCCTCAGGGTTGCTTCCGCTCAGACCACAGATCTTAATCTAATACAGACTTTGAGTGTAACAGGTGTCTGCTTACCTTTCTATTTTGATGCCAGCAGTTCTGTAGTCCATAGCGTCAGCAGTCCTAATTCAAGCTCTCGGTTTGTCTCTTTATTCTTACACAAATACCCCAATAAACAATCAAAATAAAAGATCTCCAGTCAGCAGATGAGAAGAAGCAAGATTTCTTTATTCAGCTATGCGATCAAAAACATGCATTTCTGAAGAGAAACAGCTGGTATGAATTCCCCTCTGAATTCCCCTGTACTTATACTCTGAGCGCCCTATGGCACCTCCTTCTTTAATTTACATATGTTGAGTCAATTTTCCATAATTTTTATGTTTTAAGCCATTTTGGCTCCCCCTCTGCTTAATTTACATTTTTTTCCTATTTCCCATTATTTTCTCATTTGTCCTGAGACCGCCCTGGAATCAATGTCATCCTCCCCCAATGACATCATGTTCGCTACCTCCAGTTCCCCTTATTTTCAGGCTAGTTGGGGAGTTTTTATATTTTTTTAAATAGCGCTTACTTATAAGCGCCCATTTCCTTGTCAACTTTATTTGCCTGTGTTCTTTCTTGGTATTCACATGGACCATCCTTACCTCGCATGCCGTTTTATTTTAAGATGTGTAAGTGCCCTGACCTTTTCTTTATGTCATTTTGACATTACACTAAGTGGCTGGATCTTAAGATACAAGTATGATATGAGTAAGCCTTTTTCTAAATGCACTTCTAATTTTCTAATTTTTACTTAATCCCATTCTGTTTGTTTCCTATAGCTCAGTCAACTCATCGTGCCATTTTTTGGAGGGGAAGCACCTTGCGGCACCTCTGTTGGTGCTACCCACCTTGCCTGTCCTCTGACCTTCTTGATTACCTGGGATTCCTCTCTACCACTTGGTTCCAGCCCATACCCCCTGGGTTCCAATCTGTGCCTTGCTTTCACTTTACCCAGTCTTGAGTTGTTACCCACCACCAATTTACCCAATCTCAACCTGAAACCTGTGTCCAATCCACCCAAGTTTACTTTTGGCATTGTCACCACTGACCATCTATTAATCCTCAAGGCATCCAGATCATTTCTTAGGGAACCCTACAAAGCCAGTTATTATTCAATAATCAAACGATTCTTGCTAAACAAATACTACTTTTAAGCAGCACATTGCTAACCGAATGCTAAGTATAAATTTATTGCTAAATTAAAGCTATGTATAAAATTTCTCCAGCAAACATGACTTGCAAAACTTTGTTGAAAATGGTATTACTATGCCACTTGGAGTTGATCTTGACTGTATAAATGATGGTACAGGGATTACCAGTACAATGTTAAGAAATAAAGCAAAGTACCACCATAGTTGTAGGTCACTCTTCCGTACTAAAAGGGTTCAATGTGAACAGCAAAAGAGGCAAAGAGATGAGACTGAAATTGAAATGGGCAAGTCCATCATCAGTCCAAAGAAAAGATGCAAAGGTACTCTTGACCATGGAAAACTGCAGTGGGTTTACTGTGAAAAATATGATGATGGTAATGAGTCTGTTTTTCGTGCTAGAAGTGCTAACTGTGGCAAGAATCTTCTATAGTGAGCTACAGAGTCTCAAAACTGGGTTGCCCATGCACGTCTGAACATGGCAATTAATGCTGCAGATGTAGAAGCAGCAGACATCTGTTACCACCCTTCTTGTTACACAAAGCTCAAAAATGCTGCTCGTGCTGCTAACATAACACCTACTCAACATGCCTTGTTCCAGCATATAAAGTGCGCACTTCTTACTGCTGCATTCATCTGGAAACATTATTTGTCTAGACTGCCTGATATTCCAGACCCCAAAGAATGGGGTTGGGACTGGAATGAAAGTAGCAAGGATTGGGTGCCACATTGGACTTTTTTATCCAGATGCTAGCCACGGTTTCTCAATGTTGTTGCACTGTGGATGTTGAGTTGCATGTAGGGGAAATTGCAAGTTGCACGAAGCTGGCATTCGGTGTAGTCTACTGTGTAAATGTAAAGGGGGTTGCACAAACAACAGCAATGAGAACTGATGTCCATCTATTATTATACAAACAAGAAGTGTTTGGTGCCAATTTAAAATTATTTCAGATCACACATTACATTCCAATTGGTCCCATTTGAGCAAACACAGATGTTGTTTAGTTAAGTGATAAAATATACCCATCACCACTGTGTAAATACATATCCTGATTAACCTTGAAGTGACACTGATACTATATTTTCACATGAACACTATTTTCATTTCATAAAATTTAAAATTATGTTTTAAGAATTGATAAACAACATTTAAACTTAAAATTTCCATAAATGACCTTGAAAACTGGATATCTGACCTTGAAATGAACTTAAAATTTAATGTTGACTTGCATCAAAAAACTCTAAAAATTAGGCATTTCACAAGAATTTCTGGTGGATAACAACAAAGATGTGAACATTCCTTTATTCACGGCGGCCATTTTGGATTTTTACGAAAACCAAGAAACACGGGCAATGCTCACGTTGCTTTTGATGGTTTTTGAGAACTACATACCCATACCTAACACTGTGCCAAGTGGCAAAAGTTGTCACAAAGTGCACGATGGTTTCAAATTCCTGCCCTGCTATTGGGGTTCTCTTTGATTTCAACAGTTGTTGGACAACAGTTACTTGGAGTGTTGCACTGGTGCTAAATATCCTCTATATTTATATAACCTGCCTCACAGTGGATTGTTTGAGGCCCAAGTCTTTTTATTTTAAAATTTTTGAATGAAATAACCGTGTGCTCACATTCTTAAACTTTCTAAGATTGGAATTATTATTATTTTTTTTGTTTGTTTTAAGAATTTAACCCATGTTACAAAAAAAAGGTTTACCATATTAGTGATTGTGGCAGTGCACTAATGGAAGTTTGCTGTTTGAATCAGAGCTTATAACCTGCAGGGTTCAAATACTGGGTGAGATCTGTGATAATTAGTTTTAGGTGTTTTTTCAAAGGTGTTTTCAGTCATGTCTGACCTGGTAATCAATAAATCCACTCGATCTTGAATGCGTTCAGAATAGATGTTGTTCTGGCTGATAAGACTCTCTCCTGCCTCAATCACAGCTTTGATCCGGTGCAGGTTGAGCTCCATTGCCATGCTGAACTCTTTGTGTTTCTTAATGGCTGCTTCAACTGTCTCCACTGTGGTAGGAAGCTCCACATGTGCCAGCGAGGACTCCTAATGAGAAAATAAACTAATGAGAAAGTAAAATAACTTCTATTATAACTTAATCTACTGATAATCCATGTAAGCCCCTGTCACACATTGACAATTTATATTTCATACTATATTTATGTTTCAAACGTCAATACGTACAATTTATATTTCATATGTCGAATAAAGATAAAGATCTTTATTGTCAACTGTTGCATGAACATTGAAAATCAGTTTAGTAGCTCTCTGTTTAACAGCAATTATAAAAAGTGCACAAGACAACTAAGGTAACTACACTAAGTAATATATGTGCATATACCTACATACACATATATACACATACCTATATGTACACATATAGACACATATACATACATATATCCTGTATATGCAAACACATATACATCTATCCACATATGTACAGACTTATACATTTATCCACAACGTGCACTTATAAATTTATCCACATATTCACACATTTAGAGACATACACAGAAGGGTGCATGATATGTCAAAGGTGCATGGTATAAACAGGTTAAGAGAGGTGGAGCTTTTTAATCATAAGGTGCATGATGCTAGAATGTTATATGATGTTCGGCATCTGCTCTAAACATGAGTATTGCACTTAAAAATGAGTATTGCACCGCAGAGTAATATTGCACTGTCCAGGAAGATTGGTCTGAATGATGGTTATTCAGTCATTGTATTCAGTCAGTATATGTGACAGTGGTGGTGGGGTTGCACGTTTAACAGCTTATGGGTAAAAGCTGTTCTTGTGTGTGTTAGTTTTCATTTTTAGTGTTCTGTACCTTTTTCCAGAGGGGAGAGGGGAGAAAAGGGGGTTTTCAGGGTGTGTGGGGTCCCTGATAATTTCACTGGCTCTCCTCTGAAGTCTGCCAGTGTGAATGTCACTGTGGGGGTAGTGTAGTTCCAATTATCCGCTCTGCTGTCCTCACCACCCGCTGCAGGGCCTTCCTGTCCTCTGCAGTACAGCTGTTGAAACATACTGTACAGGTCAGGAGGCTCTCGATGGCGGAGCAGTAAAAGTTTGTCAGTAGGGGTCGGGGTAGGTGGGCTTGTTCGGAGCTTCCTGAGGAAGTACATCCTTTGTTGTGCTTTCCCCACCTGGTGATAGATGTTTGTGGCCCAGGTGAAGACAGCAGAGATGTGGACTCCAAGAAACTTGAAGCATTCCACCCTCTCTACCTCCTCTCCATCAATATAGATTTGTTTAGATCTCCAGAAGTCCATTATCATCTCCTTTGGCTTGAATGTGTTAAGGTCCAGGTTATTGCTGTCGCACCATCGCCGCAAATGTTGGACCTCCTTTCTGTAAGCTGACTTGTCATTATCTGTTATCAGACCTATGACGAATGGGCTCGTCGGCGAATTTAACAATGTTGTTACTGGTGTGAATGGGGGAACAGTTGTGTGTGAAGAGGGTGATGAGGAGGGGGCTAAGGATAGACCCCTGTGGTGTTCCGGTGTTCAGGATGAGAGTGGAAGAGATGTGGTCTCCTATCCTGACGTTCTGAGGTCTGTTGCTAAGAAAGACCAGTATCCAGGAGCACAGTGAGCTCCCTGGGCCCAGGTTGCCCAACGTCCGAACCAGTTTATGTGGTAGGACTGTAAAAGCGGAACGGAAGCTTATGAACAGCATCCTCACATAGGAGTTACTGCTGTCCAATTGTGTTAGGGCTGAGTGGAGGGCTGTATTGATGGCATCCTCTGTTGACCTGTTTGCTCTGTATGCAGAGGTCAAAGGGGATGGCAGCCTTTATGTGAGACAAGACAAGACTCTCGAAACATTTGGTGATGATGGGGGTTAGGGCAACTGGGAGGGCTCACTGTGCTCTTCTTCAGCACTGGAATGATGGTGATTGTTGAGGCAAGTGGGAACCATACATTGCAGTAGTGAGAGGTTTAAAATAGTGGTAAAATCCTCTGCTAATTGATCTGGGCATGTTTTAAGTACCCTTCCTGTTACTTCATCTGGATCAGTAGCTTTCCTTGAGTGGACTCTGTGGAGGGAGGCTCTGATCTGGTGCTGCTGCAGTTGGATGGGGTCATCGCCCCTCTCTGGAAGAGCTGGCCAGGTGCATGCCTCTCTGTTGTGTTGATAGAAGCGAGCAAAGAACTGGTTCAGGGTGTCCGGTAGGGTGCTGTCTGAGGAGTCCACTAATGTGTGCATGTCCTTGTAGCCAGTGAGTGTCTTGATCCCCTTCTACATATTCCTGGTGCTGTTATTGTGTAAGTGCTCCTCGATGAGTTGCTTATATTTGCACTTGGCTTTTTTGATGCCTCTTCGCAGGGCCCGGCATGCCTCTTTGTAAGCTTGCTGGTCTCCTGACTAGAAGGCATCATCCCGTGCTCTTAGCATGGTGCACACCTCACTGTTGAACCACAGTTTATGGTTCAGGAACACTTTAACAGTCCTTGCTGTGGTTACATTCTCAGTGCAGTAATTTATGTAGGAGAGCACAGCTAATGTGTGACCCTCCAGGTCTGTCTCCTCTGCAAATATTCCCCAGTCTGTAGAGTCAAAACAATCCTGTAGAGCTGGGGTGCCTTCCTTAGTCCACACCTGAACTGTTTTAACTGCTGGCCTTTGGCTACAGATTTGGATGTGTGGGATGTTGGTGTAGACCTGGTAGAGTGTGTTTTTTTCCCTCGTTGGAAAACTCACATTTTTGTAGAATCTAGGCAGGACGGACTTCATGTTTGCATGATTAACGTCTCCTGCCGCGATTATAACACAGTCCAGCTGCACCGCTAGCTGTTTGTTAATGGAGTGTTGTAGCACCTCCATGGCTAGCTTAGCATTAGCTTGGGGTAGCACATAAACTGCGGTTATAACTACAGATGTAAGCTCTCTCGGCAGGTAGAAAGGTCTACACTGTACCATCAGATACTCTATGTCCGGACAGCAGTGAATATCTTTAATTATCGCGTTGGAGCACCAGTTGTTGTTAATGTAAACATACAGGCCTCCTCTGCGTTTCTTACCGGACATGTTGGTTCTGTCCGCTTTGAAGGTAGCATGGCCCCCTAGCTCAATCGCGGTGTCCGGGGTGAAAGTGTCCAACCAAGTTTCAGAAATTACCATTACACAATAATCAATGCAGCATGAATTAAAGCAAAGCAAAATCCATCTTGTTGTTGAGTGACCGGGAGTTGGTGAGAAATAGGCACGGAATAGCTGGTTTGTAGGGGTTAGCATTTAGCTTAGCCCTTAGCCCCGCTCTCTTCCCCGCTTGTTTCCTGTGTCGCGCCACCTGCGCCACTTCATCGGGGGATGGAGAGAGAGAGGTCCACAGTTGTGATATAAGCAGATGTAAGTGAATAAGTTATGGGTAAGTTTTGTGTAAGTTACAGCACGCTGGTATAAGTCGTAGTATGACGAGGTCATAGAAAAATTTTCGACGTATGCTGGCGTATGGCTCAAACGTTCTGCATACGCTGGCCATAAGTTGTAGGTAAGTTATGCAATCGTTCACACGTTATTTGTAAGTTACTCATAAGTTAAATATAATGTCTAGCTTTGAACCTACGTATAATGTATACCAACGAATGCCTAACGTGTTTGCGGCGTTCTCAACTTATGACCAACGACAGTCAAACTTATGCAGCAGTGTATCCCCGACGATTGAGCGCATGAGGTATAAGAGGCTGCGCACGCTGATTTAAATCAGATGCTCAGTAGACATCGCAGTAACATCACTGTTATGCCAAAGAAATCATAGTTCACCAATATTGTAAAATCTTACAGCTGCAGCATATATTGACTTTCAATAATAAGGGCAAACAAAAAATGCCAGTCTATATGGTAAATTCTATTGTGTGCCATCATTCCTTAATTTCCTCACGTGGCGTACAGCAGTAAACCATCAACCTGAACACAAAACACAACTACATCAGTTCAGGGTCTGATATAAAAATATATATTTTCAAAATAATAGCTCATTACGTTATTTCTTTCACCTGGTTAATGTGATTTCTGCTCCTGAACTTCACTGCACAGCGTCTCCATATCAGGGTTGTAAGACAACACTTTCATTTTCATGCAGGATTGCAAGCTCTTATCTGTGAGGCGCAAGCAATGTATACTTTTGATGTTCATGATGGAAAAAACCTGCTCACACAATATGTGGATTCAAAGATTGGCAGGACTCCAAATGCATTCTTTTTCATATTTATATAAGTGTCGCGAATGGCACTCCATGTATTGAACACGAATTTGTCCGGTTTGGGTAGGTTTTCAGTTTCACTCAATTTGTGCTTCTGAGCAAAAATGTTCTTCTGATGAGCAACATCTTCAAGATCAGCTGTCAAACTACTGAACTTAGATACCCACACGTCTTTGTCAGCTATGTCGGCCAGTTTGAGCTCAAGATCGGCCTGACTTACAGCTGTAAATGCAGTCATATTCAACAGCGCTGGATCGACATTCAGAGGAGTGATGAGGAAGGATTATGTGTTTTTTCCTCCCTAAACTCACAGAATCTTTCCTGAAACGCAGTTTGCATTGTGATGATGGCATGTTGAAAATACTCACCATTTATCTGATTGTGTGCTCATTGAACTCTCTTAAACAGGGGAGCGTCTGCCAAATGCTGTAAATGTAAAAATCTAAATGTAAGTGAAGCAGTGTACCTCTCTGTACATCGCTGGTAAACAATGTCATCTTGCGCTCAAACTCCAAAACCTCCTCCAGCATCTTCAGGCTTGTGCTTCCTTCCCCTGCAGACTTTTGTTCAGTGTGTTAAGGTGCACTGTCATCCACCATTAAGTGAAGCTTTTTACAACCAATCTAGCTCAGGAAAGGTGAACCCTTTGCTTTCCAGGAAGTTTTTTATGTGCCTCAGACACATAGCAAACCATTTCAGTACCTCCCCTCTGGACAGCCACCGAAGTTTGTTGTGCAGCCGGAGATCGCGATATGTGCTCTCAACTTCATCCAGTAATGAAAGGATCTTTATTCTGGAAATGTCTTTCAATGCTTGGTTTTTTTTGTTGTTTGCTAATTTCTCACCACATATTAAGCATGCCGGTAAACCAGTTAGGTCAGCAACGAAAGCAAAATAATCTGTCCATGACGCATTAAACATTCTTTTTTCGTCAGAAACTTTTCTCTTCTTAGATTTATACATTGCTAGCTTACCGGGGGTCAAAATGAGTCATTTGTCTGATGGCAATATAAGCCACAGGAACCACAGCAGAGGGATGAAAGAGCCGCTTGCGGCTCCGGAGCCTAAGTTAGAAAGACTTTCAGTAAAAGTTCTGTGGACGTCCGGAACACGTCAAGTACGTCTACATACGTCAATATATGCTAGACATAAGTTTGATGTAAGTTAGCTATAAGTTTTCGATATGTTCTGGATAAGTTACTAATAAGTAATGTATACATTCAAAACTGGAATAATAGCGATAGTTCAGCGTATGCCAGCGTTTCATAGAAATTTGTCATAAGTTCTGCAAATCGTTAATATGTGAAAGGGGCTTAAATGATCCTGATGGAGCCCTAAAGGCCATTCCCCTGCTGTGGAAATGCAATTAGACAAATACAAACAAAAACAAACAAACAAACAAACAAAAAACAAACAAACTAACAAACAAAACAACAACAAAAAAAAAACAATACACAGTTAGGTACATTTCATGATTCAAAACAACATATAGAATAATACTGCACACCTACACATCACAAATAACCATACATGAAATTAAAAAGACTCTATCTACAATTTGTAAATGTTTTGAATATGAGATGAATTAAAGAGAACAAAAACAAGGAAAATTGACAGTGTGGTTTTTAAGAATTACAAATAAATGCTAAACTATTAAAAGGTAACTCATATTTATGGCACAGACTCAGAAAAAGTACAAAAAAACAAAACCCCATTCTGCACACATTAGAAAGACATGACAGTGGAATAAGAGGGTGCGGGTGATGGACTGGCCTGTCTGTAATCCTGACTTGTTCCCCATAGAGTCTATGTGGTAAAATTTTACATTTACAGCATTTGGCAGACACACTTATCCAGAGTGACTTACATTCATAATTTTTTTTAAACAACTGAACAATTGAGGGTTAAGGGCCTTGCTCAAGGACCCAACCATGGCAGCTTAGTGTTACTGGGGCTTGAACCACCAACCTTCAGATCAATAACCCAGAGCCTTAACCACTGAGACTCCACTGCCCCCTAGTTTAAAACAAAAAATATGACATCTTAAAGCCGGAGTAATGGGATATAACACTCTGGTGCCTTCAGTCTCTAAAGACTTTCAGACATTGTGAGAAAGTATGGGAACATTACAAATCAAAACTGAAATAAGCATTAATAAAAAAAGATAAAGATGTAAAATAAATACATAACATATTCTTCTGGAAAGCAACATTAGTCCAAAATTATTTAAACATCATAGTTAGACTTAGGGTGGCACGGTGGCATAGTGGTTAGCACATACACCTCACAGCAAGAAGGTCCTGGGTTTGATTCCCAGGGTCGATGAGGGCGTTCCTGTGTGAAGTTTACACATTCTCCCCATGCTTACGTGGGTTTCTTCTGGGTACACCAGTTTCCTCCCACAGTCCAAAGACATGCACAGTAGGCTAACTGGCTGTTCTAAATTACCCCTAGGTGTGAGTGGTTGTGTGGGTTGCTCTGCAATGGTTTGGCGAGCTGTTCAAGGTGCATCCTGCCTTTGCCCAGTGTCGGCTGAGATAGGCTCCAGCCTCCCCGCGACCCTAGTAGGAATAAGTGGTTCAGTAATTGAGTGGGTGAGTGATAAGAAGTCTTTTTTTTCCTACAAAATATATGACCAGTCATCACATGAATGTGACTTGAGATGTTTCTTGAGGGCATTCCATGTTTTCCCAAGCAGGAACAGCCGAGGATTGTAAGTCGGGGTACTGGCTATGGGAATAACTTATAATGGAACACAGTGTAACACATTTCTTTAAACATGAATAGAATTATCACTAAGAAATCAACACTCCATCATGTGGATGTCAATACTCCTCCCTTTCTCTTACCTTCCAAGTGAACGAAAATGCATCTGGGGCTCTGTTCTGAGCCGTTGTGTTGAGAGCAAGATTGTTATGCTTCACTGCTTGTGCGTATGCTGTTGATATGAGTGTGTATTTCTCACCTGATTGTTGAGGAAGGCCTCAGCCTGCTTGACATCTTTCATGAAAAGATGGTATATATGTGCTTGCACTAGCTCATCTCTTCTGCTTTCCCACATCTGTAGCAGCTTGTTCCAGCCTGCACTAAGTTTCTGGAGCCATTGGTGGAGTGCAGCATTCGCTAGCAGTGTGTCCTCTGAGTCCAACAGCTCCCTCACCGCCTGCAGCCGTTCAAAATCTTCCTCATAGCTGCGAATTTCTTCATTAAGGGCTGCATGCAGATTGATGAGTCTCTCAGCTTCATCCAGTGATTCGGGCAGCTCATTAGATGCTGCCTCAGTCTGCTTCTGCACCATCCACGTCAAGAATGAGTCCAAATCTTGAATGAACTGCTGCAGCCGGCCAGCTACAGTCAGTGAATCCTCACAACCCTGCAGAGTACGTTTTAATTCATCCCACTCCACACTCACACCTTCAAAGGGAATCAGGATCTCCTCTGCTTTATGTGACTCCGAGATTGCCAGGTCTTCTGCTTCCTGCTGCAAATGGATAAGTTTGGGCTCTAGAACAGTTAGAGCTCCCTCCATGGTGGATAAACGCCTCTGCAGTGCCAAGACACTGCCCAGATCACTGCCTGAATATTGCGTAGCATCAATGGCTTTGCGTTTTTCCTGAATTTGTGATTTAATCTCACTGCATTCCAGTAAATAATTCTGGATACGAAGGATTGAGTTCAAATGATCCTTCTTCTGCTCAACCAGCTCCACCATATGATTCCATCTGTAACAGTTAACAATATTAACTTTCATTTGTATGATAATGTGCTCAGAAGTAAACTACGTTATACTTTGTAAAATGTTAACAGCAAATCTTTACTACATAATTTATATCTTCTGATTGATTTTTGGTGATACATTGGTGTAGTGGTTAGCATGTCCACCTCACAGCAGAAAGGTTTCCTCCCACAGCAAAGACATGTATATCTGGCTAAATGGCTGTTCCAAATTGCCCCTAGGTGTGAGTGTGAGTGTGAATGGTTGTATGTGCTGCCCTGCAATATTCTGGCGAGCTGTTGTACTGGTGTACCTCGCCCTCGCTCAAGAGTCAGCTGAGGTGGGTGCCAGCCTCCCCACAACAATAAAATGATTAATTCATTTGGTTGTTTTTGTGTTGTTTTGTGATTTCAGCTTATACTCACTGATCAACTTGTTAAAGTAAATAGAGAAAATTAGTACAGTATGTTTGCTTTTGTGATTCTGATTCCTTCTGTTTACTAAAGAGAACTTAGACATGGAAAGGTGTGGACAAATTTAGAAAATATATTTTTTTACCTGTCCTCACGGCATTTTTATTTGTATGGATATGTTTTATTTGTAGGAGATTCCCTTTCAGAGCACAGAAAAGTAATTCAATTAATTACGCAGTGTGATTTACTAAGGTCTCAGGTAGTCCTTTTAATGAGTTGAGAGGCGCTGTGAGCAGGTGTTCAGGTGTCAGCCTGTGTCGGGAACGGGGGTGCAGGCAGATTCTATAGAGAGACTGTATTCTTGTTTTATCAGATTGTATTTTCTCTTTAAAATATAATCAATGTGTTCACACCACATGCTCAGGAAGTCATTATCTGAATGCACAGACTGCCAAAGCACATCATTCTGTACCTGTTAGTCATTATTAAAATGAACTGACTGCTTCTATGTTGGGTGGCACAGTGGTGTAGTGGTTGGCATGTCTGCCTCACAGCAAGAAGGACCTAGGTTCGATTCCCGAGCATGGCCATTTCTGTGTGGAATTTCCATGTTCTTCCGTACTTTCCTCTGAGTGCTCCGGTTTTCTCCCACGTTCCAAAGACATGAACTTCAGGCTTATTGGTTGTTCCAAATTGCCCATAGGTGTGAATGGATGTGTGTCTTGCCCCCTGAATGTATGGCAAGTTGTTTAGGGTGTAACCAGCCTTTGCCCAGTGTCCGCCAAGATACGATTCAGCCTCCCCGCGACCCTAATAGTAGGATTGTCAGTTTGGTAAATGAGTGACTGAGTGAGTGCATCTGTGTTCATTCAATTTCATAATTTAGGGAGATTTTACCAATATGTTAAATATTATTGGACAAAATGGTAGCTATATCTGATAATTCATCAAATAAATGTATTATTATAATTGTTGTTGTTGTTTTGTTTTGTTATAATAATAATTATTATTATTGTTGTTGTTATTATTATTGTTATTGTTATTACTATTATTATTGTTGTTGTTGTTGGCCTGGAGAGCTGTTCAGGGCGTACTGTGCCCTCGTGGTGTATTATTATTATTATTAGTAGTAATAGTAGTAGTAGTAGTAGTGGTAGTAGTATTGTTGTTTTGTTGCTGTTAGTATTATTATTGTTATTATTGTTATTACTATTATTATTATTGTTATTGTTGTTATTATTCCTTTTTTATTGTTGTTTATTATTTTTGTTTTGTTGTTGTTGTTGTTGTTATTATTACCTTTGCCAAGTAGTCGTAGTCATCCGAGTTACTGTGTCCGGACCATACCGAAGCATAACTTCCAGGCGTTCAATGGTGTAATCTCATTCCTTTACCTTCCTGTACAGCTTTTAGGCCAATTATCACAAAAATAATCCAATTTGTAATACTTCCCCTTGTGAACACAAGGCCTCTTAGTCAAGGCAAGCCCTATACACAATGCAATCATATAAATGACTGTGAGTTTGCATTGTAGGGCTCAAATAATAAACAAATGTTGCATTTATAAAAATGCTGCATTTCTTAAAATACCATATGGGAGTACTGAACGGCCTTGGTGGAGGTCTGCGCTCTCAGAGTGCTTTTCTAGTTATTATTATTATTATTATTATTATTGTATTATTGTTGTTTTGTTGTTGTTGTTAGTATTATTATTGTTACTGTTATCATTATGTGGCTGCATAAGAGCAGACACATA
>JBCNYH010000001.1:76486268-76496677 GCA_039654325.1 Tandanus tandanus
GATAATAAACTGTCATTTGGGCTGAGACCTGAGTTGACTCTTTGTTCTTGAGCTACTCCTGGATCCAGAATACTAGATGGGAGAAGCACGTGAGCCCATAGAGAGGAGAGACACGTACAGAGACCGAAATTATCCTAACAGTGTTCTAGAGTCAAATGTGAGGCCATCTGTCTGCCAGCTAAAACTTGGCTGTAACTGGTTCATGCAATAGGACAATGATCCAAACCATATCAACAAATCTATAATACTATGTCTGAAAAAAGAATCAAGGTGTAATGGCCAAGACAAGGTCAGCCCTTAATTCAATTGAAATGCTGTGGGGGGACCATCAGAGAGCTGTGCATAAACAAATGCCAGCAAAAATCAGTGAACTGAAGCAATGTTGTAAAGAAGAGTGGGCAATAATTATTGAATAAGAATGTGAGAGACTGATAAAATCATAAAGAAAATGGTTGCTTTAAAGTATTGCTGTTAGAGGTGGTTCTACAGGCTATAGATTTATGGGGTTCACTTAGTTTTTCACACTGTGGAATCTGTTGTGTGTTGTTTTATATCTGAGGGAAGATTATTATAATTTTAAGACCTAGTAAGGACCAAATGATTTTTATTGTCTTGATAGGTAAAACTATGGGACTGAAAGATGGTATACTTTCTTTTCCACATGACTATAATTTGTAAATATAAATAAAGTTAGAATTTGAGATTGAAAAGTTTATAGAATATTCAAATAACTGTCCTAAAGTAAAATTTGTAGTAGGTGAAGTATCATGAATGGATATAAAAAAATAGCATTCACCGAAATCAAAGATGGGTCGTGGCTCACCTCTATGTGCCGAAATTCAGGACCGACATTTTATTTAGTTAAAAAAGAACATTTGTCAATTAATATTACAGAGAATTTAGGTCTTTCAAAAACTGCAGTGCATAATATTGTGATAAGATTCAGGGAATTCACACCAATCTCAGTGGGTAAAGGGCAAGGTTGTAAAAAACAACTGGTGGATGCCCTCAGGTGGCACTGCCTGAAAAACTGACATGCAACAGTCACATATATAGCCACTTGGGTTTGGGAGCACTTCGTAAAACCATTGTAACATAATAGAGCCAGCAGATGCACTCAGAAATGCAAGCTGAAACTGCATGGAGGAAGCCATACATCAGTTCTGTGCATGAGCAATGACAAGTTCTCTGAGCCAATGAAGTAGGTATATCTAAACATTTTACTGATACTGTATGTCTAATAAGTGCATTGAATATAACAATATAACTGATTATAGTGGTACAAGCCTACCTATGAGCAACCACCTCAACATCTTCAAGTCTCTCAGGAACGTCCATTTTGTCCAGCCATTTTTCTTTTTCATCAATCCACAGCTCGCATGCGTTCACTTCACTGAACATGCGGTAGACAGCCAGAGCATCATTCAGCCACTGCTGCCGCATCACCGCAACCTCAGCAACCTCACTATACACCCTCTCTACTTCCTGTATCCGCTCCTTCACTTCCTCCAGCTCTCCATAATGAAGTGGTAAAACTCCTGCATGCTTACGGAGAGCTACAACATTTTGACAGTGCTTGTCCACCTCCTCACGAACACGGACATGTTTCTTCAGCAACGACTGTGTAGAAAACTCATCGTGACCAAAGTCGTCACTGGAGACAATTCTGTAGGCATCTTGAAGCCATGCTAACTGATCATCCATTTCAGCACTAAACTGAAAGAAATCCAGCGCCTCCTGTAGGTGGCCAAGTCTCATTGCAGCTTGATCCTCCAGTCTTTTCCAATCTTCCTTTACCTCCATCAACTTGTCATTTATTTCAGCAGTGTGCAAACGTTTTTGTGTGACAATTTGCTTTCCCTTTTTCATAGTCTGTTGGAGCAGTGCACGTCGTGCTAACAGCTCACCAGCTAGGCTTTTGTGCTTCTGAAGGAGCTTCAGGACACTGCTCAGATCTTTTCCGCAGCTTTGTGTGATCAGGATTGAGATCTTTTCACGCATCCAGCACTCACACTCTTCTACTTCCTGGAAGAAAACCCAGAGCTCACGGGAATCCTCTAACTCAGAGTGACGTTTAGCTGCTAGCTGTTTCAGTTCCTCCAGACAAGTGCTTACATGATTTACACGATTACAGATCACCTGAGGGTCACAGGGCTGGTATCCTACAAAAGACCAAGACAGAGGTTATATATTCAGGGTTTTTTTTGCTAACTCATTATGACATAAAACATCTTATAATACCTTGGTCTAATTGTTCTTACCTTACCTAACCTAATAACAAATTATTTTATGCTCACAGCATAAGGTTCTTAAATTCTAAATGAACTACCAAATATCACAGATTGAAAAACATGTACTAAAATCACAACCATAAATCAAGTACAAACACATGGTGTTTCTCAGTGGAGTTTGCATGTTCTCCCTGTGCTTGATGGGTTAACTCTGGCTGCTCTGGTTTCCTCCCACAGTCCAATAGGCATGCACATTAGGCTAATGGGCTATTAGGCAAATTGCCACTGGTGTGACTATAAATGTTTGGACTGGAGAGCTGTTCAGTGTGTACCTCGCCTTCACCCAGAGTCGGCTGAGGTAGGCACCAGGATCCCTGTGACTCTAGCAGGATTAATTGGTTTGGCGAATGAATGAATGAATGAATAAATGAATGAATGAAGTTATGATACTACACAAAGTTATTACAGTACTATGTGAAGTATTCTCACAATGTAATTAGACCACTGTTGCACTGAAAAATAACATTTCAACCTGGGTTTGTTGCAATTCTTCTAAGTCCAAAAATCACAATTTTTGGCAAAATGCCAAAGTCACAGCAACACAGTAATTTAGGCTGAAAAAAGTATCTAGGAGAAGTATTGAGTGAAACCGAAGGCATTGAAATATGAATCTACCTATTTTTATATCGTTAAAACTAAAAAGCTCTCTTCTGAAAATTCTCAAAAATGTTTTTAGCCCACTGTTGTTGTAAGGGGCTCAATTATCTGTTTAATGAGTTCATGTTCCGTGTTCCTGTTAATGTTTGGTGTTGTTTTGCTCAGCAGAAGCTTGTCTACCTACATGAGTTAGATTGCGTTTTATTATGTGTGAGTCTGAGAAGTGGTGTATGAATGTAAGGGTGTCAGGGAATAAATCTGCTTTTTTATTGCTGCCCATCATCATGCAAGTCAGTGATACACAACAGCCAATCAGCATCAACTCAGGCATGGGACGGCCATCGAAGTGTTGTTATTATTATTAGTGGAGATTCCGAGCGGAGCACCATAGTCATCGAATATAGCTTAGATGGTTGTTCTCTGTCCTGTCCGGTGTCTACATGTGCCCACCACGGGAAACCAATTATGGCTGCAGTATCACTAAGGTGATGCTGATTGGCTGTTATGTATCACTGACTTGCAGCAATAAAAAAACAGATTTATTATTAATAACAAAATTGAAACCCCCAAAATAGATGCATATATGCCACCACTCAATTTAAATCATGGGGTATATCTCAGGTAGGCAGTTTGTAGAGCGTATATACTGAACACGAGCTCATTAAACTACCAAGACAGATGCGAGAAAAGAATGTGGAAATCAGAAAGGCAGTTAAAAACAATCCCAAGCCCAAGCTTGGACACCTATCGAGAGACATCTTTTGGGGGCTCCGCTTTTAGTGCCTAAATCATCTCATCTTATCTAATTTTCTGAACTATTCTATCCTTTATTAGGGGCACAGGAAAGCTGGAGCCCATCATAGTCAAGTCTGTGTGTAGGCAGAATACTATCCCCAAACCATCGCAAGGCAACACAGACATACATCTATTCAGAATTGGAATCAAAGCTTTATTGGCCAAGTTTGTGAACACAAACAAGGAATTTGACTTTGGTTTAATTTTGCTCACTGTACCGAAAAAACATTTTAGTAGGCCTAATCAAGAGTTTAGGCAAAAGTATAAAATCATTTTTATAGCATTGCACGGTTTGTCATGAGCATTTACATAAGCAACTTCAAGCTGTTAAAGATTTACTTAGGTTGTAGTTGGTTTAATGATGTATGGTGCTATTTGCGCTCACCCTCACATCTAGGGACAATCAGGAATTTACAATTAGTGTAATGTCTCTGGAGTCTTCAAGCCTTTGGACTGCGGGAGGAAACCAGAGCATCCGGAGGAAACTCATGCAAGCACCAGTAGAGCATGCAAACTCCACACAGAAACGTCCGAGCCGAATTGACGATCTTCTTGCTTTAACGCAGACGTGCTAAGCATTACACCACCTCCTAATATTATTTTTATTGTTATTATTATCATCATTATTATTATTATTGTTATTATCATTATCATTATCATTAGTAGTAGTATATAGTTTACTAAATGCTTGTATGCTGATGTCTGCCTCCCGTAGAGTGTGTTTGTTACATTATTTTTTTTTTACCATCAATGGTGGTGAATTTAAGAGCAGAAATGTTGAGTGTCTGTACACGCTCTGCTTGTATGCTGATGTCTGCCTCCCGTAGAGTGTGTTTCTGCAGCAAGTCCTCCACCTCCAGTAGGTGTTTCCCAAAATCTTTAGAGAGCATTTTCATCTGTAAGAGACACAAAATACAGTCATTTAAAACCACAATATCTACAACATTTCACTAAAACTTCTAAACCAAGATACAGCACTACTACAGAACTATCAGTTTAGAAACAGTGTGCTAATCATCATGCATGTTGGGCCAGTTCATGTATTCATGTCTGCCTCACAGCAAGAAGGTCCCAGGCTCAGCAAGGGAATTTCTGTGCTTGTGTGGGTTTCTTCTGGGTACTCCGCTTTCCTTTAGGCATTATTGGCTGTTCCAAACTGCCCCTGGGTGTGGATGTGAGCGTGAGTGGTTCTATGTGTGGCTCTGCGATGGTCTGGAAGGCTGTTCAGGGTGTGCCCCATCTTCGTCCAGTGTAGGCTGGGATAGGCTCCGCCTCTCAGCGAAGTAGTAGGATTAAGGTTCAGCAAATGGGCTGTGTGGCTGTGTTTGCCCTGTGATGGATAGGTGAGGACATACCCTGCCTTCGCCCAGAGTCGGCTGAGATAGGCTCCAGCCTTTTATCCTGCAGTGATCCTAATAATAGTAAACAGTCTGGAAATTGAATGAATGAATGAATGATGTTTCTCTTATACCTGCATCTCTTCCATCCAGTCGATCATGTAGACCATCTCCTGAAAGGTTTTTTGCAGCGCTAGGTTTTTCTCCAGCCGTGTTCTCCGAGCTGTCACAAGCTCTTTTAGCAGATCCCACTGTTTTAAAATGTTGTCTTTTCTAGCCCTAATGCGCCTGATGTCGTAATATCCTTCACTCTCCATCTCCATGGCCAATTCCACTACTCCACCCATGCGCTCCTCATAGGATGAAATGTCGGCCTCAATCGCCTCATGCTTCTTCATTGCTGCCTCCACTGCTGGCATATCATAGCCAAAATTATCCTGAAAGAAAAATGCATGAACAATGCATAGCGTTCTAAAGAGTGATACATGTACAGTTGAAGATTAACTCTACTCTGTTTACGCCTCAACAATAAACAATTTTTAACATTTAACAGCAAAATCTTTAGAGAAAACACAATTATTAAAGCACTTGTTAAACTAATCATAGCTCAAATTATCTACAGTGCGTGCAAATGATTGATATATATTGCCTTGCCAAAAGATATTTCTGTTATATATTGTTTTTTCACCTTTAGCCTTGATTACAGCACATAATCTTCATGGCATTGCTTCACCAAACTTAAACAATATCATAACATTTATTTCCATGTACATTTGCGTTCATTTTTCACTGACATCTTGAATTGATGAGTGGAAAAAAGAACCACTCCATAAAGTCTTCTCCAGCACCTCCATAAGATTTTCAATAGGGTTAAGGTCAGGACTCTGTGGTGCTAATACATATGTGAAACTGATTCCTCATTCCTCATTTTATATTCATGCCATCAGGGAAGAAAAACTTCACTGATGTGATGTAGGAACATCAGCCATGCACAAATATGATCAAATAATTTCATCCTTTGACATTAGGTTAAAAGCATCCATGAAATCTCACTTTGGAAATCTGCATCAGAAAGCTCCCCTTATCCAATTTAAAGACTCTGTGTTTACACAAAGGCCTCAAGAAGGTACTAAAATCCTTAGCTGACCCAAAACGCCCTTCTGGTGAGCCTAAAAGCATCATAAATCACTGGAGGAAGACTTTTTTTAAACAAACCCCCATTACCAGCTAAAGAAGATCATAAAGTTTTACACCAGATGTCCAAAGGAATGCATACTCTTGACTAAGTTAACAAGTTACTAATCTGCTTCGTCTAAGGACTGAAAATAATAGAAACTTTTGTAAAACTGACCAATTTCATAACAACAAACTCTACAGTTAAACTTGTATAACTCAAGTGTCAGAAAGGTGTGGATCTCCACACACACACACACACACACACACACACACACACACAAAATTAAAATTAAGCTCATATTCTCCTAAACACAGATATGGTTGTTAACTTTCATATAAGTGTACCTGGAAGAAGTTATATTACTTTAATTGAAACAGCACGCAAACCATGATTGGGTCAGAAGCCCAAGTACCAACTTATTAATATGCATAAAGTTTGGACTCAAACTCGCCATCCCAGAATACATCAGGGGCTACACAAGAACAGGGAAGAAGTAGCAGGGGAAGAACATGGAATAACAACAAGAACTTTGGGTTGAGGGGAGGGGCAGCAATGCAGTCACAGCAGTCTTTTTCTCAGAGAAGAGTTCATCACACGTCGTAAAGCCTAAGAGCAGCGCTGTGAAAGAAAGATGGGATAAGGAGAAACTCTACAGAGAGTCTCAGGAGGTTCACGCAAGGCCAGCTCACCGCCAAGATGCCCAGCTCAACACGAAACCCATAAAGATGCCGCTCCTGTGGAACACGCCAGAGACATCGCAAAGAGCACACCATATCAACACGTGACCCGACATCTCAGAACAGCGCAGAAGCCCAGTTCACACAAAAAGGACAGGTAACACAGCTTATGATAACATTCTGATAACTCACGGTGCCTTTCTGTTAAACTTAAACTTAATCATCATGACGTTCTCTCTCTGCTCTCAGGCATGATTCAACGTTTGCCAATATTATGACTCCGTTAATGTTGTTCTGATACAGTCATTTCCATAATCCAACCTTCATTTATCTTATCTAGTCTTTGTTTGTTGTAGTTAGTAAATAAATATTTGTATGTCATGTTGTCTGAGTTTGGCTGTTTCTTACAAAAACGGAAGTCCATGAACTGTATCCAGCTAAGCTAAGCTCATTAAATGCTTATTTTCCCTTTAATTACAATGAAACTCTTTTTAACTTTTTGACGAAATAGCTTCAATCCAGCATAAGGAATAATTCTGTGTAATTAATTTCCCTCATTTAAGCTAATCAATCAGTTACAATAAATTTCTACACAGTTTGGGTGTAAAAACACCAACACTCTAATTACTTCAATTCCCTTTTATAAAACAAAACAAACTCCTGCATATTAATTGGTGTTGAACGCAGCACCGGGGTTAATCTATTACTGATCTAACACCAAATGAGGATCCTGTATATATAGATCATTAGTGATTCCATTTATATCATTTCCGTGGAAATGCTGGTAGTTTAAGTGATGTCATACATAGTAATGGAGAAAACACATTATCAATTAAATACCTTTGTACTTTGCAAATTGTAAATATATTATTTGGTGGATACTGAAGAAATATTGGGATTAATTAAATAATCCTACGTATTTTGGTGAATAATGCAATACACAATAGTATATATTACAATAGTATAAAATTAAATCAATAATCCTACAGTGATAACCTGCTCATTCAGTCAATTCAGGTCATCAGCTGACTTCATTTTATTACTACATTAATGTTACTGAGCATAACCAGGACCAACTGAAGCAACAATTCCATGGAGATTACGCACTATAATCAAGGATAAAGGTGGTTGCAGCAGTGAGAAAGCTATAAGAATTTTAAAATCACTTGGATCAGTGTAAACATTATTCGGATGGTAACAGATCCCCGAAATTCACCTTTTTGCTCAAGGCTTCTCCAAAAAAAAAGTCGCAGTATAAATATGACATGAAAAAAGGAGATAACGAATGAAAGTATTATAAAGTGTTAACCAGTAGTAACCAAAACCAAAATAATTTACTATACCATAAACCTATCATGATGCTATAGACAGATTTCTCGCTTTACCTGGGAAACAAGCCGTTGGTTCTCATTTAGCCACGCCTGCCTCATGGTGGTTTTGTGATCAAACCGCTGAGCAAGTAGCTCCAGTTTCTCCTGACGAATCAGCTCTTTTCTTAAAGCCACACCCCTTTCATGCTCTGCCTTCTCCAATCTTTCCCATGCCTGAAACAGAAAACAGATATTCAGTTTAAAGGAATACTAAGTGGAGCGGCATGGTGGGATAGTGGTTTGCACAACTGCCTCACATCAAGAAGGTCCTGCGCGTTCGAGTCCTGACTTCGGGTGTTTCTGTGTGGAGTTTACATGTTCTTCCAGTGCTTGTGTGGATTTCCCACAAGTACTCCAGTTTCCTCCCACAGTCCAAAAACATGCACATTAGATTAATTGGCTGTACCATATCGCCCCTAGGTGTGAATGTGAGTGTCAATGGTTGTGTATGTTTTGCCCTGTGTTGGATTAAAATTTTAAAAATGTTAAAACTAGGTTCCAACGTAACAGTATATACAACTGGAAGAGTGATGTATATTGGGTTTTACATTTTGAGGAGATCAAGTCTGGCAGCCCAGGTGCCTGAGACATTAACCTTTTGTCTGTATGTACTTCCTGACCCAAAGTTAAATGTGAATGCTAATGTCCTGTGAACCTCATGGGAAGAGGTATTTTCACCAAGACTTTTGCTTTAGTGCTCTGCTTTTCCATGTGATTACAAATAATATGGACGTAAATAAAGCTGCTCTTCTTCTATTTCTTCTCTGATGATGATGCAATGTACTGAAACTAATCTTCTGAGTTGATTTTTTTCTGCTGATGAATACTGGATGAGACTTTTAACTACAGGTGCTGGTACTCCTGATGTAGTTCAGGCCTACAAACTTTGGAAGAAATGGATTATGACATAAGGAACTTTCACTGACTCTAATGACCCCTATCATTGTACATTGAACTATACAAGAGGGCTGGATGAACTATATGGTGAAGCATGGCAAGAGGATATGGAAGGGCACATAGGAGAACTGAAAATTTTCTGACATTTTTATTTTAAATGCAGGTGTGGCAGCAGCTGTAACAGTTACTGATGCACAAATAGTTTAGTATAAACTCTCACAGATTTCTGCACCACATGTCACTCTAGCTATAGCATATTGTGAGGAAGCTAAGGCTTTATCTATCACTGATTGGTTACACTACTCACCATCCACTTAGATGTAGCACATCACACATAGTTCTAGGACACCTTTTTGTTTTGAACATGTACAGTTAGATAGGTTTTACAGTAGGGAAAATACAGATCATCCTGATACTGAACTCACACTCTTAACACTTCAAGCCTCACTCTGGTTCACGGCCCCCACCGATGTCAGTCTGTGTTCTGTCCAGTGATTTATATACCCATTAAAATTCATGTAGTGAATTAAAAAAGATATTCTGCCTATTTGGCAGCCACAGTACACACTGCCAAAGCATAAAATTACTATTCTGGGTCTCTTTGCTGCAGGAGTGTTGATCTCAACTTGGAATCCAAATGGAATATATTTATCTTACCTGTGCCTAAACCAGGCAAATGATTATGATTATGATATGAATGATCTGATTATGGTACATGATCTAAGACATAGGGCTGCCACAGGGTTTCATTTATTCGGCAGGTCTTTTAATCACCGCCTGAACCAGGATCTTCTCACTCTAGAATTGCCTTCAGATTTAACAATTATAAATTATGCTGATGATATATAGCTTGCAGCTCTAAGCGTATGTGGTTATGAAATTAGTCGAGTTGGCTGGGCCACAGGTAAAGTTTTTGAGTTGTTAACTCGACACTTTCAGCTTTTATACAGAACTTCAATTCTTAAACATCCCAAATAATAAATAGGGGATTTGACAGACACTATCCCATTGTGCTCTCTCATAAATAAAGCAGGGGCCACAAATCTGTCAGCCCTCCCTTATCTAGATACTTGAAGCTGAAGCTGGGTTTGTGCAAACAAAACAATTTTGTCACAGTTTGGACTTTTTGGGTGTGGGGCCGGTGGCACAGAGGTTAGGGTGCCGGGCTCACGATCGAGAGATCATGGATTTGAATCCCTGTTGGACCCCCACCGTGCTAAGACCCCTGGGCAAGGTCTTAACCACAAGTGTGCCTCTGTCCACCCAGC
>JBCNYH010000001.1:76575124-76586098 GCA_039654325.1 Tandanus tandanus
CTGATCCAGGAACACAGTGAAGCTGACAGTCCCAGGTTGTAGAGCTTCAGTACCAGCTTGTCCAGGAGAACAGTGTTGAAAGCTGAGCTGAAGTCCACGAATAGCATCCTGACATAAGTGTTGGGGTGCTCCAAGAGGGTCATGGCTGTGTGGAGTGCTAGTGAGACAGCATCCTCCGTAGAGCGGTTCTCCCTGTAGGCAAAGTGAAGGCAGTCCAGACCAGCGGGGATAAAATCCTTGATGTGGTTAAGGAGGATCCTCTCAAAGTACTTCATGATTACCGAGGTCAGGGCAACCGGGCGATAATCGTTGAGGCAGGTAGCGCCTGATTTTTTGGGGGCAGGCACAATGGTGGAGGACTTGAGGCAGACAGAGACCTTAGAGAACTGCAGGGACAGGTTGAAAATGTCCAGGAAAACTCCTGCCAGCTGGTCAGTGCATGATTTGGGGGTGCTGCCTGACACCTTATCTGGTCCTGCAGCCCTGTTGATACCCTTTCTCAGGGTAGAACACACTTGGTGCTGCTGCAGGACGAGGGGCTGCTGCTGCTCCTTTGGCAGGGGAATATGCACAGTCTCCATGCTGCTCGATAAGTCAAGCGTGCAAAGAAGCTGTTCAGGGCGTCAGGCAGAGTGGGGTCACGGCTGACCTGCTGGTCGCTGTGCTTGTAGTCTGTGATGGTCCTTATACCTCTACACATGTTGCGTGGGTTGTTGTTATTGAAGTGCTCCTCAATGTGTTGTTTGCATGCCAGCCAGCTAGATGCCCTTTTTCAGTTCTTTCCGGGCCCTACTGTAAGCCAGCCTGTCTCCTGGCCTGTAGGCTGCATCTCGGGCTTTAAGCAGGGGCCACACTGTGCCGTCCATCCATGGCTTCTGATTAGGAAAAGCCATGATGGTCATTGTGGGCAGGACAGCGTCAGTGCAGAAATGAACATAGGACAGAACAGCCGACATGTATTCCTCTAGATCAGCTCCTGTTTGAACACTTCCCACTCTGTGTGCTCGAAGCAGTCTTGTAGTGCTGAAGAAGCCTCCTCAGTCCAGATCTGCATGGTTCTGGTGGTGGGTTTAGTCCTGCAGATCAGAGGTTTATAAGCCGGGATCAGCTTCACTGTGATGTGATCTGACATGAGAAGTTACAAACGCTTTGTATGCTCCCGGAATGTTACAATAAACCTGATCTAGTGTGTTATTGTCTCTGGTTGGAAAGTCAATGAATCGGTGGAATTTGGGGAGCACTGATTTCAGTTCTAAATGTTTAAAGTCCCAAGCCACGATCATTGCCGCTTCTGGATTAGCGTTCATCTGCGTGCTCCTCCAGTGCTAATTTAGCATTAGCTTTTGGTGGTAAGTAAACTGCTATGATTATAACAGAGCCGAGTTCTCTAACCAGTTTGAATGGTCTGCACTTCACTGCCAGATATTCCAGATCAGGGGATCAGAATGTTCCGATAATGTTGGTAGCAGTACACCATGAGTTATGAATGTAGAGCACGAAACCTCCGTCTTTGTTCTTGCCTGAAGCTGCAGTCCTGTCAGCCTGGAACAGAGAGCGCCCCGTTAGCTCCACCGCAGCATTGGAGATGTTGTTATCCAGTCAGGTCTCGGTGACGATCGCCACGCAGCTGTCCATCCTCCACGAGGCAAACCTCAGGCGGATCTTGTCCAGTTTGTTGATGAGAGATCTAGCATTCGTGAGGAGAAGACTTGGCAGCGCTGGTCTGTGTGGGTTAGCTTGTAGCCTAACACGTAGCCCTCTCCGCCTACCCCGCTTTTGTTTACGGTGCCTCCTCCATCTCCTGGGCCACAGAGGGGGGATGGTGAAAGCCCCCATGGTCCGCTGCAGCTCCGGTGGTATAAAATCCAACTTTGGAGGTGCATAAACTCCCGAAAAGCTCCGAGCCGTTGCATTCATCAAAACTCTGTGTTTTATATACACGGATACACAGACATGACAAAAAATTAGGACACCTCTTTAAATATTAAGTTTTTTATTAAGAAATATTCACATATCGATGGCTAATCTGGTTTTTATTTATCTCTGGAAAAGAAAGTGATTTAATTAGAAAAATTTAGGACACCCGACCCCATAATAGCTAATGTTACCCCCATTTGCTGAAATAACTTCAGTGAGACACTTCTGAGGAAAGTTTGCCCCACTCCTCAATGCAGAATTCTGGCAGCTGTGAGATGTTTGAGGGGTTTCTACAGACAGTTTTAAGTTGCCCCACAGCATCTCAATGGGATTAAGATGGGCTTTGACTCGGCCATTCCAGGACTCTCCATTTCTTAGTTTTTAGCCAGTCTTTGTTGGATTTACTGGTATATTTTGGGTCACTGTCATGTTGCAGGGTCCAGTTCCGGGTCAGCTTTAATTTTTTTTACAGATAGTCTCACATGTTCCTTATGCACCCTTTGATACATGGTAGAATTCATGGTGGATTCTATGATGGTGGGCTGGCGAGGTCCTGCTGCAGCAAAGCATCCCAAAACCATGACACTTCCACCTCCATGCTTCACAGTTGGTATGAGGTTCTTTTCCTGGAATGCTCTATTTGGTTTATGCCAAACATGTCCTCATTTATGGTGTCCAAATAATTCAATTTAAGACTCATCTCTCCAAAGAACATTACTACAGAATTCCTGGTCTTTGTCTCTGTTCTCTCTGGCAAACTACAGTTGGGCTTTAATGTCTCTCTTAGAAAGTAAATGTTTCCTCCTTTCATGCCTCCCATGTTTAAACTTGTGAAGTCTCTTTCTGACTGTAGAGGCATTCACTTTCATACCAACAGTAGCAAGAGCCTGCAGTAGGTCACGTGATGACATTTTAGAATTTCTGGAGATTTCTTTTAGCATCTTGCAGTCTGCTCTTAGGGTAAACTTGCTTCAACAGCCAGACCTGGGCATGTTGACAGTTGTTTTGAATGTCCTCCATTTGAATACTGTTTTTCGGACAGTGCTACAATCTTCTTTTTGAAGGCCTCAGACAGCTCTTTCGATCTCATCATGATATTCACTGTCACTTCAACATTTAGGAGCACAGCAAACTAAATGTCTGAGGTTTAAATAGGGTAAGCCTCCTTCAAAATGCCTGCTCGATGTGGCAAGGCATACAGAACATCACGGACTACAAGCAACTGACACCTCTCTTCTGGACCTTCTGAACACCTTTTCTCCCACTTTGAAGAGGACAGCAGAAAGGCAGAGGACACACCTCCAACACCATCAATGCATTACCAGCCACTCAAACCCCAGCAACTGCAGGTAGTGAAGCGCTTGGGTGGCATTGACACCGGTAAAGCACCAGGACCAGATGGAGTACCAGGGAGGGTGCTGAAATCATGTGCTCATCAGTTTGCTAAAGTATTCACCAACATCTTCAACTGCTCACTGCAGCAACACCCTCACCCTCATGCTGATGACAGAACAGTTGTGGGATTGTTCAGCAATAATCAGGCCTGATCATCAATGCGGAGGTGGTGGAGTGTGCCACGGACTTCAAGTTCCTCGTACTGCACATCTCAGAGAACCTGGGTTGGACAGTGAACACCAACTACACTGTCAAAAAAGTCCAGCACCAGCTCTTTTTTCTAAGAACGCTGAGGAGGTACAAATTTCCTCCATCTCTGCTGAAGAACTTTAACTGATGCACCACAAAGTGTCCTGACGTATGGATGTATGGTGTGGTAGTCCTCAAGTCCGACAAATCAGTTCGGTTCTGTGTGGAATATGGAAAAGTCAATGCAGTGTCTAGATTCAATGCCTATCCTATGCCTCATATTGATGAACTGCTGAATTTTTATTAGATTTAACAAAGGGATACTGGCAGATATCCTTCCACACTGTTTGTGTAATACCAATTTGGGACACTTCTTTTTGGGTTGTTTGGGGTTCCAGCAATGTTTCAACACTTCATGGACAAAAGTATTCTCCAAAATAGAGCATATACCACTGACTATTAGATGATTTAATAATCTAAAGTAATGATTGGCAACAAGATTTACAACATCTAAGAGTTGTTCTGAGAGCCTTGAGGCTGGTGGCAAGCCCCAAAAAAGTGTGCAACTGGGTGGGTGGAAGTATGGTATCTGGGCTTCCACTTGGGTCACAGGCAGGTGTGCCTCCAAATTGTTAAGATGGAAATGATTGTCTGCTGCCCAAGGTCTTACACAAAAAAGAGACAAGGCAGTTCCTGGGGCTGGCTGTCAACTATCATAGCTTTTTGCCCAATTTTTTGGATGTCATCAGCCAGCTGACTGACCTCAATAAAAAGGGGGCACCAGATCCAGTCCATTGGACAGAGCTGTGTGAATGGGCTTGTAGCCAGATAAAGACAGTTTAGTGTTGCATGCACCTGACTTTTCTCTTCCTTTTGTGCATTGGACAGACAGCTGGGGTTCGTTTTGTTCTAGGTGGTGTAGATGGAAAAGCACCACGTGTTGTACATCAAACGTAAACTTTACATGAGAGAAAATAAGTACTGCACCATAGTAAAGAAGTGCCTTGCCACCAAGTGGGTAGTGCTCACTCTTCAGTACTACCTACTGGGGCCATTTCACTCTCTGATCGGATCACACCCATGTTCTTAATTCCTGTTTTGCCTGTGTTATTGACAGTTTATGAACAATCTCTCCCTGTTCTGCTCCCTGTTCTACAACTGTGAGTTTGCACTGCCATTTGTGAACTGTCTGTCTAATCATTAGACTTATACCTGCCTGACTTTAAACGTGAACTGTGATTATGGATACCTTTGCAACTTATACAAGTTCTTTGCATCCACCCATTACTTCAGCCACATGACAAAGGCATGACAGTACCTAAATAAATTAAACATTAGTAACAATATCTCAAAAATAGGTACAGTGAAACCTCGGTTTTCGAACTACTCACTTTTCAAATAAATTGGTTCACAAACAAGGTTTTGAAGCCATAATTTTACTCAATTGCAGCACAAATGTACGGTTGTCAAACAATCTATTCGGCAGCAGCCAGCAGTGTGTGTCAGTCTCATCACACAGCGCTTGCTCACAGAACACCCACTCCGAACTTTTCACATGTTTTGGTGATATTTCTTGTGTTGTGTATTATTTCTTTAATATTTTTTCATAGATAAAAAATCAATGGGACATGGGAAATCAACTGAAAGTGTAAAAGGCAAAAAGGAAAATAATGAGAACGATAGAGGTGAACAAAGAAATCATACGAAAGTATGAAAAGGGCGTTGGTGTCTGGTGAATGAAATATTCTTATTTAAAACTGTATTCTTTTTTCAGTTGGTTCAGATAATGAATAAAATGGTCTTTTCTCACTTAAAACTTTATTCTTCATTCAGCTCGTATGCCATATTATAATATGAATGTGGAGTGAAGAGCAGGTCAGGAACGGATTAATCCATTATGCATTGTTTCTTACAGGAAAACATGTGTCGGTTTACAAACAAATTGGTTTTAAAACATTTAAGAACGAATTAAGTTTGAAAACCAAGGTTCCACTGTACTGTGACATAATTTATCATGAAATCAATATTATGTCATCATCTCATTCAGTCCTAATTACCATTATCCATTTTTGTTGAACTAACTACATGTAATAACAGAATAGAGCAATAACAGTTAGAAGTTAACAGTTTTTGCTCAGAACAGTTATGAGCAAGTTGGCAGCGCAGGTAGACGCAGTGGCCCGACACACTCTTCATGTTTTAGCAGCTATGTCCTTTTTTCCTTTATTTTGTTTTCTCTTATTTTCATGTGCAGTATAGCAGGGCCAAGCCGCTCATGGTTTTGGATAATTGCTGCTCCACATCTGACAATAATAGCAGCTGGGACTTCATTTCACCAGAGATCCGTAAGCATGCGGACGTCTCTCTCTACATCCCCCCGCTGAAGTGTCGCAGGCAGCGGCAACACAGGAAACAGAAGAGTGGGAAGAGAGCGGGGCTAACCCCTACAAACCTAACCCCTAAATGCTAACCCCTACAAACCAGCCATACCGAGCCTATTTCTCACCAACTCCCGGTCACTCAACAACAAGATGGATGAGTTACGACTGCGCTTTAATTAACGCCGCGTGGATTATTGTGTAATGGTAAATTCTGAGACTTGGTTGGACACTTTCAACCCGGATGCCGCGACTGATCTAGCAGGCCATGCTACATTCAGAGTGGACAGAACCAGCATGTCCGGTAAGAAACGTGGAGGAGGCATGTGTGTTTACATTAACAACAGCTGGTGTCCTGCCCAGATTCACAAAAATGTGAGTTTTCCAATGAACACCAACACAACAGAGAGGAACGAACCTACCCTGCTCTTTCAGATAGGGGCGTCGACCCCATCCAGCTGCAGGGACACCAGGTCAGAGTCACCCTCCGCAGAGTCAACGCAAGGAAAGCTACTGGTCCAGTCGGAGTAACAGGAAGGGTACTTAAAGCATGCACAGATCAACTAGCAGGGGTTTTTAACCACCATCTTTAACCTCTTGCTACTGCAATGTATGGTTCCCATCTGCCTCAAGACAGCCACCATTGTTCCAGTGTCTAAGAAGAGCACACTGAGCTGCCTGAACGACTATCGCCCAGTTGCCCTAACCCCCATCATCACCAAATGTTTCGAGAGACTTGTCTTGTCTCACATTAAGGCTGACATCCATGCTGATCTTGATCCACATCAGTTTGCATACAGAGCAAACAGGTCAACAGAGGATACCATCAATACAGCCCTTCACAAAGCCCTCACACTCTTGGACAGCAGTAACTCCTATGTGAGGATTCTGTTCATAGACTTCAGCTCTGCTTTTAATAAAGTTGGGCAACCTGGTCCTAGGGAGTTCACTATGCACCTGGATACTGGACTTTCTTAGCAATGGACCTGCAAATCACCTGGACTACAAACATCTTTCACCAGGTGGGGAAGGCACAACAAAGGATGTACTTCCTCAGAAAGCTCCAACAAGCCCACCTACCCTGACCCCTATTGACAAACTTTTACAGAGAGCCTCCTGACCTACTGCTGCACAGTGTGGTTCAGCAGCTGTACTGCAGAGGACAGGAAGGCACTGCAGCGGGTGGTGAGGCCGGCAGAGTGGGTAATTGGCACTACATTACCCAACCACCCCCCAATGACATTTTCACTGGCAGAATTCAGAGGAGAGCCAGTGGAATTATCAGAGACCACACACACCCTGAACACCCCCTTTTCTCCCCTCTCCACTCCGGAAAAAGGTACAGGACACTAAAAACAAAAACTAACAGGTTCAAAAACAGCTTTTACCCACAAGCTGTTAAACGTGCAACCCCACCACGACCACTGTCACATACACTGACTGAATAACCATCATTCAAACCATCTTCCTGGACAGTGCAATATTACTCTTTAAGTGCAATACTCATGTTTAGAGCAGGTCTCAAACATCGTATAACATTATAGCATCATGTACCTTATGATTAAAAAGCTCTACCTCTTACCCTGTGTATTCCATGCACCTTTGACACATCATGCACCCTTTTGTGTATGGGTGTATATGTGGATAGATGTACATGTGTGAATATGTAGATATATGTATATGTGTCTATATGTGTATATATAGGTATGTGTATATATGTGTATGTAGTTATATGCACATATATAGCTTAGTGTAGTTACCTAAGTTGTCTTTTATGCACTTTTTTTAAAATTGCTAAACAGAGAGCTGCTAAACTGATTTTCATTGTTCATGCAACAGTTGACAATAAAGATCTCTTATCTCTAATCTTATATTTTGCATGAATGTATCATCAATCAATCAATTAATCAATAAGCAAATAAAAACAACAACAAAAAAAACTTTTGTTTTTTACCTGTGGTCAACATTAGCTGTAGCTTCATCAATAATCAGGATTCTGTTTTTCCTTAGGATGGCCCTGGCAAGGCAAACAAGCTGCCGCTGGCCAACACTGAAGTTAGAACCAGATTCAGCCAGAATGGTCTCCATCTTACCAGGCAACTCCTCTACCACAGATTTCAGCTGGACCTAAAAGTGTATGCATGTGAATACACACACAAATATAAGGTGTGGGCCCAAAAAATTTAATATTTTACATGTTTATAAGTACATGATCATTATACATAATAGGTATTACATATGGACAACCCCAAAGTCAGAAACAGCTGGGACGATATGTTGAAACTGATATTAAAACTAAAACAAATGATAAATAAATAACCATTGACCTGTACTGCACTTGAAACAATACAACAGCACATTGATGGATGTTATACCTGATGAATTGTATTATTTTCTTAAAATAAACACAATTTTGATTCCTGAATCACATTCCAAAAAAAAGGTTGGGATAGTAAAGCACTTATACATTTGTAATGCTGCCACACTTTCTGAAGACACTTAATAGGTGCTTTGGGACTAAAGAGACAAGTGATAAAATGTTTCAGGTATTATTTTTCTTCCTGCAAACAGGTATTAAGGTGTGCAAAAGTACAGGGTACAGGCTCATTTTTGTTAAAAAATTCACCATGTTTTCTATTAGGTTAGGTCAGTCAAGAGCCTACACCCTCATCTTCCGCAGTCATGACTTTGTAATGTTGCAGAATGTGGTTTTGCAGTGTCTATTTGAAATATCTATGGGTGTTTCTGGACAAAAATGTTGCTCCAAATTTTAAGTTGCCATTGACAAGAGCAGTGACACAACCCCATACCATGACAGACCCTGGCTTTGGACCTGTTGCTGGTCCTCTTTATCTTTGGTGCATTTAATTCTTCCAAAAAATACTGATTCTTGTGGCCACAGTAAATGTTTTCATTGTGTGACAGTTCATCTCTGATGCCTTTGAGCCCACAGTTAACATAAAGCTTCCTTTTTTGCACAGTAAAGATTTAACTGGCATTTATGTATGTAACTCTGCATTGAACTACTACTGACGAAATGTTCTTGATGTAGTTCCATATGTAGAATCAGAGATCACAGGTGCTCAGCTTAGGCTTGCGCCCTTGCCTCATTATCTTCATCATCTTCTTCCTCTTGGTCTGGGGTCGGGTTGTGGGGGCAGCAGCCTAAGCAGTGAAGTCCAGACGTCCCTCTTCCCAGCCACTTCCCTCCAGCTCTTCTGGGGGAACACCAAGGCGTTCTCAGATCAGTCGAGAGACACAGTCCCTCCAGCATGTTCTGGGTCGATCCCGGGACCTCTTCCTGGTTGGACATGCCCGAAACACCACACCAGGGAGGTATTCAGAAGGCATTCTAATCAGATGCCTGAGCCACCTTAACTGGCTCCTCAACGCGGAGCAGCAGGGGTTCTCCAAGATGACAGAGCTTCTCACCCTATCTGAGGGAGAGCCCTGCCACCCTGCGAAGGAAGCTCATTTCAGTTACTTGTATTCATGATCTTGTTCTTTCAGTCACTACCCAAAGCTCGTGACCATAGGTGAGGGTTGGAACGTAGATCAACTGGTAAATTGAGGGCTTTGCCTTTTGGCTCAGGTCCCTCTTCTCCACGATGGACTGGTACAAGCTCCACGTTACAGCAGAGGCTGCACCGATCTTCCTGTCGATCTCCCGTTCCATCCTTCGCTCACTCATCAACAAGATACTTGAACTCCTAGGGCAGGACCGCAGACCTGGAGGGTGCATTCCACCCATTTCCGACCGAGAACCATGGCCGCAGACTTGGAGGTGCTGATTCTCATCCTGCCGATTCAGCTGTGAATCACTCCAAGGAGAGCTGGATGTCCCGGTTTGATGAAGCAAAGAGGACAACCTCATCTGCAATATGAAGAGATGAGATCCTATGGCCACCAAACCAGAGCCCCTCAATGCCACGTCTGTGCCTAGAAATTCTGTCCAAAAAAGTTAGGAATATAACTGATGACAAAGGACAGCCTTGGTGGAGTTCAACCCTCACTGGAAATAAATGTGACCTGTTGTTGCCAATGCGGACCAAGCTCTGGCTCCGGTGACCGAATACAGAGACCGAATAACCTGTAGCAACGGGTCTGGTACACAGCACTCTGGGAGCACACCGCCCAAGATAGCCCGAGGGACACCGTGAAAAACCTTCTATAAGTCCACAAAGCACATGCGGACAGGGTGGGTAAACTACCATGTCCTCTCCAGGATCCTGTAGAGCGGTTAGAGCTCGGACCTCTTCAGTACTCCTGAATAAACTTTCCTGGGCAGGCTGAGGAGTAAGATTCCACAATAGTTGGAACACAGTCTCCAGTTCCTCTTTTTAAAAATGGGAACTACCACCCCGGTTTGCCAATCCAGCATACCCCCTAAGGACTCCTAAAAGGGAGGGTACTCTTAACTGTCATTTGGTGCCACTGTTATAGGGGTCTTCTGAACCGCGCTTAGTCTGGACCTTCACCTAGGATCTGATTGCCTTGGGTGACCCTACCAGGGGCATAATGCCCCCAACAACATAGCTCCCAGGATCATTAGGACACGCAAACCCCTCCAACACGATAAGGTGGCGATTCAAGGAGGGATGCGCCTCGCCTATGTTCTAAAAATCTTCCAGATTCCTTGAATTGTTTAATGTTAGGCCATTCTTTTTTTATTCCTTTGGTGGATTTCTATTATGTAAACCCAAGACAGGAAAAAATAAAAATTAATTTTAAGGACCGATATTTTATTTTTTCTTTAACAACACTATAGAACAAGAATACAAAAAAGGGTAAAATAAAAAAATTTATTCTGCCCTTTCTTGTATTCTTAAAGAAGCCTGAACTAGTGCTTTGATTTAAACATTTACCGTATTTTTCGGGCTATAAAGCGCATCGGGTTATAAGACGCAATATCAATGATCGACTGCTAACAGGTCAATTTTCATACATAAAGCGCACCGGGTTATAAGGCGCATTAAATGAAACAAAATTCAGATAAGTCAAACTTTATTCAACTCTTGCACAATAACTCTCAACATTGTTCAGTTGTAACACATAAAATACAAAACAATACACTCACTTTTTCAGTTTATTCCTC
>JBCNYH010000001.1:76626673-76636874 GCA_039654325.1 Tandanus tandanus
TTGTTATGCTGTTTTGTACGTGCAACACAGCATGTCTGTTAATCTAGATGTTCTTGACATAGTTGATAGACAAGTCCCTGTGTGGCGCTGTTATTCTGTTAATAATCATGCAACTGCTGAGTCTAACAATGTTTCAGATGACCACCTGTTCCTTGTTTCCCTATTCTGTTTAAGGTCATATACCATATATGGAATTGTTTTCTGTGTCTGTTAGAGGAGCTGTTTTGGCTGATCCAAGGCTTCCTCGCTATCCTGATTTAAAAAGAGACTCACACCCATGCATATTTCAGATGGCTTGTAATCGACGAACATTTGCATTTCCGTCGTGTGATTGTTCTTTCGTTCCAAGGCGCTCCTGGATCCAGAGACTAGGGAGGAGAGGAGGGAAAGGCAGAACGAGAGGAACGGTGACGGGGTTTTCCAAATTACTTGCTTGACTAAACAAGTAAGATTTCAGCCTGGTCTTAAAAACAGAGACTGTGTCTGAGTCCTGAACATTAACTGGAAGTTTATTCCATAATTGTGGGGCTTTCCAAGTTTCCAAGTTCAAGTCTAAGTTTATCATTATAGCCAATCCAAGTTTATCATGTTAAAATCATAATTAATAATTATAAAACCCTTTTGTATTTATTTTAGCACAGATGAAAACTGTTGTTCTGATTACAGAAGCAATAAAATTGCCCTTCTTTAGGTGGGTTGTTCTGAGAATTGGAAGCTATTCCTTAGGAAAAACTGCCAAGAAACTAAAGATATCATACGACGGTGTGTACTACACCGTTCACAGAACAGCACTCACTTGATCTGCCCACAAAACACCAGTCTTAACTTCAACAGTGAAGCGGCAACCCCTGGAGTTTCGAAGAAAAAGCCATATCTGAGACTGGCCATTAAAAGGAAAAGATTAGGATGAGCACAAGAAAACAGTGGACAGAGGAAGATTGAGTTAAAGTGCTATTGATAAATGAGTCTAAGTTTAAGATATTTGGGTGACAAAGAACATTTACGAGGTGCAAAAAAAGGAAAAGATGCTGGAGGAGTGCTTGACGTTATCTATGGTGTTGGTAAAGTGGGAGATGTATAGGGTAAAATGGATCTTGAACAAGGAAGGCTATCTCTCCATTTTGCAACACCATGCCATACCCTGTGGATGGTGCTTGATTGAAGCCACTTTCCTCCTACAACAGGACAATGATCCAAACATTCCACACTATGTAAGAATTATTTAGAGAAGAAGCAGTCAGCTGATATTCTGTCTATAATAGAGCGGCCAGCGCAGTCACCAGATCTCAAACTGATTGAGGTGTTGTGGGAGCAGCTTCACTGTATGCTACAGAAGTGCCCATCAAGCCAGTCCAACTTGTGGGAGAGGCTTCAGACAAATTTATTATTCATTCATTCATTCTTTGATTTTCTGAACCGCATAATCCTAATTATAATAAGGAATTGATTTGGAAATGCACAATTTCATACCTATATAGGCGATTCTGTCTGTCACCATGTACTTGTTATGGTTCACACGAGCAAATGGGATTTGCTTTTGACTTGGGCTGCTGGGAACAACAAAGATTTTCTGCAGAGAAAATAAAGAAAAAAAAGTTAATATGATAGGAAATATCTTGCATTTTGGTATTTGTTAGGTTACACTGCTTGTACAATTATGTGCATGTGATTTTTACATTTTAGTACTGTTTTAGAATACACACTGATTTCCACTCACAAATAAAACAAGTACATACACAGCACACAAGTGACTCACTGACTTGCATATATTTAATAAATATATGCCACTTGAAATACTGCAAATAGAAAATATTTTAGTTTTGAAAAAGCACACATTCATCATCTTTGTGATCGCAAAAAACTGTGTATAAACCGATGCATATCGCTCTGCAACTTAGCTGTTATCTATGATCTTTAGCAGCTTCCAAGGGAAGGAAAACAAGCCAAAAGTTACCTGTCATGAATGCATGCTGAGACAGGCTACATACGCTAGATGAGGAGTTTATAGTAGACTGGCAACCCAAATAGATACACTACAAGAAACACAACCTGAAACTAATAAGCTACCGGAAAACTGGAACACAGAAAAGGCCGATGCCGTGATGGATGTTGAAAGGCGTGAAAAGAGCTTAAATCCACTTCCTGAATGCCAAACACGACTCAACAGCAAATAAGAAGTGGCGTTGTGATACTACCAAAGCCCTCACAATCATTGTTCTGAAGCAGGCAGGTAACAGCTCCTGAAGTGAATTGAATAAGGCAGCATTTTAAAATGCACATAATAAACTACCTATAAACTTTGCTTGCTCGGTCGGTACAGAGAAACCTTAGCCCTTGGTCTCCGCCTTAGGTTTAATATTTATTAAAAACCACATTGCTATGTCTAGACAGTATTTAACTGAGAAGGAAGAGTTCACTTGTGTGCTGGTTATTTTCATATTTGTACACCACCACATAGTGTGAAACCTTTACATGTATTCTTGCTGTCACTCACCACCTGAATGTCCAGTTTACTCTTTGAATCCTGTACAGAGGCAAGAGACTGTAAAAACGGGAACATGACTGCAGAGCTGCTCTTCCAGCAGCTGATCAGCAAGCGTACGTGAATGGTTCTCTCGAATGCTGCACGTCTCAGTGCAGTGTCGATATCAGCCCAGTATCTGGAACACATACAGAGTAAATGGAACTAAGCTTTTCCACGCAGTCAGTGAAATAATAAAAATAATAATGATCCTCCAGGTCGGATTCATGAACTGTAATTATACCCATTTTATCTTTTAGACCAACACTCAGAGTGACAGGTGAAATGAAGCTCAGTATTTAAAGCCTGAAGTGACTGACATGTAAGATTCTCTGGATAAACACATCAGCCAAATCAAAAAATTCTATTATTTATTTTCTAAACCACTTAATCCTATCTAGCAGGTGTACAAACCCCAGATACGACACAGGAATGTCACATATACCCCATGTACGTCACAGGAATTAAATTTTTAACAAAATATGCCTAACTTCTTGGCATTTGCCATAAAGATTTTTTTTTTTAAAAGCACCACTTACGTAGTAAGATACGAGACAGTGTTATTTACACAGCATTAATTACACAGCTCTGACGTGATCACTTAAAGGGGCAGCATGAAGGTTGTTTGAAGAAAATAGCCTAAATGAACATGGACATGAAATTGGTTCATACATTAGATTTGTTATTCACTTTATATTGGACTCAAAAACTTTTGACTCCTTTTAATTTGAAGATTTGAATATTATCAAATATAAACACGTATTTTGGAAATTCATGGCATCTTTAAATGACTTTTGAGTCCCCATTAGATCCCCACCGTGCTAAGACCCCTTGGGCAAGGTCTTAACCACAAGTGTGCTTCTGTCCACCCTGCAGTATAAATGGGTACCAGTAAAAATTTCTGGGAAGGTAACCTGTGATGGACTAGCGTCCCATCCAGGAGGAGTTGAACTCCTAGTCTCTTCACGCTACAGAAACCAGGGATAAACACCGGCCTGATGAGTCACTAGGCTCAGGTGTAAAAGCCCCAACAGACAGACTTAAATGACTTTTGGGACTGAATTTGAGTAAAAATCATGACATCACCTCTTTAATATGATTCCTTTTGCTGTGTCTACAAAGTAAGCCAACAGCAAAACATGTTCTCCCCGTGATTGCATGGGTTTCCTATGGGTACTCCGGTTTCCTTCCACAGTCCAAAGACATGCACTGTAGGCTAACTGGCTGTTCCAAATTACACCTAGGTGTGCACGTGAGTGTGAATGGTTGTGTGTGTGTGTTGGCCCTGTGACACTCTGTAGAGCTGTTCCTGAGAGTTACCTGAGATAGGTTCCGGCCTCCCTGCAACCGTAGTAGGAGTAAGTGGTTTGGAAAATGGAAAACTTTTTCATTAAAAGCTAATACTCTATTTCGTTTAAAAAAATTACTGTTTACCTTAATTCATACTCCATTAGTCTGTTAATTACTTTGATTGTTAATAATTTTGATGACTTCTGCCCCTTTGCTTAGCTCGGCTCTGGCTACAGGATGGATACACTGCCCTCTGTTGGCAGACCACAGAGTTGCAGCAACATGATAACTTTTTCCAAAGTCATGCGATGCTGTCTGTGTGTAAATACAATCAATAAATGTGACCCATCACAGCAAAGTGGGTATTAAGTGGGAAATTATTAATTTTAAGTTATTGGTACCATTTTGTAGCTGATATCCTAAGTTTTAAAACGATACCAAATTTTCTACCTTATGTTGCTAGTTGTGAAGAAACTAACCAAAACTTGCCAGGAATTTACAGCCTTTTAAGCAACTTTGGAGAAAATCATGTTTAAAGTTCAACAAAGTATTTTATAATTCCCGACATTCCCACTTTGCTTTGATGGGTCACAAATATGTTTATATGTTATTATCATTATCTGTACTCCAGACTTGTGTAGACTATTCTAACAGAGGTTTTTTTGTGATCTTAGAAGCCAAACATGTCACGGTTGTTATTATTATAGAGTTGACCTCGGTTTTAAAAAAAGGAATGCACTAAAAACGGTCAGAACTGATCAGGAGTTTACTGTACAAACACCTTAAGAAGAAGGATTCACAGAACCACTGTATATGAGATACTAATAAACCTGTATTTACTTTAAAAAGGTCTTCAGTTGTCAAAGCAGTTCTTTTAGATGTTAAAAAAATAATGTGGTAAATTAGACAGATAATAAATTCGATATGAGTAAAATAAATAATATAAAGTAGCAGTTTATCGTATTAATTTGTTAATGATAATTTAATAAAGTTAATTTACATCAGTATTAGAGAATTAATTACACAGACATAAAACTTCACACACAGATTCTTCATGTACCTGGCTGCAATGAACAAAGAAATTAGAGATGTCTTATGCACAGTTTCCATGCTATGATCATTAAAAATTGCATTTAACGCAATACAGGCCAATTTCTGTAATGGCTACAAGTGACAACTTCATCACAATAAAAGAACCAGCACATTACCAGAAACGCCTAAACAATTAACATTTAGTAAAAAATATGTTTCATAGCAATCATAAACATCATGTATGGAATATACTGGGCACACATAATTGTACAAGTAAACTATCTGTAAATCAGGTGTTACCTTCCTGGATGCTGACATCAGCTGAATGCTGTGGTTGTTGATGTCAGTATCAAAAGCATGTTCAGACGTGCACAGTGGGATGAAGGTGATAGAACAGTGCATGTGGATAGTGAATGATATCGGATTTAAATGAGGATGTGCAAATCAAATAAACAGCAACAAGCTGGCCTGGGAGGACACCGATGAAGGTTGGGAGCCCTTTTCAACATATTAACGATAGCTACACAATCTCTGGCTGGACAGTCAGCACGGTAATACTGCCTGGACAGAGACACCATTGATGACTGTTTTCCACGTTTCTTTGTATATAAGGAACATTGATACATTTCCATTTGACCACTAAAAATGCATTATAGCAAGTTGATAGCCATGTGTACAGTTAAAAATTTTTATTCTTGTCTTACTGTCAAAACTGTCACATTTTTGTTATATTTCTGAGTTCCTATTACCAAGCATACCCTGAACATATCTTTAATTCTTCGACCCTTTGCAGCCAAGTATATGAAGAATCTGTATGTGAAGTTTTATGTCTGTGTAACCTATAACCCCAAGATATGGCTCCTTAAAATTTGATGAAAATGTAAAGGTAAGATTTTATTTCATGGTGCGCACACTAATAGACTTACAGACCAAATTTCTTCTGAACCTTGTTTAGTGACATTTTATGGGCCTTGGAAAGGGTACAAAATGAAAGACACCAATCTTTAGGAAGAATAAACTCAGGAATGCTTCATCTCACCCTGAATATGAGCAGAAATGGACTATCTGTATGTTCTAATTAATGTGAAGTTCATTGAAATGCCATTTACCTTAACAAAATCTGATGATTTGAGATGGAATAACTCTGAACATTCATATTCTATTCAATTCAGTTGTATTTGTATAGAGCTTTTTACAACTAACAGTGCCACAACGTAGCTTTACATAGTAAAACACATCAGGCTTAGAATTTGAACTTTCAGTTTTAAACATTTCCCAATAATACATCTCAGCAAATATTTATTTTCCATACTATGAAAGATAACACACCTTTTGTGAAATGAGAACTCCATAGTGGGCAGGTAGTTCATCACAGCAATGTAAACAAACTGCTGTGCATCATTAATGACACTTAAGATGGCCTGAAGATCTGGAGTTCTGCCCTCGGCACACAAAGATGGTGGAGAACTCTACAAAGATATAATTATACATTTTATATCTTCAGCTAGACATGAAATAATTCATCTATGATGACAATGACAATGGCCTAGAAAAATTTGTTGACTGACTGAAGTTGACTGATCTAGCCTTAAAACAAGGTCAAGGGCGGACACCCGTATATAAAAGACTTTGTCTGTTAGCATTATTATGCAAAACCTACTGTACATTCTTTCAGTAAACTTGGTGGAGAGGTGATGTATGGGCTTGGGGAAAAGCCTTAAAATTGTAAAAGTGATCCGTGCATGGGATCATGTTGAAAAATCAATCCTGAAATATCCCCAACTTTAACATGGGGCAAAATGTTCATCCAATGCCCACTAAGGAGAGACAATTGATGATATTAATGCCAAGTTATAATAACCCATTTGTGCCTGGCAGAGGTACCTTATACTCTATGAGTGCCCCTCTAGAGATTAGTATATCTTATATTTAATAGACTTTTCCACTGTGAACATGACAGATCTCTTACCGACACGTAAACTCTTGAATCAGTCTTATTAATTGGCAGCTGCATTGGTGTGTCTTTGTTAAAGGCTGTAGCATATTGGCTGGGCCAGGGAGCAGGTATTGTCTTGCTGTCACCAAGAAACCAATAGGCTTCAAATATTTTCTGGAGGTCATCAGCAAGGCACTTACAATCATATACCACAGCACCGAGCTCCTTCACCTGCACATTCACCAGAAATGAACAGAAGAGGAACAGATGAGGGATGGGTGTAGGGTGTGTGTGTTTGGACATGTGTATTAGGACTACTTCATGACCGACTTAAAGTAGAAAAGATCCTTGTGAGTTAAGTTCTCAGGTGAGTGTCACGATTAAAATATATAAACTACAAAAATCTCCTTTTAGTTTGCTTTTCATTAGGTTTCTGCTTAATACTACCAAAACTCTCTGAAGAGTTTAAAGAGGCACCGTATCACAGATCAGTGCATTTTTTCATGTAATTAATTTTGGCAGTGCTATAATTGGCATAATTTGCATGTTGTTTGACTGTGGGAGGAAACCAGAGTACCCAGAAAAGGAAATCCATGGAAGCACGGAGAGAACATGCAAACTCCACACAGAGCTCAGGACTTGAACCTAGGTCCTCCCTGCTGTGAGGCAGACGTGCCAACCACTACGGCACTGTGTACAACTCAGTGCACTCAGTACACAAAATTTTTCCCTTTTTTCCATTTATCATATTAATGAGAAAAAACACCAGATTATCATCACCTGCTGACTCCACATGATCATGTCACGTTCAACGAAAATAATAATAGTTATTAATTACTGTGAATACTTTTTAATATCATTAGGTAACCCTCACACAAATAGTTTTTGCAGAACCCATAAATTTTATAGTGTATTTTTTTTCCATTTCTTCCCATATCAACAGTTAAAGGATCCTCCCTCATATACTGTTCAATAATTATCACCCTGCAGATAACCAGATGTACAGGATAATTGTGATCAAGCACATATAATTCAGTGTATCTTAAAAAATATACAATATATTCAATTTCTGTGATGCACTGTATGATAAATACTGACAGCCATATACTGATGAGGTGTATATAGTAAAATCACCTGAGTTAAGGATCTCCAGTCCATGTTGGCACTACCAATGTAGATGTGCTTCTTATCCACCACCCAGAACTTAGTGTGCAGCACACCAGAAGTTAAATGTTGCATGTTTACATCCCTCACAGCAGCACCTTAGAGGCACAACACACAACAACCTCTTTAATATGTCTGCTAAAAAGAAAAACATTGAAAATCTTTACGAAATGCACCTCCACTTTAATTTCCTGATACAACAATTAAGGTTTTTAGAGGAGATCCTGAGTGGAGCCCCATAAGCATGAAACATGACTTCGATGGCTGTCCTGTGTCCAACCCTAATGGTGACGTGATGATTGGAGCTACAATACAAACGGAGGTTGGTCCCAATGTTTAGTGCAGAAACACACCAGGTTCCTTTAGATGACTCAAAGAACTGAGTGCACTGAATGCACATATATACACTTTATTTTGTGTAGAAACTATTAGAGAGATATTTTCTTAAATTAACCATTAAACACTTACAATTTAAAAGTCTTCATTTTGGGACTGAGACGGCAGAGGTGCATGCTGGGACATTTAACAACCTTTGCAGAAACACGGAACAAGAACTCATTAAACAGATAATTAAACTATCAAGACAGATGATATATATGAAGGTTTAAGTGAGTGAAAGGCGCTGAACAGAAAACTTAGACCTGACTCACATGTATCACGTCCGAATGTAAAAGCGAATTTTATTTAGAAAGTAACTGATATATAAACTGGAATAATATTTAAACTGGAACTCGCATATTTTCAGAGGTAGTCGGTCGAATTCGAGGTAAATGGTCTGTGTTCGCGGTCATGGAAAAAAGTTTTGGACATGCTCAAAATTTGGTGCGAATTCAGAGTGGCTTGAATACGAGCGAACAGCTTTGGAAGCAGTTCGGTCCGTTTCTCTTGTTTTTAAATGGCTCAAGCGACTGTTTTTTGCACGTCGCGCAAATCCGGCCCTTTTTACAAAAACCCGCAAAATGATGCACAGGTCACGCGAATCCGCCCCTTCTAATAAACAGGCGGCCGGCGGGAGTCCCGTGTGTACGTCTATTTACACTTTCGTTTTTAAAAGAAAAAAATCCGCATATTCCTACACGCAATGTGCCTCTTGCCATCTCACACGCGTATTATAAAATATAATATTATTTCCAATGCGGACCAAGCTCTGGCCCTGGCAATACAGACACCGAATGGCCCATAGCAACAGGTCCGGTATACCCTATTCCCGGAGCACACCCCACAAGAAAAGCCTTCTCCAAGTCCACAAAGCATATGTGGACAGGTTGGGCAACTCTCATGCACCCTCCAGGATCCTGTAGAATGTTTAGAGCTGGTCAAGGGTGCTGTGGCCAGAACAAAAACCACATTGTTCCTCCTGAATCCGAGGTTCAACCATTGGTCAGATCCTCCTCTCCAGTACTCCTGAATACTTTCCCGGTAGGCTGAGGAGTGTGAGTCCACGATAGTTGGAACACAAACTCCAGTCCCCCTTTTTAAAAGGGGAACTACCACCTTGGTTTGCCAATCCAGAGACGTGTCAACCAAGGCAGTCCTACAACATCTAGAGCCCTAGGTATTCAGGGCGGATCTCGTCCAGCCTTGGAGCCCGGCCACCGAGGAGCTTTTTAACTACTTCGGTGACCTCTGCCCCAGTGATGGGCAGACCCCTCCCGAAGGCTCTTCATCTTCCACGAAGGGCATGTTGGTGGGATTGAAGAGGTCCACGAAGTATTCCTTCCACCACCTGACAACATCCCCAGTCGAGGTGAGTAGCTCCCCACTTCCACTGTAAATAGTGTTTGTGGAGTACTGCTTCCCCCTCCTGAGGCGCAGAATGGTGGTCCAGAACCTTTTCGAGGCCAACCGATAGTCTTTTTCCAGGCCCTCACCGAACTCCTTCCACACCCGAGATTTTGCATCGGCGACAGCCTGGGCTGCAGCACGTTTGGCCTGTTGGTACCCGCCCGCTGCCTTGGGAGTCCCACAGGCCAAAAGGACCTGAGAGGCCTCCTTCTTCAGCTTCACCACCCCCTCACCGCAGGTGTCCACCACCTGGTTCGGTGGTTGCCCCCAAGACAGGTACTGATATCCTTCCGGCCACAGCTCCGGGGTGCAACCCCAATAATATAGACATACGGAACATGGCCCATTCAAATTCAAATTTGTTTGTCACGTACAAAATCATACACAGTACAATAGGTAGTGAAATGCTTGTTACGACTGTCCTAAAATTTGAAGAATAAAAACTATCAATATCAAGAAGAAAAATAACAATA
>JBCNYH010000001.1:76643641-76659939 GCA_039654325.1 Tandanus tandanus
GGGTCCAGATTCAGTCCGGCAAGCAACGTCATTACACCTGTTGTTATTGATGTTCCGGGGTGCTCACGAGGGATGCAGCACAACAGAATGAGCAGTTAGTTGCTCAGGTATTTTCATCAACGTTTCCACCTCTTTCGTTTATATTACCACGGTACGGTATGAATATTATTACCAGTTATAAACACAGCATATTGAATGTGGAGCTGTGTACAGTTAGCAAATGTATTTTGTTGTGTTTAGCTCATGTGAACAGAGGCGCTGAGGAAGGGTTCCAATGCTAACAGCTAGCGTGCCGGGTATCCGTCTATAGAGCTGCATCCCTTGGTTAAACAGAGCAGGTATTTAGTGCTATTTGGATTAGAAAGAGATATCTGTTAAAATTAAACTGTTTGAGTGCTTATTGCTTAAACCTTGGTGTTGGTATAAAGTATTTTGCTGTAAATTCATGTCTTTGTTGACAAATTTATTTAGGAAGCAGCAAAAAAAAATTTGAATTTATTTTTTATAGTGTTCACGATGTTTAAAAGACTTCAGACGAATAAACACAGAAACACCTGGTAGAGACTCTCTAGGTAGGTGCTTCCTAAGGGCTGCTACACTAAGCAAAGCCCAGCATATTAATAAAGTATGTAATGTGATTTCGCAATGACTTATGGGTAATGATGATGCTGGAGGAAACTTGTAATCATGAATGATTATGAACAGTGTACACACAGAACAATGTGGTCAATTTATTAGGTGTTTCCCCCAACCTGACTGACAGATCCGGCAAAATTGTGTGATGAATGGATTAAGCGAGTTAAATGAACACGGGCGGACTGGAAAGCGCTGGGCATTCATTCCATTATTTGTAGAGACCATTTTACTGAAGATTGTTTTGAGCCAATTCCAGAGCCTCAGTGTGAAATGGCTGCAGGTTTTACAGCCGTCATACAACCAGCACTGCTACAGGTGTTAACAGTAACACCGCAACGTTCAGAAGCTGCCAACAAGCCTGAACAAAAAATCTAAAATTGTTCTAAAATATTGCTGTAAAATGATGAACAGTCAGTCTGTTATAACACTCAGTCTGAATGATTGAGGTTACCTGTAGCATAGTGTATGCTAATTTCTTAAAGGAACTTTCAAGTCCTATTTCATATTTTGTACTTTTGTTTATAGTGGCGAACACTGGTGCCAAATTCTACGTCTCCCTCTACTTCCAAGCACCACTATACATGTAAAAAGATTCTGTGTTAACTGTGTCTTATGTTGCATTCTTTTGTACCTTTCGATGTTTTAGAAGACTCTCTCCCTTACTTGACTCCACATCAGCCATCTGAAGAGAAATTATACCATTAAATTAATCAGGAGTTTGTAAAAATTAACAAATGATATAGAAATAATAAAAGTGTTTGTCTAATAATCCATTACTTTAGATTAAATCATCTAATAATCACTTTGGAATTCTAAAGGTTTGTTACGATTGTCAATGGACAAATGCATAAACCTCTTCCCAAATCACACACACCCTATAAGTACAGCAAGGCAGTAAAGATGCATCCATCATTCAGTTTTCCAAATCACATTATATCTCCACACCCTTACACTGGAACAGCTGTGATGTAGTCATATAGCAAAGCTTTAACATAGGTTTTTAAAATAAAAAAGATCTGTACCTTTTCATATGCAATATCGGACTTCATGCCTGTGGACATCTTAAAAAAACAAAATTTTAGTCATTATTTTACCTGTTCTTCTGGTCTCTTCCACTGCCATTAAAAATGTTGGGTAATTAACAATTATACTCCAAATTATTGTTTTAGTATATACTACACAGCAACATGAAAAAAAAAATCAAGATTTTTATACTTTACTTTTACATATTTTTAGCATTACACTCAGAGCTACACAGAGCTAAGCACTGTATAGGCTAAAAGCAAAATGAATGGCAAGCCCTCCAAACTCTCCTGTTACACATGAACATATACATATTTTCATTATCAGGTGGTTTTAACTTACAGTTTAGAAGTTGTAATCTGCTAAAATCCAATTAATAGTTGGCATTATCCAGTTTAGGCTGCTGTTTCACTCTTGAGTACAAGATCACAAGAATAGGATATGAATCCCGCAGTTTTTATAAGATAAGTTAATGGCAATAAAAACAGTATACAGATATTAAACTAACAAATCATATATAAACTACCCAGTGCAGCTAACTGGGTTATCAAATGCAGGCCATGTGTCTCACTGTCTGTGGTGAGAGGCATGTAAAAGAACCATTGCTGATTTATGCAGTGAAGAGTAGGCTGCATAGCCGTCAGTGCGTTTCTGCCCTGCGATGGCCTGGCGAGCTGTCCAGGGTGTACTCTGCCCTCGCCCAGAGATGGCTGAGATGGGTGCCAGCCTCCCCGCAACCCTAATTAGAATTAAGCGGTTCAGAAAATGAAATGAAATGAGATATAAACTAGTGAACTTCTGAATAAAATCAAACTCAGCAAAAATACTAATCATACGCGCTTGCATTCACACACATCAAACAAGAGTCCAATCGTACATATAAAAGAAAAAACTCCAAGCCATGTATTCATATGCCAAGTAGTTCCATATTACAGATGAAAACACAGGATGAGTTTTCACTACTTTTTGCATTACAACATCGCACCGCTGTGTGTGGAATTGTTGTTGGTTTTTAATTTCTGCATGAAAAAAAGTCCATTAAACAGCACAATTTAATAGAAACAGACATAAACTATGCATGCATGCTTTTATTAAATTTGGGTTTGATTTTCTTTAACAGTGTTTTTTAAAGGATTTATCCTCTACAGTGGGTCTGGTGAGTTCCGCACGCTCCGAGCAGAGATAAATTCTATGTATCTTAAGGTGTCCTTTTAAACCCATACTACCCGTAAACGTTAAGTAAACCAGAACTGGTAACATTGTGTAAACACTGATTCAAAATTTTTTTATATATGCTACACAAAAGCTAACTAAAATCTAATTTTTCTTGCTTATTTTCTCATTTTTTAAAGTGTGATGATGATGCCGCTGCACCTGACTGTGCTCCGTGTGTGTCCATCATTTTGATTTAAGCATCATCCACCTGTAATTGTGTCTATTTATTAGGGTGGGCTCCAAAAAATGAAATTCAAGATACTTCTCAGGACAGGGTCAGGTTTTGTGTCTTTTGGTATAAAACTAATCCACACCAAACTAATCCACAACTGACTGACTGGATGGGAAAAAAAGCAAAGTTCATGGGATGGAAGCACCAGCTTTTAGGAATCAAGAAACAACGCTTTGGGGTTAATTGTGATTAATGATCGGGCAGAAACAGGAGTTGCACTAATTCAAGACTACAACAGGATGAAAGGAGGAACAATAAAAACAAGCTTGTTTCTACTCACAGAAATATGTACCCAAACTCCAAGAAATCGACACTTGTAAAACCCAACTAGAATTATTTTGTTACACATATTAAATTGATAATGTATTTTGTTTCTTTAAAAAAGTACCATGCAGTTGTAAAACCTACAGAGAATACACATAGAACATATTATTTCAAGAGTACTGTACTAAAGACTATTTGTGTGTTTTTCAGAGGCTCGGAAAGCTGCCTAGAAACTGGATTTATGTTATCTTTATTGAAGTCAATACATCGTTGGTTAGTCAAATATGGCAGAACTATTTAATTTTTAATGAACTTATTTTTTTTATTGCGTCACTGACTGTCTGTGTTATCTGGTGTCAGTAACCCAGTCTGTAATAACAGTGATTAAACTCCAAGCTGTTTAAGTTTATTTTCTCCTCTTATTTATTTTACACTCCGCTTTGTGCAGTTCAATATGTTTGTGCTGTGTTTGATTCTAACACTCAACACAATGCATACATGATATTGTGCGAATGTTACATGTTGATATGGAACATCTCCGGTTAGTTTGGGTTGGAGTGTGGATCTCAGTAAGGTAGGAAGGCTGGGTAACTGACACAAGATAACACAAATAGCCATGCTTTCGCCCAGCCCCACCCTACATGCTTTAAAAGCTCCACTATTTTCCCAGTACCAAAGAACAATAAGCCCAACTGCCTGAATGATTACTGACCTGCTATACTTTCATCGGTAGTTATGAAGAGGTTTGAGAGACATCACAGCATGTACAACCAGGTCCACAGACCCACTCCAGTTCAACTACCGCCCCAATAGATAAACAGAGGATGCCATCTTCCACGTTCTTCACAACACCCTCATCCACGTGCACGGGAAACAGGGGAACTATATGAAATGCTGTTCACTGACTACAGTTTAGCTTTTAATACTATGTATTGTGAACATAATGCTATGTTCCCCATAGAATGTTGATTTCTTTATTACCTTCACCAGAGGTTTCACCTGTGTCGGTTGGTTTAATGCTGGCTCTCACTTTTTAGTTATGATGTCATAGTCATGCCAGAGACCCTGCTTGCACTCACCACTAATAAACTCTCCTTTTTTTAACCATTATACTGTTAGGAGGGTCACTCCCCCACCGCCACACATTTTTCCTACTGGTTCTGGAATCGAACCAGCAATCTTTCAGTCCCAAAGCTGCTTCGCTAACTATTAGGCTACGGCTGCCCCCAAGAAATTTAAGAAATTAGAAATTTATGAAATTTGCATATACGCTATGCTACAGGTGACCTTAATCATTCAGATTAAATGTTACAACAGACTGACTGTTCATCATATTAAAGCAACCTTAGCAAATTTTACAGCAATTTTTTTTAAAGCAAGTTAAGATTTTCTATTCAAGCTTTTTGGCAGCTTCCGAACGTCGCGGTGTTACTGTTAACACCTGTAGCAAGCTGATTGCATGGCCGATGTCAAACCTGCAGCCATTTCACACTGAGGTGCTGGAAGTGGCTCAGAATAATCTTCAGTAAAATGGTCACTACAAATGAAGGAATGAATGCTGGGCGCTTTCCAGTCTGAACCGTGTTCGTTTAACTTCCTAACCCATTCATCACACAATTTTGATGGGTCGGTCGGTCGAGTTGGGGAAACACCTAATAATTCGACCATGTGGTTCTGTGTGTATACTGTCCGTAATCATTCGGGTTTACAAGTTTCCTCCAGCATCATCCTTTCCCCTAAGTCATTGAGCAGAACACATACTTTATTAATATGCTGGGCTTTGCACAGTGTAGCAGCCATTCATCTTAAGAACCACAGTGGAGAGTCCCTACCAGGAGTATGTGTGTTTATTTGTCTCAAGCCTTTCAAACACCATGAACACTATAAAAAATAAATACAACTTATTTTTTTGCTGCTTCCTAAATAAATGTCAGCAAAGACATGAATTTACAGCACAATACTTTCACCCAAAACCTATGCAGTGAATATATAAGCATATAGCTTAAACCTTTAACACCTTTCAGAATAAAATAATAATCACTCAAACAGTTTCATTTTAACAGAAATCACTTTCTAATACAAATAGCGCTGAATACCTTAGACTGCTTAAATAAGGGATGCAACTCTATAGACGGCTAGCCGGTACACTCGCTGTTAGCATTGGAAAACTCCTTGGAGCACCTGTTCACATGAGCTAAACACAACAAAATACATTCGCTAACTGTACACAGGCCCATTCCACGGTACGTGTGTCACAGTTTTTTAAGTTTGACTCACAACTGCTCTGGAAAGGTTTTTGACTTAACTTTTTGTTCTGAAATGTTGCTACTGTAGTACTAATTAGTCTGAACAATAAAAAAAATTCATATGCCCCACCATTTATTTTTAGGACTGAGGTAAGTAGCATTACGCGAGTCACATTCAGAAGAAATGCAAAAATTGAAAAACAATTAAAAAAGTCAAAATTCTGTGAAGTGCGTTGTTTCAGACTCTAACTTTTTTGTTATTTTTAGTCTATATTGTGTGTAAATATCAGTTAAACTTTTTTTGTTATGTTAGTCTATATTGTGTCTAAATATCAGTAAAAAATAGAAAACTGGCATTTTCAGTTTTAACAGGTGGAATGTGGAGTTACATGTGTCACAAAAAATTGCAACGTGTGTCATGCGTTCAAAATGGGCAAAGTATATTTGGTTATTTTGCCCATTTTTTTTTACATATTTACACACTTTTTTATGCAGACATTGATATTCTACTGGTTGTTCAATGATTTTTGGCAGAATCCTCACATGGCTTCAGCCAATGAAGCTATCCTTGGTTGGAAATTTTTTGTGTGTTTGGAAGCCAAGTGAGAGAGTGATGAAGAAGCCATTTCAAAGATAGTCTTTTTAAAGGGGTTGTGATTTCTGCCGGAAGTCAGTCAGAACATGCTTGAAGAAATGAACGAATAAATGAATAAAAGGCAAGGGACATCAACAAATTTCTTCATATCAAAAAGAAAAAGATCAGAAGAAGAAATTCAACAAAAAAAATTATTCAGCAGGTGTATATGGTACATTGTTTTTACTATTTTCTAATTTGTAAATGTGTGCATCATGCACCATCTTTGATTTTTATTTAGAGGAAGGATCAGTTAGAGCAACCCTTAGATTTGATTGATAATGTGGGTGCTCAGAGAATTTTAAGTCTTTCAGAGGAAGTTAGCTGTGCCCTAGACTGTATGGGGAGGAAAGACTGTTATGAGTCAGAAGTAGAGTCAGACTTTAAGGAGAGTGACATGGAATGATAGTGAAATAAAAATTTTGCATTTGAAAAATTGAGTCTGTTTTTCTAAAATTGATCCTAAAATCTATTGCAAATTGTCAGGTAAGCTGTGATTTAGATTGCACTAGAAGCCACGAAATTACTTCAAAAATTCTACATTTTACAGACCCCCCTAGACTATGTCGCGCCACGTTACCTTGGGCGACGCGTAGAATTTTGTAGCAGGCTACTATTAATTTATGAACAGCTACATAAAAAATTATGGAAATCCCTGGAATGTATAATAGAGAAGATTGATCCACCTGTGGACCTACTTGGTCATGTTGGTGATGGAGAGGGAGAGAATGTTTTGTATGAATTTGGCGTCAAAATTCGATAAGTAACACATTGTGAGTCAAAAGCCTAGAATAAAACCATGGGAATTACGTATGTTAATGTGGCTTAGGAGGCATCTCATTATGAACAGAATCCATAAAAGCAGCTTTTACAGTTTTTTCACTCATAACCACTTGCTGTGTCACACATAATAAACACGTGCAGAGGTGGAAATTAATAACCACCATTTTTAGGGTCCGCTGGCCCGTGGCGAGTCAAAAATCTGTAGGGCGAGTGAAATTAGCTAGCAGGTCATCCTGCTGACGACCTGACAAATTCAATAGGCAAAGAAGATATAGTGTTCCTGACCAGTAAATATGAAGGAGGACGAGTAGTTTCATAATTTCACTAGTCCTGTTGGCCAGTAGCTTAGTTTTGCTAAATTCCACCCCTGCACTTGTGACACACGTTACATGTGTCACAGTTTTCAAACGAAGTAATACCATGATGGATGGAAACTTTTGGCATTAGTTTTATTAAAACTTTGTTTGTAACTATATTCTAACTTTGAATACTCAATATGAACAATCTGAGTGGTTTCTGTGGTCTTAAGTAAAAAAACAACAGTTATGTGATTTACGTGTGTGTCACATAGCATATGGTACATCAGTCATGAGGGTTTCAGAAGGTTATTATTTTTAAAGTTTAGACTTGTATCTACCAGAATAATTGTAAATGATAAAAGTTTTTATGAAATAAAGTGATCTTAACCAAAATACATTTGTTGTAGGTTTTTATGGATGATCGTCATGATAGTGGCAAATCAATACATTTTTTGAGATCCAGGACCACTTTGTGTGGAATGGGCCACACAGCTCCACATTCAATATGCATTGTTTATAACTGGTAATATAATTCATAACATACCGTGGTAATATAAATTAAATAGGCGGAAACGGAAAATGCCTGAACAACTAACTGCTCCTTCTGTTGTGCTGCACTAGTTTTTGAGTAGACGGGATTCTGCCGGCTGCTGACTGACTCTTATTGAAACCTAAGCTGATAGTACAAGTCCGAGTGGGAAGTTGGGAATCAGAACAACGTCCTCAATTTGTATTATGAACCCCAACCTGCTCGGAAACGAGATGAGATGAATCTCCACACAGAAAACACATGTGCAGTACATCTGCGCGGCAGTAATAATGACAGCGGCCATGTTTGGGCATGTAAATACATGGTTTTCGTTTTTTATGGATTCTATGGGTCCCACTACAAGTCCAGCATTTGCTACTCGCCAATACAGACCAGCGGATATCAGGTCAACTCGCCTGTTAGGAGTTTCACTCGCATTTGGCAAGCGGGCAAGTGTCCATTTGCAACACTGCATAGGTACTGATTTATAGCTTATAGGTTTTTACGCGCAGCTCTGCGCTCCACTATCTCAATAGAGCAGGCCAAAATGGCTGTCCAACAAGTCAAATTTGAACTCAGACCAGATATGAGCAGCACTGGAATACACAACTAATTCAACTGTACCCACTGGACTCGAGACAATCAAATGGAGGGAACACTTAAAATATACAGAGAAAAAAGCACAAAAAAGTCATCAAAGTGCAATGTAGTGTTACGTATGTTCATCAATTAATAATGATGGATCCTCAATTCAGCGTCTTATTCTGTGTCATTTTTAAGTTGGTTAACAATAATGATGACATCATGAGGACAGAGGTTCCTGCTACTTTAAGTGGTTCTCCTGCTTATCTTAGATGTTGATGTTCAAGTCAATTTGGGGTTGAAGAGATTCTGACATACTGAGACAATTTCAATGTCTCGCTCATAATTTAAACTCACACAAAAAAAAGCACAAGTGTCTCAGCTGCTCCTCTGAATTATGTCATGAATCTTTGCCACAGTTTGAGGGCGACAGGTCAAGGGTGGAAAATGATGATATTTAGAGACAGTATTGCATTCCCTTTCAGATGATACCAAATACAACTAATTTTAATAATGTTTAAAAATCTATCCATGTCTGCTTTTACATGAAGTAGATCCTCACTCACAATGGTCTGAAACATGTTTGTGTTTGTTCATAAAAGTTCTTTGCAAACCGCTGTTGCTACCACTATGCACAGCGCTCTATACGAAGTGTTCAGACAGCTCACAATGCAGAAAGTGCTTGAAGGTTGTTTTTGATGACTCTGCACTCTCTGTGCACACACACACACACACACACACACACTCACACTCACACTCACACACACACACACACACACACACACACACCTAAAACACAGCACAGCCTGAAACAGGAAGTCATTTTCAGGTCTTAGGAAAATAAATAAAGGAAGGGCAAGTCACAAGGAACAAGCTTCGTTTAACTGCAGCACATCATCACATTTTTAATACATCACTTACACTGCTGTCATGTCAAACTAAGCAAAACACTAATATAGAGATATAGGTAGTGCCTAAAAGCAGAGCTCCGATATGATTTCCCATACTTGAGAAGTTTTTGGTGGGAACTCTCAAACCAAATCCACGTCTCCTACGTATATCAACATGAATTATTATTATTATTTTCAAAATGTCATCAGATTGATCTTGTGTGCACAAAAAGTGAAAATATACATGAAAACAATTAGAATGGTATATAGTGTAGGTCATATGGGCTTAAAAACCCATATGGATGGAGACTTTGAAGAAACGGCAGACAGCGTTGAGAGCAGAATTATGCTGAAAATCAATATCTCGAGAATGGCTATACCTACACTCTTACAATTGGACTTAAAAGAACTGGAAACCACATCCCTATATTCAACTTTAATACTAACTATATGTCTAATTGCAACCAATTTCAAGTTATTGGTGAAAAACCTTTCAAAGAATATCTTCGAAATCACAAATAATGAAGTCACGACACCACACAGAAATCTATTCTCTATCAAAAAGTATGATATTGAAAATAACTTATACATTTAAACAAAAAACATCATATTTTATTACATGCTTCAAAGTTCAAAGCACTTACATTCATTTAAAAATTAAAATGTCAAGTACATAACTCAAAGTGAAATAAGTCAAATAACTTTCAATACTACCCTCCTTTGAGATTATTTTGGTTGGAATTATCAAAATTCAAAACATGGCTTAAAAGTAATGCTATTTGAATTGAAAATTATGATAAATAAATTCTAATATAAAGAATTACCTTCACAGAAATGAAAAATGTAAACGGTAATTTGTACATGTACATCATGAATGACCATCAAATCACATTCAAAGTTTCTACATGGCCTCTGCGAGAACCACTACTGCAGCATCAAAGTCTGCCCAGGTAACACTGGCATTGCTTGAGGCCTTATCGAGATACACCTTGAGGTTCTTGGCCAGTTTCTGTACCAAGTAAGGTTGATATTTGTCTCTACTTTCTACTTCTAAAAGTTCTATGCACTGTGCAGTATCAGTTACAAGCACCTGGAAATAAGAAATAATGCTAACGTTGAATTTAGGAGTTTTGATGTGTGAGTCTGTGACATCTAACAATCATACATTTAAGGTAAAAAAAAGTTGGATAGTTTGGAACTTTGGAAGTGAAAGACACTCAACATTAAAAAATCAGCTTACAAAAAAAATCAGCTTACAAAAACAAAATCCGAGACACCTTGATGCATTGATGTTTTTTTAAATAGCACGAAAAACATTGCTCCCATATATAGTGGAAAGTAAATATAAATATGTGGTTTGCGCACATTTTGAGACTAGTCCCAACTCTCTAGGGTGAATACTTTTGAAGATACCAATTTTTTAGGAATTTTCTTTCATCGCGTCATTTTGGGTACCTTCAAATGTCCTGTCCATATGGGTTTTCGGCTTGTATTTACAAATGGAGGCCATAGTAAGGCTAGAAAAGGTCCAGGTAACACAAAAAGGTGCACACAAGAGAAATCTGGAATTATCACCCCCCACCGCCCCAGTCCAAAGACATGCACATTAGGATAGCTGTCTGTACTTAATTGCCCTCGGTGTAAGTGTGAATGTGAATAGTTGTCAGCTGAGATAGGCACCAGCCTCCCCGTGACCCTAGTAGGGTTAGGCAGTTCGGCAAATTAGTTACCCACACACACTACCAATCTCATAACCTCCCCCTTTGATGGAGGTTATGAGATTGGTAGTGTGTGTGGGTAACTAATTTGCTGTGGTTCTTTCTCCAGTGTAATGTTTTAAACTTAGCCAGCATGGTGCTACAGCAGTGCTTGAAATTTTGTGAACCCTTTAAAATTAATTTCTGTATAAATATGACATAAAATATCATCTGATTCTCACACAGGTCTTAAAAGTAGATTTAAAAAAACCCAATTAAACAAACGAGACCTAAATAATATACTTGGACCTAAATAATATACTAAATAATATACTTATATATATATATATATATATATATATACTTATATACTTCATGTTAAACTATAGTGAATAGTGTTAAACTATAGTATAATCTGGTTCCTCTAAAGGTTTCTTCTGCAAGTCATCTGAGGGAGTTTTCGTCTTCCCACCATCACCGTGGACATGCTCATGGGGGATGTGTTGGGTTTTTCTAAAAATGTTTAAATCAACAAACAATGTCAGTTATAAAAAGCGTTATACAAATAAATTAAATTGAACTGTATAGAGGTGTATCATGATACAAAAAAATACATTTCTGAAAAACGCAGAAACAGTTGTTACAGCTAATTAGGCTTGAAAAGGTTACAAAACCGTCTCTAAAGAGATTAAACTCCACCAATCCACTGTCATACAGACTGTGTACAAATGGAAGAAATTTATGTCTACTGTCCCCCACCTCAGGAGTGCTCGACCTACAAACATCAGTCCAAGAGTAAATCTGTGTAATAGCTGGTAAGGAACCCAGTCAAACTTTTAAGCAACTTAGGATCATGCTCAGATTGGCTGTTGTTAAATGTTCTTTCATCCACCATCAGGAGAACAGTGAACAAAAGTGGTGTACATGGCAGATCGGCAAGGAGAAAGCCACTGCTCTCCAAAAAGAACATTGCTTCCCTTCAACAGTTTGATAAAGATCACATGGACAAGCCAGAAGGCTACTGGAAAAAAAAACTGTGTGTACAGATGAGACCAAAATAGAATGTTTTGGTTTAAATGAAAAGTTTTATGTTTGGAGAAAGAAAACACTTCATTCCATCATAAGATCCTTATTCCAGCTGTAAAACAAAGTAGTAGTAGTATCATGGTTTGGGCCTGTTTTGCTGCATCTGGGCCAGAACAGTTTGTCATTATTGATTGAACAATGAATTTTGAGCTATACCAGTGACTTATAAAGGAAAATATCAGGACCTTATAGAAACCCTAATAGAAATGTGTGAGAAGTTCATGTGATGAAACCCACCAACATCTCAGAATAGAATCAGTTCTGTACGGAGTTTCAGTAAAATCCCTCCAAGACAATGTGCAGGACTGATCAACAGTTACTACAAACATTTAGTTACAGTTATTTCAGTTATTACAGTTAATGCAGGAAGATACGTACAGTAGCATGCACAAATTTTTTTTTAAAACAGCTAAAGGACACGTTTTAGAAAATAATAAAGAACTTTCTGTCAGGACAAGACAAGATACACTTTGTGAATCTCACACGGGGGAAATTCACACCACAGCAGTGCCAGAAATAGAAAGGAATGTCTGTCAGAGCTGCTTCTCTGCTGTTTTCCAAGGAACACAAAAATATGGCTGGATAAGACACACATACAGTACATATGAAACCAAACTAGTGAGGTCGCTAGACCATCACCCGGCTTCACGTCACCATTCCTATTGGCAGTGTGAATGCAAATGGGTAGTTTCTCACAATCCGTTTCTCGCAATCCTAGAACTGTTTGGTCCAAAAGCACCTCAAGCTACAGATGCTGTAAACAGTCAATCTTCTATCTCTTACTCATGAATAGAGAAAAAAACCCACAACTTCATCATGTTACAGAGAAAGTGGGAAGCATGTCTCGTGACAGAAACTGTAGAGTGTTAAAATGTGCTGACACTGCAAACTGCTCAATACATTTTAAACATGTGACTCTCTAGCCTCTTAAATAAAATCACATTTTTCAATTGCCAATATAAGCTGTTACTATAAAATAAAAAATAAAGTCAGCACGTCACTCAGATAATTATGATGACACAGCGGAGCACTTGAGTGGAGCCCCACAGGCATGTAGCATCGCTGGCTGTCCATGTCCACCATACCCTGTTGCTGACTTGATGCTGATTGTCTGTCATGTACAGCTCGCACAATGACAAAAGAACAACAGAAAGAACTGAGCAGAAGGCATGTGTAGAGATGTTATAAGTTTCTACAGGACGCCGTGTCTCTAGAGATCATAAATCTGTGCAACATAACACTAACGTGTGGCTAAGTTGCTAAAACTAACTTGCTAATAATTGTTAAATCCAGCTTTCGTTGTGTTTTCAGTGTTTCCACAGACTGTAGCTGGAATTAATGTCAGAAAAATGAAAACAGTGCAGACTTAATTATTTAGCCTGAGTTTGAGTCTTGTGTTACATAAATAAACTCTGTTGAACAGTTAGCAGTGTGCTAACAAGTGCAGCTAAAAAAAGTGTCTTTCCTTTATCATGTTGTGTCAACATTATACCCAACCCTAGTACTAATACATCATCTTCATAGTTTCATCCTGAAGAGAACTGGGACATGCAGGGATGAAGACCATCTGTGTTTATTCCATATAGCTAGATATTAAATATAAAACAGATTTTTATTTGAATTAAATCACAGCATTGAGAAAATCGCTCTCCCAGTTTACCTTTATCTGTTTTTCAGCACATTATTAGCAGTAAGAGACAGAAGTGGATTTTTCATCTCACGCCCACTGAAATATTCCTGTACCAATCTCATAAAATTAAAAAAATAATTCTGCCCAATCCTAATTTCATGACAAAGTTAAAAATAAAAAACCTGTCTCAATCCCAGGACAGAATAAAAAGTACTCCTGTCCCATCCAATAAATCACTCATTCAATTATTTGCCAAAGAATTTTATTCTAGGACCACAGGGAGGCTGGCACCTATCTCAGCCAACACTGGGCGAGGGCAAACTAAACCGTGAACAGCTCACCAGACCATTGCAGGGCAAACACATACACAAGCACTCATACACCTAGGAGCAAGTCAGAACAGCCAATTAGCCTAATGTGCATGTCTTTGGACTGTGGGAGGAAACCTTCCTGTTCCAATTCCATTATTATTATTATTATTACTGTTATTATTATTATTATTATTATTATTATTATTATTATTATTAATGAATCGAGTAACATTCATAGTATAGCCATGGGGGAACATATCATACCGGAGCTCCATACTCCAGTATGCAAATGGCAGAAAGCCAATAAATGAAGAAAATGCTGAAAAAATATATCTCATGTGTGTGCTACCCCCCATCTGCACTTGAACTCCACAGCTTATTGTCTTGTGTCATGTATGCAAGTCTCTGTAAACTTACACATGCAAACACTTCCGGAGCTCCGCTTTTAAACAGTGCCTAAATGTATATATTATAAAAATATATTTGATCACTTGGTTGTTCCAGACCGAGCAAATGCGCATATATCTGGGGCCTGAAGAGAGATGGACTCCGCTAGGTCTAATCGCCCATGGCACGTCATGAGATGCATACACCAAATAACCCCATATCGGATCAGTCGTCAAGGGCCACGCTCTCCGTTTCTCACCAGGACGGAAGTGGGAAGTTAACGACTGTGCTATGTGAGTCCAAAATTTATAATTAATCCCCAGGTTTAATTATTAAAAACCTCTTCCAGGTAATTATGGTCTGATTTGACATGGAATGAACGCATCATGGAGGTAGGCGCAGGTTTTTACGCGCAGATCCGCGCTCCACTATCTCAAACACACATCCGCGTTTTAACTTCAGACCAATAGTGCAGGATGAAATAGCGACTCATGCTGGAATACATAGCCAATTCAACTGGATCCACTGGACTCAAGACATTCAAATGGAGGGTACATATAAAATATACAGAGAAAAAAGCGAAAAAAATGTTTTTTTTAAAAAGTAAAAAAAAGAAAAGAAATCATCATAAAGGAAAGAACTTGGATTTGTTTTATTTACATTTCAAGGGCAGGTTCAACATAGTACATTAGTTGAATAAGCATAATTCACACACAGCCATTGCAGTGTCAGGTGCATTCGTCAATTTCTCATGATGGATCCTCAATTTAGCATCTTATTCTTTTTAAGTTGGTCAACGGCAATGATGTCATCATGAGGACAAAGATTCCTGCTACTTTAATGGTTCTCTTGCTAGTTAAAAATAATTTGAAAGACTTGGATAATAATAATAATATGCTATATATGATGATAATATGAGCTAAAATAAACTCGAACAATATAAGATAATGATAATAAAAGCTCTCACGGACCTGCTGAAGGGAAGCGCGGTGCTGCTCACAGTTCAATCGTTCATTAATTTTCTAAGCCGATAAATATAGATCGGTCACGGGGAGGCTGGCGCCTATCTCAGCCGTCTCTGGGCAGGGTACACCCTGGACGGCTCGCCAGGCCATCGCAAGGCCAACACACACACACAATCATTCACACACACTCACACCTAGGGGCGATTTGGAACAGCCAATTAGTCTACTGTCCATGTTTGTGGACTGTGGGAGGAAACCGGAGTACCCAGAGGAAACCCACGCAAGCATGGGGAGAAAATGAAAACTCCACACAGGCTCTGTCTGTTGACTTCGGTGTGTTCTGTTTTTCACTTCACAATTCAAATAAAAAAGTAGGGTCGGGACGGTTTTAATAGGTAGGGTCGGGTTACACAATTTTACTCTTTTTTTTTTTTTTTAAGGCCTAATGATTACTGCTAACTCAAACAACCAGGTCAGTAATAAGTACAGCTCACTTGAATAATTATGTTAGTAATCAGTACAGTAAATCACTTTAGTAATAAGCACTGTGAAATGTTGTGGTACAATATGTAATGTTGTAGTATAAAATGCAGTATAATATTTAGTGTGGTATATTATGTAAATTTGTAGTATAATATTAAGAATAACACATAAAAAAATGTGTATAATAGTTGTATAATATATATAAATATATATATATGTATATAATTATACAATAGATATTAGGGGTGTCGGGAAAAAATCGATTCACGAATGAATCGCGATTCGTATTTATTAGGATTCTGATTCTAATAAGTTTATTATGTAGATTATTATATGTAGTGTAATATGTAGTATAGTGTAATAAGTTTATTATGTAGATTATTATATGTAGTGTAATATGTAGTAT
>JBCNYH010000001.1:76735852-76750697 GCA_039654325.1 Tandanus tandanus
TTTTTTTGTGAGTGTGTGTGTGTATATATATATATATATATATATATATATATATATATATACACACATACATACACACACACACACACTGTATATAAAAATAAGTGTGTGCTACAAGAATGTCACCACACTGTACGAATGCGCCAATTATCGATGATCTATTAAAAAACAATATGATATTTTGCAATATTTGACAATGTTGTCATTGTGACACTTTACCCTCATGACTGCTGCGTTCAAATTGAACAGAAGCTATGTAGGCAGGTGGCATTTAAAAAATAATAAAACGTGCTAGCTTGAGGACAGATCTAAACCCTATTTAAGACGAGTGTCAATAATAGATTTTAATAAAAACATGTCAGACAGGACAGCTGCTTCAACTGAACAACAACCAACTCATACAATACCATTACATTGTATAGCATGGTAAAAAAAGAAAAAAAAAAACCCCACGACTGCAGTTATTGCAATATCCATCATCCCATAGCGTCAGTGCTGCTGTTAAAGAAACCGGTGACAGAAAAAGAAACCAAAAGCCAATGCATTTGCCAAATGTAATCAACCAAGAAACCTTTACTGACTTGTTTCTCATCCAGCCTTTATCCCTCCCTGTATTTACAGAACTGAGGGATGAGAAAGTTCAGTTAGCTGTTACATTACTTCACCGCAAAATATCAGTCTTGGCTGATCAACTATATTTAAGACAAATAAACAGTAAATAAACCTTCTGCTCCATGTATTATTACAACATTCATTTAGATTAATTATATCATATGCTGTAAATGAGAAATCTACTTCTGGGGATCAGTAATGCTAAATAAAGGTGTAAAATGACTGACCGTTAAAAGGTGTTAACTGGGGAATGAAATAAAGGTGTGAGAAAAGAGGAAAAGGAATTCACTGTCTTAAAAGCAATAAAAATATTTAAATAAACTGAACTGAAATGAACTGATGAGAAGAGTAACAAAAACACACAGAGAGAGGGGGGGGGCTTAAGGATGGTTGATTTTATGGTGAGTAGATGATGGGGCAGAATGGCGCATATAAAAACACTGATGTGGGATGTGGACAGAGGGATAAGAAACGGAAGAGGACGTGCGTATGTGAACAGTCGTCTCTTCAGTGCTGTTGCGTCGGTCATCTTTGGAGTTCAGGAACTGCAAGTTTCTGGGTTAAAACAGAGAAGCGTACAATATGATTACTCACCACAAAACAACCACATTACAAACACCCCTACAGTACAAACACACCTATACTACCTACACACCTACAGCCTTGCTCTTGGGGTGATCTTAGTTGGTCGACCGCTCCTGGGGAGGGTAACAATGATCTTAAATTTCCTCCATTTGTACACAATCTGTCTTACTGTGGATTGGTGGAGTCCAAACCCTTTAGAGATGGGTTTGTAACCTTTTCCAGCCTGATGGTCATCAACAACCCTTTTTCTGAGGTTCTCAGAAATCTCCTTTGCTTGTGTTATGATGCACTTCCACAAACATGTGTTGACACTTTGATCCATGCTCTTTAAATCAAAGACGGGGCCCACTCACACCTGACCCTAATTTTAATACATTTTCCTCAATAAATAAAGGTCCAAGTAAAACATTTTTGTCTGATTTATTTAACTGGGTTCTCTTTATCTGCTTTTAGGACTTGTGTGAAAATCTGATGTTTTAGTTTGTTTATGCATATTAGTAATTTACATTAAAACATGTTTTTGATAAGCTGTTTTTAATGTTAATGCATTTACTATGTGTATGAAGTTAATATTTATTATTTATCTCTTGTATTTTTTTAAACACTACATCATTGCTCACAGAAACATAAAAAAAAATGTATCAGCTGTATTTGAAGCATGTGTTTATGTTTACATTTTCATGTGTGTGATATTATATATACTATTAGGTAAAGATTTTACAGTGCACTCCTTTTACCATGAAATAATAACTGAATCTGATTAAAAATTAAATAAAATTACCTCCCTACTGTTTTTTATTCAAAATAAAATCAATTTGTTTATTTATTTATTATTTGAGATTACAGAATGAGGGCACTTATAATGCAGTTTTGCAGTCATAGGGCCAACTGCAATTTTCTGCTTAAAAATCAAACTGCACCACTTAACACAATGTTTACATGATATCTGTTTGCACTAATGTTACATGTTGTTATGGAATATCTTTGGTTTGGGTTGGAGTGCGGATCTCAGTAAGGTAAGGAGGTTTCATACTTTTTAAACACTTCCATTCACCTTGATGTGTAAACATGCATCATTTCAAATTTAATATTCTCTGTTCAGAGAAATCGTATTCTGAGTCCCTATTCTAGCCTTACTGTTGAATGTAATTGAACGGAAGGTTAAAGGTTTAATTGTTGAATTGAATTCAGTGATAAATGTGAATTTCTGAACCTACCTCTAATGTGAACATGAAGTGGATCTGCAAGGGGAATACAGTTGTGAGGTCTGTTTCTATTACTGTTTTTTCCCACATGATAATATTTATGAGTCGTGAGAAAATTGTCTACATTTGATAATCAGCAGGAATATTTAAGGGATTGTGTGCGTGTGTGTGTGTACACCAGCATTTGACGCAGATAAATAACTCATCTTATTAAAAACAACATGTCAGGGGGCCTTTTTACAGGTGACTTCCAAATCTCAAATGGCTCCCACTTTAAGTGTTGTAGAGGGTACAGAATAATAGCATCAACCCCAGCCCTAGTGCACTACTTGTACAAGTGCTTCGATTGGAATCCCCAAAATTCAACACAGCAGCGCAAACAATCTCGACAAGGCACAGAAAGTAGAGTGTTACGCGAGTAATTTAAGAGACAATTTTATATGAATCACCCAGTTAAGCATGGGGTGTGATATATCACCCATTTAGATTCCAACAAAGTTTTTGGCGGGATAGTTATATTGCCAAAACTGATCTCTGAAACCCTTTGGAAATAAATTTACGGCCCTCTTATGGGAAGAGGTCCCGAGAGCCAAAATTCCATAAATAAACAAACAAATAAATAAATAAATAAAATGTCAGAAAACAATTACTTAGTTTTTAGCAATTTTGGCCCTTGGAACCCTTCCCCTTTAGAGGGCCGTACATTTTTTCCGAAGGGTTCCAGAGATAAAGAACGTGATTTCTGTCAGTTTTGGCAATATATCCACCCCCACCAAAAATTGATAGGAATCGGAGGGGGTGATGCATCACGCTCTGGGTGATTCTTAGAAAAATTGGATCTGTTATTAAATTTTTTCATTAAATGTTATTTATAACTTAATGTTATTAAGACATTATTTCTTAATGTCATTATATTATGTCAAAATATTGCAAAACTTATAAAAATTTTTGAAATACACTTCACCCTCGATTTCCCGGATTATTAGGGGGATAGGCTGTCTGGGAACCTCAAAAGTCCGGCAATCGCTAATGTCTGGGGTCCCTACCCTTTCCGGAACATTTACCATAATCGATCCGGCAATCACCATTATTCAGCAGCAGTCCCGCACTTTCACACTTATCCCACACTCAGTACACAATATTGTGTTTCCACAAACTTAAGGAGTGAATCAGCACATTCTTTTATCACATGCATTTTAAATGTGGGTTCCGGCTTGTTATCACTGTCCTCGCTTTCACTTTTTACTTCGCTCTCCCGTCACTGATGCCACTATCTGTTCATCGGACATTATTTTGTGCCCCTCAGCTGCTTCATTTTCGTCCATCCACTTAGACGGGAACAGGCCGGACAGGAGGGAAGTTGAAAAATCGTTACCGTCCCGGACTTCCATCATCGATTCCCGGACTTGCCCAAACATCTTCCCGGCAATACCAAATAATGTCCGGCACCGGATTTTGTACGGGAAATCTGAAATCCGGGAAATAGGGGTACGGGAAATCGAGGGTGAACTGTACATCACAATACCACAAAACTTATAAAAAGCCTTTAAACTAACCAGAGATTTTCCAGATCAGCATGTAACAGTGCAAATGGATATCAGGTGAACATTGTGATGAGTGTTAGAATCAAACACAACACAAACATATAGAACTGCACAATGCGGAGGGTAAAATTAGTCCATTCTTTTTTATTTCTTATTTTGTGGATCAGCTGATGTTAATATTCGCGATTTCAAAAAATAAATAAAATTGGGAAAAACGTCTTTTTTGCTTGCCGCCGGATTATTTTTTTGGCACCAAGCTGGTCGCCCTCTCACGACAGCTATTGTAACTACATCATGTACATCTGCGCATGCGTACTCAACCATCTCAAGAGTCGCTGCGCACAGCCGCTGTTTTTCAAATCCAGCGATCTACACAGTGCATGCACGCACAAATGTTTGGAGCACGAGACTATCGGAAGTGATACTATCGACATGTGTGACAGAACTGATCGAAATGGGGTTTAATTTTTATTTGTTTTGATTTTTGAAAGTCGAGACTTCAGATTTGATTCTACATGCAGACATTCTCCATCCTGAGCTGATGGCAGCAGCATCAAAATCTACCTGGGGGTCCAGTCACTTTTTATCCCCCCTCAGAGGCGAGGTGAAAGGGGAGGTGTAGGAAAGTATATTTAGGGGAACCTCCTTTTTGAATCTTGTGGAAAACGTTGGGACAGTATGTGTCACTGGTCTGTTTAAAGCAGGAGATTCAACAGAAGGCACATTCCACGGTAACTGATGGGACATTTAGACACGACTTTTCTGTTAAAAAAAGATTCATGGGATATAGATTTTCAAATTTGAATAACATAACCATGAAAAGCCATCATAAATGAATTGTGAACAACCATTTCAACAAAAAAAATGTGACTAGATCATGGTCATAAGTGAAGAACTAAAACGGTAACTGATGGGGCAGAAGACTTCCCTAGGTTTTCACCTGTGATTAGAAATAATGTGATTTCTCTGAAGTAAGAAATCAATTTAACTAAACAAGGTCACATGACATTGCAAAAATAGTTTCTAATAGTAAATCATAGGTAACAATACACTGCATCAACTACAGTTTTATTTAAAACCCATCTTTGTGGGTAACTGATGGGACACAGTGGGAACAGGAAAGTGAAAATGTGGAAAAAACTGGAGGTGAGTCCAACTTCAATCAGTAAGTACTTCACAACAAATGTTTTTCTAACAAAAAAGTTCCTTATCTGTACATTTATCTCGGGAAAGATATTTTGTACATGGAAACAATGTAAAGTGCTGATTCTGCACAATATTAACAATAGAAGAAACTAATGTATACAGTAAGTCATTGATTTAAATAACCATGTGGAAAGTCTTTTATGGTTGCGAGAAAGTTTTACCGACCTGCAACGTTCAGAATCAGAAATCATTAACCTTCAAACACAGGCTATCAACAACACGGACTTCTAGACTGTCAACATGTGGTGATTCCACAGATGGCTGGCAAGTCACATGATCATCAAAGGGCAATAACTCTATTTTCAAGTTAATTGACCAATAAAGTCTCTATTTATTTGCGTTATCTATCTATCAAGCTGTAAGTATATTTTATATATTAACAGACTCGTTTATTTTCAGTGTGTGTGAATGATACCTGGTTTGAATTAAGGGTCCCTCTCCTTCTTGACTTTCACATCTCCAGCCAAAATGGTAGAAATCTCCCCCTGCATGAATGCCCAGGGCACATTGGAGCCCACCAGTGGGCATTTATCCCCGCTTGGGCAGTACACCTCACTCCCTGAGCCCTGACTACGAATGAAGTCCCTGGTACAGGGGAAGCAAAACTTGTGCACGGGTACTGAAGGGCACTGAACAAAGTGTGTATCTTCAAGCCTTTCGTGACAAATGGTGCAACAAAGCGGAGCTCCAGATGCTCCAGAAATTTCAGATCCTTGGTCTGCTGCTGCAACGGGTGGTACTGATGTGGCAACCGCAGCTGTTCCGGACCCATTTTCACCATTACGTGATGCTAGTCGCCTTTGCCCAGATGAAGAAGGGCTAGCGCTAGAAGCGTGAGCACCACTGCTTCCTGGCATGTCCTTTGGCGACTGGCTAATAGCACCAACGTTGTCTGCAACACTCATGAGAGCGCTGATAGGTGAAGGGTCACTACCATGGGAAACTGGAACGACCTCCTGGAGATTTGGAGGCTGGCCAGGCATAGCACTGGCGAGAGAGCTGGTGGGAATGTGGCTGCTCATGCCAGGGTACCAGTGCTGGCGTATCTGCTCCTCTGATGTCATCCTCTCAGTGCCGTCTGGATCTGGTGAAGCTTTTCGGCGTCGCATTCGAGCTTGGCCAGGACGGCTGAGATGGCAGAGCGCAGTAGGTAACATGGCACAGGCAACATCCAAATAAGGTTGAGGGAGTGAATCTTGTGTTGGTGGTTCTTTAAATGCACGGACAGCATCACCGAGTAGATCAGACAGCAGGCGCCAATCCCCAGCACCATGCCGCTTCTCATATTCGATATATTTAAAGCCTGAGCTGATCACTTTGCCTGAGTCTTTTTGGCTATCCTGGAACATCTGCTTCACCAAAGCCAACAGACTTGAGAAAACATTGCCTGAGCCACACGGGTACTCGACAAACACCTTGAGTTCAAAATCCACGCCAAGCTTGGCGTCAAATGCAAACACCCTGCCAACAAGGCCATGGTCTTTCTTAAAGCGTACGTTGAATGGTGCACAGCTAGAAAGCGCTACCAAAGATTCACGCACAGATTTGGGACGTCCAGCCCAATCGTCAGTCCGGTTCCGGACACTTTCGGAAAGTTCAGCGAGCACTTCGGCATTCCTCTGTTTCTCCTTCAGATCCTTCTCAAAATCTGAATTCAAGAAAGACATCCCAACACCCATTGCCTGTCTCTTCCCAAGTTCGTTCAACATTGGTGCAGATATGGCCAGTGGTGCACCGCTGGGTCTGGTGCTGATCAAGAGTCCATGGGGCGTACCCACAATCCCCTGGGCCATCAAATTAGGTGGCACACCTGCCACCATTGTCCTCCTCGCATTGGGACTTTGCCTACTAACCTCTGCAACTGCACCATCTTCCAACCTGGGTAATCCATTAGGAAGTCTAGCAGATACAAAATCTGCTCTGCTCCTTTCAAATCTCTCAGCTGTGTTTCTTCCCCCATCCAGGACGCCATCTTTCGCCCCAAGGCCGTGTTTCCCACCCGGCTGTGGACCTGGAGACCTTCCGTCCTGCATCACATGGGTGCGTTTTAGCTGTCTCGCTGTATCGATTAGCATTTCTATCCTGTCTGCGCCTTCATAATTCACACACCCGCGACACACGGCTTCACTAAAATCCCAAATCATGGCCCATGGCATTTTAGGTAAATCACAAAGATAACACCACTGCCGCCTGGAAGATGCCTGCGAGGAGGAAGAGGAGGACATGTTTGTTTTCTGATCCGCCACCGATTTTCTTTTCTCTCTTTTCTTTTCTTCTAGTTTTCACCTCGTCCTGTCTGTGTAATAAAACTGTCCACTTTTATACACAAAATAAACTTTTTCTAAGCATCTAGACCGAAACGAAACCGATGTTTCTCTTTTAACCAAGGTGGCTAGCTAACTAGCTAAAGCCGCGAGAGTTTTCGCCTGAAAGAAGCTAGAAAGTTACGCAACTCTGTCCCAGTGCACCATGGGAAATGTAGTATAAACCTTGTTTTTGCTTTTCTAAACAAGTTAACAAAAGTTGTCTGTAGTGATATTGTTTAAAATTGTACAAACATTAACATAGGTTATGTATTGGTTATACGTAAAAGATTAACGACATAAATATACATTTAAATTTAATCTAAACAGAGCAGCACAACCATTCAGTTTTAAGGAAGAATGCTACTACACTTCCCATACACAACCACGACAGTATGCGTTCCTGACGCAAATTCCGGTACAGCTTCCTGAAACTCAACATTTTAAGATTTATTTATTGTAAGAAAACACAACCCAAACTGGGCACGAAGATTAGGCTCAGAATAAGGGTGAAACATAAATAATAAAAAAAATTAAATGATGATTAATGTATAAACGATAATATGCGTTTCTCATCCAACAAAAACAAAATAAATGTTTATACAGCCAGCATCTAGGATTAATGGCCAAATGAGCTTGACTGAAGCATTTGTTATTTGTGTGGAATTTGTGATGGTAGTGATGAGTAAATGGACACTGTGTCCTGAATGTCCTGATTTCTAATTCGTGGACCTTTTCAGTTTTCCTAAATCACCAAACTATGTGGAGGAGGACTGCAGGGGTGAATCCTTCATCATCACTGGATCCAATCAGTGCTTCACCTCATCTCACCTTTTCCACAAACTCCCATAATATGAGAAAATGTTTGTTGGCTAACATGTAACTAATAATACATTAAATAATTGCAGGATTTTAAAGTAGTGAGGACAGAACCACTTGTTATGAATAGATATGATATAATCTGATAAAGTCTGGAAATAACCCTGCTGGAAAAACCAGCATGGGAACCATGCTGGTCTATGCTGGTTTGGTGCTGGTTCACCAGCATGGACTTGTGGGTGAAGCTTATATATGTACATAATAATGCAGCCAGTATTTTTATGACCCTTTCAGGTGTAACTTTTTTGTTTTCTGTTACATGCCAGGCCAGATTGTTGAATATGTTTTCCATTCTCTCCTGGTTTTCCTTCTTCCTCCTCCTAGCTTTCCCTTTCCCCTCACCTGTCTGCTCTTTAGGTGCCACCTACACTCATTGGTCTTCACCTGTGAGGCAGGAATAAAAGGACCACACCTGCTGGGTCTCTCCCTCTCTCATTGCCCTTGCTGCTTGCCTGCCTGAGTAGAACACATTGTTTAAAAGAGGTATGTGGAAGGAGGCTGAGGACCATAGGTAAGTTGGGGTACCCCATACACTTTCACATGTAGTTGCACTGGTTAAACACAGCAGGTTAGCGGTTGGTGCCACCCCCTGTATCGTTTCAGTTCATCACTTTTTAGAGAAGCTAGTTAGCTCTTTTGTTTGGATTTTGATTTTCAGAGGTAGGCGGTACAGAGGTGGGCCTGGTTTTGTTCTAATGGATTCATTCAGTTGGCACAACCCGATTGGTCTCATCCTCCTCCACATTGTTGTGAACCCACTGTGTTCTGAGAGCAGTTGTCAATAAATAATTGTGTTATCTTCTACACTGACTCTTTAATTTTTCTTTGCTGTGTTGCTATCTCATTCCTCTTGGGGATGTAACATTTACCACAAAATAACTGGAATAAAAATTTGGCTGGCGATATTATGGAGTGCTTTAAGGCTAAACTGATTTATTGTAAATACTTGGTCTGAAATGCATAGTGTAGGAGACAAGTATGTTGATAAATTTGCCTGACATTAACTGTAATTCAGTGACTGAAATTCCCTTGGGGAGGGGCTCAAAGGTGAGCTCCTGGTGGCCAGGCTTCTGCCCATGGAGCCCAGCCGGGCCCAGACCGAAGAGGAAACATGGGTTCTCCCTGGTTGACAAAAGGGTAGCCCCCCTCTGCCTTCAGGTAGGGGAAGGTTCCTGACTCTTGTTTGTGCTTATGTACCTAATGTTGGTTCAGAGTACCCACAGGAGTCTCCTGTCAGAAGGGCCTTCAACTCCCACCTCTGGTAAAGTTACTACCACATCCCAAAGGAGGCAGGGGACATGGAATCCTAATGGGCCATGTTCCGTGCCTCCATTATTGAGGCGGGAGCCCATAGCTGTTGTTGGAAGGTCATCGGTGCCTGTCATGCCAGCTGAAGAAGGAGGCCTATCAGGATTTTTTGGCCTGTGGGACTCCCGAGGCAGCTGACAAGTACCGGCAGGCCAAAAGTGCTGCAGCCCGGGCTGTCGCCGAAGCAAAATCTTGGGTGTGGGAGGAATTTGGTGAGGGCCTGAAAAGCAACTATTGGTTGGCCTCGGTTGGACCACCATCTGACGCCTCAGGAGGGGGAAGCAGTACTCCACAAACACTGTTTACAGTGGAAGTGGGGAGCTGCTCACCTCAACTGGGGATGTTGTCGGGAAGAGGAAAGAATACTTCGAGGACCTCCTAAATTCCACCAATACGCCCTCCATGGAGGAGGAAGACCCTGGGGGTTCGGGTGGGGGTTCGCCCATCGCTGCGGCTGAGGTCGGTAAGGTAGTTAAAAAGCTCCTTATTGGCCAGGCTCAGGGGTGGACGAGATCCACCCTGAATACCTCAGGGCTCTGGATGTTGTGGTACTGTCTTGGTTGACACGTCTCTGCAACATCGCGTGTTCATCGGGGGCTGTACCTCTGGATTGGCAGACCGGGGTGGTAGTTCCCATTTTTAAAAAGGGGTACCGGAGGGTGTGTTCCAACTATCATGGAATCACAATCCTCAGCCTACCCAGGAAAGTCTATGCAGGGGTACTGGAGAGGAGGATCCGACTGATAGTCGAACCTTTGGATTCAGGAGGAACAATGTGATATTTGTCTGGGTCGCAGCACTCTTGGCCAGCTCTACACACTCTATAGGATCCTGGAGGGGGCGTGGGAGTTTGAGCTGTCAATCTGTCCACATGTGCTCTGTGGAGATGGCTTTCAACCGTGTCGATCGGGCTATCTTGTGGGGTGTGCTCCAGGAATACAGTGTACCGGACCCATAACAACAGTCATTAGGTCTCTGTATCAATGGAACCAGAGCTTGGTCCGCATTGGTAACAACAGGTCGAATTCGCTTTGGGTGAGGGATGGAGTCCACCAAAACTGTCCTTTTTGTGACTGGTTCTGTTCATAATTTTTATAGACAGAAGCTTTCTAGGTGCAGCCAAGGCATTGAGGGGTTCTGGTTTGGTGGCCATAGGATCTCATCTCCGGTTTTTACAGATGACGTTGTTATTTTGGCTTCATCAAGCCTGGACCTCCAGCTCTCATTGGAGCGATTCATAGCTGAGTGCGAAGTGGCCGGGGCCATGGTTTTCAGCCAGAAAAGATGGAATGCACCATCCGGGTCTGGAATGAGGTCCTGCCCCAGGTGCAAGAGTTCAAGTATCTCAGGGTTTTGTTCACGAGTGAGGGAAGAATGGAAAGGGAGGTCAACAGGCGGATCGGTGCAGCCTCTGCTGTAAAGCGGAGCTTGTACCAGTCTGTCGTGGTGAAGAAACTGAACCAAAAGGCAAAGCTCTCAATTTACCAGTTAGTCTACATTCCAACCCTTACCTATGGTCACGAGCTTTGGGTAGTGACCGAGAGAACAAGATCACCGATCCAAGCGGCTGAAATGAGTGTCCTTCGCTGGGTGGTGGGGCTCTCCCTCAGAGATAGGGTGAGAAGCTATCTAGAACCACTGCCCCTCCGCATTGAGAGGAGCCAGCTGAGGTGGCTTGGGTGGAATGCCTCCTGAACACCTCTTTGGTGTGGTGTCTTGGGCATATCCAACCAGCAAGAGACCCCGTGGTCAACCCAGAACACACTGAAGGGACTATGTCTCTCAGCTGGTCTGGGAATGCCCCGGTGTCCTCCTGGAAGAGTTGAAGGAAATGGCTGGGGAGAGGGACGCCTGGACCTCTCTGCTTAGGCTGCTGCCCCTGCGACCCCACCCCGGATTAAGCGAAGAAGATGACTGACTGACTGGTTGATTAACTGTAATTCACTATTTGAACATTGGGTGGCACTGCAGCACTTTTATGTCAGTTGAGGTATAAGGGTAGGAAGATTGCTGTTACATCAGGTGTTTGACCCCAGAAGGGCAAAGGTTTTTGATCGCTGTAGGGCGAAATGTTGTGCCTTTGTATGTTGTGTATATTATCTTTGGAAACCTAACAGGAACATTTTTACGCTTATTTGAACTGGAAGAAATTAACTTTTGTATTTCAGATCACTCCTGAAAGTCTCCCCAGCCACGCCACCCTGCCTCCACATTCTTCTGATACCTCTCTTCTACATCCCCTGTTAATTTTGAACAGTTGCTCCCAAGTATTTTAAACTCATCCACCTTACTCTTGCATCTTCACCATCCCATGCTGTTACATGTATTTTTTTTTTCTCCTAATGAATTTTATTCCTCCTTTTTCCAGTACATACCTCCACCTCTCCGCAGCCTTCACAACCTGTTTCTTCCTCTCACTACAGATCACACTCTCATCCACAAACATCATGGTCCACAGAGACTCCTGTCAGAACCTGTCGGTCAACCTGTCCATCCCCACTGTAAAGTGCTCAGAGCAGCTCCTTGATGTAATCCCACAGCAACCTTGAACCCATCTTTCGCTCCACACCCATATGTTCTCATACATATCCTGCACCACTCATGCATACTTCTCTGCCACTCCTAACTTCTGTATACATTACCACACCTCCCCCCTCAGAACCATGTCATATTCTGATTTAAAACCACAAACACAATCTGACTTTTCTGACCTTCTTCAGTTCTCCATTAGAGTCCAGTAAAGTTAAACTGGTACTGTGTAATGGAAACGAGCCATTACTTGCAGTGAAGGAAACCTGTCAGAGGAAGAATGATCTATGGGTGTCATGGTCAGGTGTCCACATATGCCTCCTGGCCCAAGAAAATGTCACATATGGTAATATGATTACGAGGCACATTTGCCATAGTAATGTTTTCACAACCTCTATTTTGAGTGAGGCACCTGAATGGAGCATAATCACCGTGGAATATGGCTTGGATGGTTGTCCTGTGTCTGTCCGGTGTCCATGCGTGCCCACCACAGGAAACCCAATGAGGTTGCTGTATTGCTGAGTCTATGCTGATTGGAATGTAAATATGTCACTGACCTGCATGACAATGAGCAGCATTAAAAAAAACCACTTATTTTTAATAACGAAACTGAAACCCAAAGAAAAGAGACTCATACACTACCACTCAGACTCACACAGAATAAACAACACACAATCTGACTCATGTAGGCAAACAGACCTGCAGGGAAATAAATGTTCATGGAGCAGGGATGTTTAACACTAGTCCGTGATGAGTCAAAAATCTGTAGTGCAAATGAAATTAGCTAGCAAGTCATCCTGCTGGCAACCTGACAAATCCAATAGGCAAAAATTATAGTGTTCCTGACCAGTAAATATGAAGGAGGACTAGTAGTTTCATAATTTCACTAGTCCTGTTGGCCAGTAGCATAGTTTTGCTAAATTCCACCCCTGATGGAATTTCGCAAACACGGAAATCAGAAACTTGACACAAACATCAACTCGTTAAACTAAACTGACATAACAGGTGATATAAATGAAAGTGGGAACCAGAAAGGAAGTAAAAAGCAAACCCTCTATCAGGATTTCCGTTTTAAGGCAGTGCCTAAATTTATATTAAACATTTATTTTCATCCGTGGATGTACATGGGACTGGATGCTATGTTATAAATGGCTCCAATTCTCTATAAACTAAGTTTTTTCATTCATTCATTTCACACCTAGGGGCAATCTGGAGCAGCCAATTAGCCTAACGTGCATGTCTTTGGACTATGTAAGGAAACCGGAGTACCCAGAGGAGATCCATGGAAGCACGGGGAGAACATGCAGACTCCACACAGAAACGCCCTTGCCGGGCCCTGGTCTCGAACCCAGGACCTTCTTGCTGTGAGGCGGACATGATAACCACTACTCCACCGTGTTGGCCTGATGCACAAACCAAAAATTATATTGCTAATTATATGTAAAACGTGTCCAGAAAGAAATCTGTGTATTTTATATAATATGAGTGCATGAAGTTTCATTCATCTGGACGCTATGTATGACGCTACAGTATGAAAAGTACTTTAAATTCCATTTTGAATACATGGCAGTGTGTGTGTGTGTGTGTGTGTACTGCATGAAGCATGTGATGGTTAGGAGTACAGTTCAATTCTAATTTTGGTCAGGTTATAATAATAGTTGTCCTATCGTGTAAACTTTGGGATACTGTGTAGTGTAGCTTCAGGGAAAAGTTTTAGAGAGAGAGAGAGAGAGAGAGAGAGAAAAAAAACACTTAAAAGGGCACATGCTCACATAGAATAATATGCAATGATGATATTCATCAGATAGAAAATTGTAGAAAATCATAACCTGTAGAAAATCTGTATAACCAACCCCTTGAAAAGGTCATTACATTTAAATACTTAGGAGTTTGGTTTTATGATAAACTTACTTGGAAAAAATATAGATAATATTTTGAAACAAAATGCAGGAAAACATTGAACCTGATTAGTATGATCACAGGACTCAGCATCAGGCAGGCAGTCACTGATGACCATCTACAAATCACTGATTAGATCAACTATAGACTATGGTAGTAATGGATGTAAAACTAACCTGGAAAAACTCAAAAGAATTAAATTCAGAGCACTAAGAATTGCAATAGGTTCCATGAAAACGACCCCAACAAGTGCATTACTGGTAGAAGCAGGAGAGGCCCCATTCAAATTAAGATTTGAAAAATTATCTTTAACCTATTGGGTAAGGCTACTTGGCAGCAAAAACAATCCTGCATCAGGAGTACTAAAAGATTGTTGAGAGTACCATGTAAGGACTTAAGGCTTTGGTTGGAACACAGGTATCACAGCAGAGCAATATGGAATGAAAGACATTGAAATTAGTCCAGCGGTAGCTCTGAGTGAAGTTCCTCCCTGGATGCTTCCCATTCCAGTAGTTAATAAAGAGTTATTAAAAGCAAAAGAAGAATATCCAGATGATCAAAATTTTGCAAATTATAGTAAAAAATATTTGTCATCCTGTTATTATGGTTATCTTAAAATATTAACTGATGGATCTAAAGATAAAAACGGACACTATGGAATAGGGAGTTACATCCCAGAATTTAAGAAAAGTATTTAGAACTGAAATGTTGGGAATCATAACAGCACTAAGATGGATAGAAGAGGTCAAACCATTAAAGTCTGTTATATGTACAG
>JBCNYH010000001.1:76854899-76866070 GCA_039654325.1 Tandanus tandanus
CTTGACTTGAGAGTTTTTGCTCAGCCTATATAAGGCTGGAACTTTCCACCAGAATTTCTAACTGACGAAGCTTTTTGATTGAAAGCGAAACGTCTTCAAAAACCACAAAAAAGAAGTCCAGTTGCCTCGACTCAAGCTTTTTAGGAGGTAGGAGTAGTACAGTGAATGGGTTCTAATGGGAAGGTGGAGGGATAAAAAATGAAGAAAAGAAACCCAGTGACAGACTATTAATATTCACCACCTTCTGATCCCAACTTTTAATCCCTAAGAGAGTTAAGCTTTGATAAATAAGTTGAAGCCAATGGGAGGTTAAAGAATCACCCCATTTGAAATATTAACTTTTTTTGCTTTATGTAAAGATCCTAAAAAAGATTTTTCAGTTATAATAACTTAATGCAGCTTATAAGAGCCACGTGAGCGGAGATCCATTGATAAGGGGAAAGTGTCATTTTGAAATATCGAGACGCGTCCGTTCATCCGACGTACTTGTACAGGTGGGAATCGTGTAGTGATATTTCTCATGCCGATATATAACCGTGGTAATGGGAATGAATAGCTGAGTGATGGTAACTTCCATCCAAACAGTTACTTGTTTCAAACCAGAACAGAAAATACACTTTTTTAATAAGGCAAACAGAATTCTATGAGCCATATGCAGTAGGTATCTTCGTTTTTTAGCTGGAAAATAAAGTATTACTGCCGTGCAATACATTATTTATTTGACTAGAAAGGCTTTTAACCCAATCATATTGAGGAAGGGCATGACGTTTCTGGTGCGTTTAACGTGCTTATGGAAGTGAATATATTCAGTGGAATGGCATCTCGCTACCCTGTGGCGATAGCAGAGCTCGCATCCTATGGATTCTTTGATATTTTTAGCTCATTGTCATTGATTCTGCCAGCAAATCACAAATAAACGACTAACGATATTTTTGTGTTATTGAAAAGTTCTCTTAACCTATGGTTTCTAAATGGTGTACTTTACATGTCGAGACTAAGATTGCGTGTTTGGTTCCCTCATTTTTATTTCCTTTATAAACTTCATCTTCATTTTCATCTTCTTCCGCTTGATCCGGGGTCGGGTCGCGGGGACGGCAGCGTAAGCAGTTAGGCCACTTCCTCCAGCACTAACGGGGGACACTGAGGCATTCCCAGGCCAGCCGAGAGACATAGTCCCTCCAGTGTGTTCTGTGTTGACCTCGTTTCTCTTCCCAGTCGGACATGCCCAAAACACCATGCCAGGGAGGCATTCAGGGGGCATTCTGATCAGATGCCCGAGCCACCTCAACTGGCTCCTCTCAACAGGGAGGAGCAGTGGTTTTACTCCGAGCTCCTCCCAGATGGCCGAGCTTCTTACCCTATTTCTAAGGGAGATCCCTGCCACCCTGCGAGGGAAGCTCATTTCAGCCGCTTGTATTCGCGATCTTGTTCTTTTGGTCACTACTCAAAGCTCGTGACCATAGATGAGGGTTGGAACGTAGACTGACTGGTAAATTAAAAGCTTTGCCTTTCGGCTCAGCTCCTTCTTCACCATGATGGACCAGTACAAGCTCCACTTTACAGCAGCGGCTGCACCGATCCGCCTGTCGATCTCCTGCTCCATCCTTCCCTCAATCGTGAACAAGACCACAAGATACTTGAACTCCTCCACTTGGGGCAGGACCTCATTCCTTACCCAGAGGGTGCATTAAACCCTTTTCTGGCTGAGAATCATGTCCTCAGACTTGGAGGCACAGATTTTCATCCCTCCTTGAATAGCCACCTTATCGTGGTTTGCGTGTCCTAATGATCCTGGGAGCTATGTTGTTGGTGGCATTATGCCACTGGTAGGGTCACCCAAGGCAAACAGTTCCTAGGTGAATGTCCAGACTAAGTGTAGTTCAGAAGACTCCTTGGAAAGAAAACAACAAGAACCCAGTTTTTCTTGCTTGGACGCAAGTTACCGGGGTCCCCTCGGGCAAGCGCCTGTTGACAGGGCTTCTGCCCTAATTAATTCTGGAGTTGCTCATGGGGAGAGTTTCGGGAGGGGGAAGGGTCCTGACTGTTGTTTGTGCTTATGCACCAAATGATGATTCAGAGTACACACCCTTTTTGGAGTCCTTAGGGGGTGTGCTAGCGAGGGCTTACTGCCCGCGGACTCCCTCGTCATCCTGGGAGACTTCAACGCCCATGTGGGTAATGACAGTGTGACCCTTCTATAAACAGGTTATCAAAATGAATTAATCTTGATACACGTAGGATACTTGTATAGGGTTTGAGACCAAAAACTTGTCAAGTAAGAAATCATATGGGACCTCTTTTTTTTGGCGATGCCTCAATCTATATATTTACTGCCACGTAAAAAATATAAAAGCACATAGGGTTAGCAAGGGCAAACAGCACAACAGGTCAAAGGAGGGATTGGATATGAATGGTTTTGGGGTAAAATGTAGTGAGGTGAACCTTCTGCTAAACCCAAAACCACCAGATAAATTCTACCTCAGCCTGCAGTATACTGGATTTCATACAGATGATGCTATAACTATGACTCAGGTTTGCCACATTCATGTAAGGACTTGGCCATTAGTATCCATGCATGACTCAAGGCTGATCAAGCATCACCAATTTATATACATATTCTGTTGTCCTCATTCACTTACTCATTTATTTGCCAAGCTGCTATATATCAGGTGACACTAAGTGAAGGTGATGAATAGCCCTGAACAGCTCAGCAGACCATTGCAGGGCCAACACACACACACACACACACACACACACACACACACCATTCACACTCGTATCCACACCTAGAGACAATCTGAAACTGCCAATTAGCCTCTTTGGACTGTGGGAGGAAACTGTAGTACCTGGAGGAAACCCACGCAGGACAGGGAGAACATGCAAAACACACACAGAGACGCTCAAGCCCGGGACTCGAACTCAAGACCTTGCTGTCAGGTGGACATTTGTGCCAAATGAGAAAAGAACCTGCATCTTCAGATTGGTTGGCCTGTGCTTTCTGCATCACACCTTCTCCATATACAACAACTACCCCCAAACCCCTCATTATGTCCACATTTAAGCACATTTATCCACTATTCCTTACAACCCAATTTTGTAAAGATCAGATGAACTCTGAGTTTGAAAGTGCTCATGAATAATGCAGAAAATCCAAAATAGGCAGTTTCTTGCTGGGTGTAGTCACTAAAGCAATGATAAAATTTTTTGAAATGATGACATTCATGTATTAATTCAATTATTTGTTGAACCACTTAATCCTATTAGGGTCGCAGGGAGGGCGCAGATGGGGTACACCCTGAACAGCTCATCAGACCATCACAGGGCAATGATGACAGTCTTGTTGAAGATAAATAAAGAACAATGTTCTGACCATGAAGATACATGCATTTATCTTAGCATTGCTTAAGTAAGTAAATTTCGTGACATTACATTTTTGAGCTATGTACCACCCTGTTGCAATTTATCATTACATGTGTCTGGAGTACAACCAAACACATTTCAGAGGAATTCAGAGGGTTTGAAGAGGATGAAGCCTATAGGAAGTTGAAAGAGGTCATTAAATTCTGTAAAAAATGCTAAATTTGAAATGAGTCATACCTGTTGGTCAGAACTAAATGTATGTAATAATAATGACAACGTGCCTATACAGTGCCTATATATATATAAATATATATAAAGAATTTGCATTCAAGCTGGCACCGGTCATTAACGACTACGGGTCATTAAAGCCTCCATGGTATATGGTTTTGTACCATCATCTCTAAAGGAATCTCTGGTCACACCCATTCCAAGTGTACACCTTCAAAGTGATTCAAGATGCTCTATGAACAATTTCTTTACCATATCAGTTATCAAAGGTTATGGAAGGGTTCACACTGAAGTCCCTATTTAATCAGGTTGTGGGGAAACTGGATGATAAGCAATTTGCAGTTGCCAGAAGGTCAACCACTTATGTCCTGGTCTATTTTCTCCATGTCACACTCAAAGCTCCAGATGCTGGAAACTGTCATGCTTGCGTTTTCATTAAAGACATTAGCAAAAGGTTCGGTTTGATGAAACGCCTCAAAGAAATGAAGCTCTTGCATGTTGATCATGCCCTCAATGGGTGGTTTAGATAATTTCTTACTGGGCATTGACAGCATGTCAAAATTTGGTTTGTTTTGTTCATGCACTCCAAGCGGGGGTGTTCCAGAAGAGATTAAACTAGCTCCTTTGCTATTTTCAATCCTAGTAAAGAGATTAGCTACTAACTGGACCACATATATTACATATATGGATGACACTTCCGTCTTCAGGATAATTCCAAGGTGTTCTGCTAGTTACCTGCCTTATGTTGCCGCTGAAATGGTCATAGCTGAAAAGGCCAAGCTTTTATGTCTAAAACCGGATGCTGTTCCTACGGAATTCCTTCATTAAAAGTCAAAGGATGACGACAGACGGGAGCAGCGCCTCGCCAAAAGGAAGCAGTAAAAGGTAAGAGCCTTTAGTATGCGGGGAGTTTTATCACCTAAAAGGTCATTTGCTGCTTGTTTACTTGCACTGGACAACCTTCGAGTTCATGCCACGTCCGGGGGAAAAATGGTTCTTCCGCATTGGTTCAGCCCCCGCTAGTAAACCACAGAATAAAATAACCCAGTTTAATGCTTTTTATGGCAATTTATGTTAAAATAGGCTCTGTATCGCTTAAACATATTACATCACACATGAATTATGCTGTTAGGATGACCAATTCCATTACTCTTTAGGCAAGGTGCCTATCTTATATGAGTAGGGCTGTCAGACCAATGAGCTGTCCCCCTGCTGAAATAAGCAAATATGGATTGTTACACACCATGTGTTAAAATACTAAGAAATATAAGGAAATGATCATTGATTTACTTCAGTAAAAGCCAACTACAGTTTGTATATTAAGGCTTAATGGTACTTGCATTGAAAGGGTCACTTCACTATTTTATATGACCTTTCTCCCCCACCATCAAGGCCGTGTCCAGGATGAAAATTAAGTAATTTAATAAAATTGTAACAGCCAGATATCAGTAGCAGCAAGTATGTTTGTTTGATGTGTTTCTGGCTCCCTCGCAAGTGTCTGCTATGAGGTGATAATAAACAGATATTAATTGAATGATTGAGGTCTAGAGGAGGTTATCTGGATTAGACTGGTGGTCACTGAATATTTTGAAAAGATCAATGAGTGAATTTCATTAGATATATCACTGCAGTGTTTTAAGCAAACTGAATGGAATGATGATAGAACCCTCATTACAGCTAGAAATGGATTCAGCTATGTATATGTTATGTATATGTTTGTGCTATTCATTTAAAATATTTATTTTAATTCATTGTTAATTTATATATTATATGAATATATATAAAATTTTGATATGTTTTTTATTTTCATTCATTCATTTTCTAAGCCGCTTAATCCTAATTAGGGTCACAGAGAATGACTGTTTTTTATTTTTTTTACCACTATGGGACATCCCACCCACAGAGATTTACACACTTCTAGTTTAAAAAATTTATATAAAAATAACAGTTAAAACACATTCTTTTTCATGGTTTAATGTTTCAAAATTGTAACAAAAAAAAAAGTTAAATTCAGGCATCATGATAATATCGTTCACATCCCTAATTAGTCGCTGCGTGCTTGCTCATTAGGGATGTGTAGGGTTTGTATAAGAAAATAAAAATAAAAATGTTTAACTTCATTTTAAAATTTGGTTACTATGTAAAGCTGCTTTGAGACATTGTCAATTATAAAAAGCATTATACAAATGAAACCCCTGAATTTAAATTTCTGAGACTTGAGACAGACTTTTTTACATTTCTGCTATCTATGATAATGATGATGATGATGATGAAGTACAGTAATATTAAATATAATATAATGTGCCTGGACGCCTTTACCATAAAAGTATTTTGAAAGTTATTTTCTTTTTATGAAGTAAACTTAAGCTCAGTTGAAGTATAATTACCAAATTTACTTTATGTAGTAAGTAAACTAATATCAATGGTCTAGTGTTATTCTTGTAAGTTGTAACTATTTTAATACTTCTTCTGATTAATTGACCCACTTTTCTAAGTATGCTTTATTGTTACTGCGACTGTACTGAGAATTATACTGAACAAAACTTTATAATAGTAGTTATATACTTCTAGCCCTCTTTTTAGTTCATAAGACTGTATACTTTGAAGTAAAATTGTACATATACTCTAGTTTACTGGTTATTTTATACTAGTAAATGTTTTAGTTTATCAATTTATAAGTATTTTTAGGTGTAAGAGTAGTAAACTAAATAGTATTCAACTGGTTTTATTTTGCACTGCAACTATACTAGAAGTAAACTTATCCATATACCTTTGTTTTACTAGTTATATAGTAGTAAAACTTTTTAGTTCATGGAAGCACACTTTTAAGTACATCATCTGTAAACTAAAAGTTTATTAGTAATTTATTTATATTGCAAGTATATTTTAAGTTAAATTTAATCTAATATCATACCTATAGATTACTGCTTATGCATAATTTGGGGATTAATAGTATACTACTGGGATTTTATGTTCTAAGTGTTCTTTAAATAGGATTAAAGGTCAGTAACATAAACACTAGCAGTGAAAAACACATAAAAGTGTGACCCAATACATTCTTCCCTCACTCCTAAGATACTTAAACGAGATACTTAAACTCCTCTACTTGGGGCAGGACCTCGTTCCAGACCTGGAGGGTGCATTGCACTCTTTTCTGGCTGAGAACCATGGCCTTGGACTTGGAGGTGCTGATTCTCATCCCAGCTGCTTCGCACTTAGCTGTGAATTGCTCCAATGAGAGCTGGAGGTTTCAGCTTGATGAAGCCAAAAGAACAACATCATCTGCAAAAAGCAGAGACGAGATCCTATGGCCAGAACCCCTCAACGCCTTGGCTGTAGAAATGCTGTTCATAAAAATTATGAACAGAACTGGTGACAAAGGACAGCCTTGGCGGACTCCAACCCTCACCAGAAACAAATTTGATCTGTTGTTACCAATGTGGACCAAGCTCTGGCTCCGGTGGTACAGAGAGCTAATATCCCGTAGCAACAGGTCCAGTACACCATACTCCCGGAGCACACTTCACAGGATAGCCTGAGGGACACGGGAGAAAGCCTTCTCTAAATCCACAAAGCACATATGGACAGGTTGGGAAAACTCCCATGCCCCCTCCAGGATACTGTAGAGTGTGTAGAGCTGGTCGAGAGTGTTGCGGCCAGGATGAAAACCACATTGTTCCTCCTGAATCCAAGGTTGAACTATCGGTCGGATCCTCCTCTCCAGTACTCCTGCATAGACTTTACCGGGTAGGCTGAAGAGTGTGATTCCACAATAGTTGGAACACACCCTCCAGTCCCCCTTCTTAAAAAGGTGATCTACCACTCCGGTTTGCCAATCCAGAGGTATGGCCCCCCATGACCACGCAATGTTGCAGATACGTGTCAACAAAGACAGTCTTATAACATCCAGAGCTCTGAGATATTCAGGGTGGATCTCATCCACCCCCGTAGCCCGGCCACTGGGGAGCTTTTTGACTACCTCGGCGACCTCAGCCCCAGCAATGGGCAGACCCCCATCCGAACACCCAGGGTCTTCCTTCTCCACTACCCGCAATGAAATTCTTGGACTCATTATGATTTAAAGATGATCCTCCTCTAAATGGTGGCCGTTGTTGACTATACACTCTTGGAAGTGATTTCTGAATGCTGTCATGGCTCGAAGGGTCATGTTGGGTGGAATAGAAGTGATCTCCTGCTGAATAACAACCTTAAGGGCTTCAAGAGTTTGGGGTGGATAAGTATACACTCGTGATTTAAGGGAGCACCGCAGAAAAAATCACAAGGGAAACAAAAATAAGGTTTGTGAGAAGCACCCACAACCACACACAGCATCCTGGATAGACACTTTCTTTGGGTGGGTCTCTCGTGGCATCCTCCAGATTACCATGTTCCATGTTCACCAGTCTATCACAAGGCCAACACGTGCACACACCCATTCACACTCACAACTAGGGGTAATTTGAAACAACCAGTTACCCTAATGTGCTTGACTTTGGACTGTGGGAGGAAATTCGAGTACCTGGAGAAAACCTACACAAACACAGGAAGAACATGCAAACTCCACACAGAAACGCCCTCACCATGCCTGGGACTTGAACCCAGGACTTTCTTGCTGTGAGGTAGATGTGCTAACCACTACGCAATTCAAACAAGCATAAAACCTAATAGACAGTAATCCCCCATTTGTAGCACAGGCCCCAGGAATAACATAAACAAATCGCTGAGTAAGCAAACAATGCTCAACACAATCTCAAATGTCTTTAAAATTAAACTCAAACTTAACACAAAGTAACTAGACAGCTTTTTAAAGAGGGTTTGAGGAAACGTAATGAGGGGAAGTCTTAAAAGTGGTGTTAAAAACAGGGCTATCCTAATTGTGTGTGTAAGTGGGTGTTCTAGTGGCCTTTTGATGATGCCATCGCTGCACCTCTAATTTTTTAATAAATAGTAGCTTGCTTCATACAGGGTGACCCAAAGAAACCTCCCACTAAATTAAAAAATATATATAAAAAAGAAACAAATTATTATTTGCACACATGAAACTTAGTGAGGCAGGAGAGGCGGTGCTGAGGCCTCTTGGTAGCCCAACCCCAACTGTCCTCAATCAGCAACATGGCATGGTCAGGAGCACAATGTGTAGTCACTGTCGAAGTACTCATCACAAACAATGGCTCCATGATCCCCGCACAGACGGCCTTTCGAAGGCATTTCAGTATTCCACACAACCACAACATTCCAGATCGGAAAAGCAGTGGGTTGAGAACTTCAGAGCAACAGGTCAGTTTTGAAAAGAAAAGTGCTTTATTTGTAGGGATTTCCCAGGAAACCGCAGAGAGAATCTTACACAAAGACCTCCACTTCCATCCATATAAAATCGACTGAATGAAATTTCGTGTATGGAAATAATAATTTGATTATCTTTAATGTTTTATTTTTTCATTTACCTTTGAAATGTGGAAGGTTTTATTTCGTCACCCTGTAGGTGGATGCAGTGATTATCTCACATTTGTATCCCTAAAGTTCATTTATTCGTGCCAATAGTCAATGCCTTTTTAAAAAGTGGTTTATTCATACAATAGTTTCCATGGTGACAGAGGTATCTGTGATCTATGACATCACTTTCACCACATATCTACCTAAATGTCATTGATTACACTACACCACCTCAACTGACTCTCTCTCTCTCACACACACACAAAGGAGGAGAGTATAATCAGGGTGATCGTGATTAGTTGGTGCTGCGGTAAAGAGCTGACCTTATCAAAACAAGATTTTGAAATAAACCTCAGACCACATCATCACCTATTTCTACAAAACAAACTACACACACACACACACACACACACGCACACTGAGTGGATGGAGGGCATCTGAAATTAGTTCCTTGGAGACTGAGGGAAATACTCTTTGCCCATGCATCTCTCCTCCAGAATATTAATGAACATTTTTATTTGAATTTTTCCTGAGAATCAAGACCCTGCCATGAAACTGTGTTTATTTTTAGATGTGCATGTGAAGATGAATATACATAATACACAGTGCATATAAAGTGCAGAAAGTGTGAATGTGCCATTAAAATGTGTTGCAATGCAAATTAACTGTTATAGCACAATGTAGAGCAAAATAAAGTAAATTAAAACTTAGCAGTCAACTTACCTCCACACACAAAGAGATTGTGCATGTTAAGTCGAGAGGCAACAAGCTAAGGTTATCATCTAGCACTGATTCTGAATTCTGATTATGTTGGAAGTTAAACAAGTTTACTTGCCTCTGCCTTGTGCTGCCGTGTGCTGCCGTGTGCTGGGTCTCTGACTCCACTACGCTATATAAATGAATACCTGGATACATTCACCAAAAATAACACATTATTGTTTTCAGATGAAGTCAAGAATCAAACTTGATCACTCTTGATCAGTCTTTCGAGGGTATTGAAACAAGTTTTGTGATGATACATGACTTATTTTTTGGATTTGAGAGAACATCAGCAAAACCAAGAAAGACCACCCCATCTGTGATAGGCAGCCTTAATAAGATATCACTTCTGCACCTCCACCCACAGGAGGTTCTAATGGCACCTAATCTGGAACTCCTAATGCTAATTTTAAAGTGTGATAATTGAAAAGGTGTGATTTTTCTGATATGGCGAATATATTTGTTTGTTTGTTTAAAATATACATAAATTTGTGTGCCATTTGTTGAGGTTTATCGTCTTTATCTGAATTCACTTCGAGCTTCAGGAAGCTTATATACAGCCATTGTTATACACACAGGTCCTTGTCGTCTGTTCTTGGTTAATAAAAATCATCTTTCTGCTGTCTCTCTAGAAAGCAATCCAGAAGAAGATAGCCATGAGTTCGTTCCTGGCTGCCCAACTAACTGGAATTGCAGCCATGGTCTTGACAGAAGACACTGAGATGGCTCACGCCATGACATCAAATGATTTTACAATGCCACCACTGTTGTGACAAGAGCTGTTGATACTCCCAACTTGTAGAGGACAGTGGCGAGTGGCTTTTTCTACCTGTAAGCTGCACATAGTGTTTGTTACACAGTGGGTGTTAGAAGAAGAAGAATGCAGTCAGTAATAAAACAGGCATGTTAAATGAGACCCAGTTTCTTCAGTTGATCAGAAACATCACATGGTACCAGGAGTGGTCCGAAAACAAAAGTCATGGAAAGTGTGAAGCCGCCTGATGCTGTGAATTGGACTGGAAATGTCGACTGCGAGTGGAGGATGTTCAAACAATGTTTTATGCTGAACCTACAAGCTGTCGGGCTAGATAGCAAACCAGACGCGCGGAAAATAGCGCTGCGGGACCTCAAGCGGTGGAGGTATTTAACACGTTTGTGTACGCCGACGGAGAAGATAAGGACAAGTTTGACACAGTTGTGCAGAAATTTGATGAACCCTGTTCACCGAAGAAAAATTAAACCCTAGAGCGGTATGTGTTTCGTTCACGCATGCAGCAGCCTGGTGAGAGCTTTGATGCTTTTTTAACGGACTTGAAACTGAAAGCAAAAACGTGCAATTTCGGAGTGCTCCAAGATTCACTGATTCGTGATCAGCTTGTGTTTGGAATTGA
>JBCNYH010000001.1:76903041-76918897 GCA_039654325.1 Tandanus tandanus
TCTTCCCGGTTGGACATGCCCGAAACACCACACCAGGTAGGCGTTCGGGAGGCATTCTAATCAGATGCCCGAGCCACTTCAATGTGGAGGAGCAGCAGTTGTACTCCGAGCTCCTCCTGGACGGCAGAGCTTCTCACCCTATCTCTAAGGGAGAGCCCCGCCACCCTGCAAAGGAAACTCATTTCAGCCACCTGTATCCGCGATGTTGTTCTTTCAGTCACTACCCAAAGCTTGTGACCATAGGTGAGGGTTGGAACGTAGTGAATCGACTGGTAAATTGAGAGCTTTGCCGGTACACTGGCAATGGCTCTGGTACACTGTACTCCCGGAGCACACCCCACAAGATAGCCCAAGGGACACGGTAGAAAGCCTTCTCTAAATCCACAAAGCACATGTGGACATATTGGGTAAACTCCCATGCCCCCTCCAGGATCCTGTAGAAAACCACATTGTTCCTCCTGAGTCCGAGGTTCAACTCTCGGTCAGATCCTCCTCTCCGAAACTCCCGCATAGACTTTACCAGTTAGGCTGAGGGGTGTGATTCCACGATAGTTCGAACACACCCTCCGGTACCCCTTTTTAAAAAGAGGAACTACCACCCCGGTTTGCCAATCCAGAGGTACAGTCCCCGATGACCACGCAATGTTGCAGAGACGTGTCAACCAAGACAGTCCTACAACATCCAGAGCCTGAGATATTCAGGGCGGATAGTCCTCCTTCTTCAGCTTGACGGCTCTCCTCACCTCAGGTGTCCACCACCTGGTTTGGGGGTTACTGCCACGATCGGCACCAATGACCTTCCGGCCATAGCTATGGGCTGCTGCCTCAATAATGGAGGCATGAAACATGGCCCATTCGGATTCCATGTCCCCTGCCTCCTTTGGGATGTGGTTGTAGCTCTGCCGGAGGTGGGAGTTAAAGGCCCTTCTGACAGGAGACTCCGCCAAACATTCCCAGGAGACCCTAACATCATGCTTGGGCCTGCCACATCTGGAGGGCGGCCTTCCCCACCATCGGAGCCAGCTCACCACCTGGTAGTGATCGGTTGACAGTTTAGCTCCTCTCTTCACCCAAGTGTCCAGAACATGCAGCCGCAAGTCCGATGACATGACTACAAAGTCGATCATTGAACTGCTGCCTAGGGTGTCCTGGTGCCAAGTGCACTTATGGACACCCTTATGTTCGAACATCGTGTTTGTGATGGACAAACCGAGATGAGCACAGAAGCCCAACAATGAAACACCATTCGGGTTCAGATCGGAGATGCCGTACCTACCAATCACACCCTTCCAGGTAACACTTGTCATTGCCCACATGGGCGGTGAAGTCTCCCAGGATGACGTGGGAGCAATCTCTAACACACCCCCTAAAGACTCCAAAAAGGGTGGGTACTTTGAACTGTCATTAGGTGCATAAGCAAAAACCACAGTCGGGACCCGTCCCCCCACCCAGAGGCGGAGGGAAGCTACCCTTTCGTCAACCGGGGGAGAACCCCAACATGTGAGCACCGAGACGGGGGGCAACAAGAATGCCCACATCGGCTCGCCGCCTCTCCCCATGAGCAACTCCAGAATGGAATAAGGTCCAGCCCCTCTCGAGATGGGTGGTTCCAGAGCCCAAGCTATGTGTCGAGGTGAGTCCGACTATATCTAGTCGGTATCTCTCAACCTCGCGAACCAGCTCAGGCTCCTTCCCCGACAGAGAGGTGACATTCCATGTTCCAAGAGCCAGCGTCAGTAGCCAAGGATCGGTCCGACAGAACCCATGCCTTCCGGGGGGGGGACCCCAGTAACCCACGTCCGGGCAAGGGAAACTGAATACTTGATGTTCTATCCATAAGGGTCTTCTGAACCGCGCTTAGTCTGGACCTTCACCTAAGACCTGTTTGCCTTGGGTGACCCTACCAGGGGCATGATGCCCCAGACAACATAGCTCCTATTATCATTAGGACATGCAAACCCCTTCACCACGATAAGGTGGTGATTCAAGGAGGGGTTACTGATCAAGTTGTTAATGGATGACTTGCTCCACCCCTTTTCAGTAAACATGTTTTCTCCTTATCACCACTTGAGAAAACTATCTTGATTCTGCAAATCTGCAACTCAACAGGCAGAGGTTAAATCATCTGACACTGTTATTTTCCAAACTAGGTGAGCAGAGCCAGACGGTATTCCCAGACGACACTTGACTGACAGGTGAAACACCTGTTGCAGCACTGCTCCTGACACCTAACATGTTGCGTCATGGCAGATGCAGATGTCCGGTACTGTAATATTTGAGATTTAATTTAGATTTTGCTCTCATTCAAAGGCTATTTAAGATATTACCTTGAAATCTGCAGAAATTACTAAGAACATCTGCTGGGTAAATCCGGATAATATTTATAAGATTATGATCAAGGGTTTTAGAATTACTGAACGTTAAACTTTGGTCCTTTTTTTTTTTTTGCCAACCCGACAGATTGGCAAAAGCTGCTTAATCCTAATTAGGGCCGAGGGGAGGCTGGCACCCATTGCAGCCGACTCTTGGTTGGTTACACCCTGGACAGCTCACCAGGCTATCGCAAGGCCAACACTCACACAACCATTCATACTCTCACCCAGGGGCGATTTGCAACAACCAATTAGCAAACTGTGATGATTTTGGACTGTGGATATACTATTTATACTGGATACTATTTGGACTGGATTAAATCTGAGGAATAATATAGACAGACATCAGACATGCTGGATGTTACCCAAGTTCCTGATTTCCCAAATTCCAAGTTGAATCACCATCCCATTGCACTCTCCTCACAACTCTGACTGCAGAAAGATTTTTAGAATACTGGGTACAGTGGATTGTAGCATAACTTCAGGAGAAGGAAAAAACAGTTTGGTGAGGGAATAATTGTTTATATCAGCTGCTCTAACATACAGTACCATTCAAAAGTCTGGACACATCCATTCATTCTAAATGAAATAGGAGGTGTGTCCAAACCTTTGACTGGTAGTGTATGTATTTATAAAATATATTCACATAAGTTTATTTCCATCAATCAATCCAATGTAATCCTACTTCCCATGTTTTTGGAAAACTTTTGAATAATTTTAATACATTTTAATACCAATTAAGACCTTTCTTTTGAATAATGAACTCAGTGCAGGGCGGCAGTGGCGTGGTGATTAACACATCCTCCTCACAGCAAGAAGTTCCTGGACTTCAGTCACAGGTTCGTTGAGGGCGTTTGTGTGGAGTTTACATGTCCTGCTTTTTGGAATTTCCTCTGGGTACTCCAGTTTCTTCCCACAGTTTCCTTCCACAGTTCAAAAACATGCACATCAAGTTAATTAGCCGTTCCAAATTGCCCCAAAGTGTGTGTGAGTGTGAATGGTTGTATGGGTGATGATCTGGTGAGCTGTTCAGGGTGTACCCCACTTTTGCCCAGAGTCAGCTGAGATAGGCTCCAGACTCCCCGCAGCCCTAATAGAATTAAGCGGTTCGGCAAATGAATGAGTGAGTGAGTGAGTGAGTGAGTGAGTGAGTGAGTGAGTGAGAGTAAGTTTTCCATGCATTAAAATTTTTTGGATCCACAGGCACCCTTCAGAAAACACAACTTCATGAAATCATGAATCCATTAGACAGGAATTTAAATGTACTTTGAACTACGCATTCAGGATTTATAGGGTACACCAACTACTTATATACATGAAAAACAATTATATTAAATGCCTGTTTTAAAACAAATAGCAAAGCAACAATGTCGGGAACAGATTCAGAAGTTTGAATGAAAAGTTTAAATGTAAATCTGAGTATCAGAAAATGGGATAAGTCTCCCTTCATTTATTCTGGAGCCTCATTTGGAATTGACGGCCTGGCCGAACTGTCCAACGGTCACCTTATCACAGAGTTTTATGACAGCGTCTGCAACAAAAAAAAAAGAAAAAAGAGACAGTAGGTAGAAAAGAGAAACATTTGGATTAGCCATCGGTGACTTGGATCTGGTTACTGTATTATGTACCTACAGATATTTTTAAAATGTAATTAGTATTGGGATAACTTAGATTGGTCACTTTTCCCCTGTTAATGACACTCATGCTGCTGTGACATCTGAATTTTTGAGTTTTGTTAACTAGAATTAACAAAATTTATCTTATAACAGTGTTTATTTATATTTATATATTATTTATTTCTGGGCATTTCATAGATGTTGCAATTTATTTGAGCTCCTTGTATGTTTAACGTTCCTAAAAGGCAAGAGGGACAATATATTTAGCACTGGAGGTATTCATTCATTCATTCTCTGAACCGATTAACCCTAATCAAGGGAAGGCTGCTGCCCATCTCGGCTTACTCTGGGCGAGGACAGAGTACACCTTGGACAGCTCGCCAGGCCATCGCAGGGCAGAAACACTCTGACGGCCTACTCAATAGCCTACTCTTTACAAATGACAGCATTGGTTCTTTTACAACCGAATTGGTTCCTGTGCTTCTCAGCACAGACAGTGAGAGACATGGCTGGCCTTTGATAACCCAGTTAGCTGCATTGGGAGGGCAGCATTGACAACTTGGTGATAGTGGGGCTTACTTCGGATCAGTAAGCCAGCACCCTACCACCGGGCCACCACTGCCCCACTGAGGGTATGATTAGGGAATTTGTAAAATAAATAAATAAAAACATTCCTCAAATATTGCAGCTCACTGTGGTAGCCACAAACCAGTCAGGTAGAGTTAATGTTATGGCTGGCTGGTTTCATATTCATGCATGAAACAAATACATCAATACGTGACTTGGGTGTTTGTCCCGTGTCCTGTCCGGTGTCCGCGTGTGCCCACTACAGTAAACCTAATAATTCTGCCGTTGCCGAGTTGATGCTAATTATCTGTTCTATATCACAGATATGCATGATGGATTTACAGTTATAAATAATTAACTGTTATTAATAATAAAACAGATTTAACTGAAACCCAAAAAATAGAGGCTTATACACCACCACTCAGACTCACATAGAATTAAAAAAAACATTAAATCTGACTCAGGTAGGCAGAGAAACTTTCTTCAAGCAAAACAACATCAAATATAAAAGGAACATGGAACATGAACTTGTTACACGGATAATTAAACTAATGAGAGGGGTGATAGAAATTAATGCAGAAATTAGTGAGTGAAAGGCTGTGAAAAAAAAAACTCAGTGTTAACCTTTCCTTCTTTCACGTCACACCATATTTGGTGTTGTCCAAAGAGCACATTAGGCTAATTAGCTGTTCCAAATTGCCCGAGTGCGAGTGTGAATGGTTGAGTGTGTGTTGGCCCTATGATAGACTGGTGAGCTGTTCAGGATGTTCCCCGCCTTCACCCAGAATCGGCTGTTCGGAAAAGGAATTTTTAGCTAAATTAAGGCCATGACGGCCCGACCAGACTTAGCCAAACAAACAACGTCCAGATTCTTGATTGGTTAGGTTTTATAAATTTTGAAAATATATTTACTATATTCACCAGTGTTTTGCATATATATGAAAATATAAAATTTCTGTATGAGATGTAATAAAACTTTGAATGAGTTTAAAATGGCACTACATCAGTGCACTTATTCTCTATTTGCTGTTAAAATGATTCCATCATGGTTAAAAATGGTACAAAAATCTCATTTTATTTTTGCTTTTATTAATATTTAAGTTAGTATATACTAAAACTATGAATGAGTTTAAAAAGATGCCATTACACAGTGCTTATACACTGCTTTTTTTTTTTTTATGTTTAGTATATACTAAATCATTCGTGCACCTCAAACTCAGTGGATCTCGCTGAACTCAGTTCCTCAGATAGAACTATTCAGCAATCCCCACCTTGCCTTTGGCAAATTGTTTATGATGTTAAGTTTGTCCAAATACTTTTGGGACTCTGAAAATTAAGGGACTCTATATAAAAACAGCCATAATCCCTAAATAATTAATCAAATTTAGTTTTTTTTGTTAAAACTCCTGAATTAAAGATGAAATTTTACACTTTAATCACATCTTGACTGCTTTATTTCAAATCCATTGTGGTGGTATGAACGCAAAATTACAAAACGTGTGACACTGTTCAAACAGCTGGAATGCTGCTTCGTGCTGCTTCGTGATGTTTTGACAATTTTTATCATTTTGCCCCTGTACACCACCACAATGGATTTAAAACGAAGACATCAAGATGTGATTACAGTGCAGTTTTAATTCAACGGGTTTAAAGTTCCCCATTCACTGGTGAAGATCCAGTCTGTGTTTTACCTTCCATCATCAGTTCGTTCTGGATGAATATAAAGGTCTCCTGGTGAAACCACCCCAGCTCACAGGCTTGGTGTCTCTTATTCACCTGCTCTACATCTTGTTTTGGTTCTGTGTCTGTTTACAATAACAATAACGAGACGGCGTGACCGGAGGAATTGTCTCTGCGCATGTGTGATAACTTGGCAGCGCAACAGCGATGGGTAGAAAGTGGAAAAGTCTGACATCAAGTGTTAAGAAACAGAAGAAGGGAAACGATTTCAAGAGAAATCAAAAAAGATGGTGATGTTATTAATATCATGGCGCCCGGTGCAGAGGTCATTAACACAGGATGTAATGTACAGGAGTAAACAAAAAGTTTCAGACAAAAAAAAAAAAAAAAAAAAAGACATTGTGGCTGATTCCATTTCCAAGAGCTAGCACTGTATTTGATCTTTATTTAATATACATGATTAGATGAGAACCTTTTACAATAATATTGCATTCATTCACTCATTTGCTGAACTGCTTAATCCGATTAGGGTTGTGGTGAGGCTGGAGCCTATCTCAGACAATGTTGGGTGAAGGCGGGGTACACCCTGAACAGCTTAGCAGACCATCGCAGGGCAACACGCGCACACAGCCACTCATTCTCACACCATGAGGCAATTTGGAACATTAAAGTTAGCCTAAACGTGCATTTTTTTCGACTGTGGGAAGAAACCGGAGTACCCAGAGGAAACCCATACAAGCACGAAGAGAACATGCAAACTCCACGCAGAATGCCCCAGGCTGGGATTTGAACCCAGGACCCCACCTATAATAATAATAATAATAATAATAATAATAATAATCACCATAACAGGTGGGTTATTATATTTGCTTTTATATTAGAGAAATAATTATAAAGTCTTTTTTTTAAATGTTATATATATATAATTGGACCTGACTGGTACAAACCGGGTTGAGCTGCTGTTGCTGGCCGAGTGTGAAAGACCAGCCGGGTAACCTGAGCAAACAGCACTCGAGTGGGTGTGCGAGTGGTTTCCATCAGCTCGTGTGTGTGTGTGTGTGTGTGTGTGTAGTACCTTCACTATGGTGTGTGATACGAAGGCGATATCCTAGCCTTCCCTGTCGTCTCCGATCGCGGAATGATGATCTGTTGTACTCCCCGCTACTCTTCCGCTTCGAGCCGAACGAGGGCGATTGTGAAAGAGCCTTATTTCTGGTAGCCGTGGCCGCACTGCACTCACTGCTCGCGGGATTCGCACCTTCAGCTTGCCGGAGCCGGAGGATCTTGTGCGGCGGGCACTGTTGGTGATGTCAGCTCGGCCGTCACTCCTGACATCGGCTTCCCTCTCGGACACGGCGGAAAGGTGGTAGGAAACAACACCTCAGTGTCAGTTATTAAAACACAAAACTCAGTGCTGTTCAACCCACAGTCTGAGAATGAAAACGGTTGAACTGGTCCAGCAACCTGGAAACGCACCTGTCTAAAAAAAAAAACCACTAGCGAACATTTGAAGTGTTTGCTCTGAATACCACCCGCAGATGTACGGATGTGTTGTTTAGCTGAGCGGGAGAGTGTAGCAGTGTTAGCTAGCCTGCTGTGGTTCTCCAGCTAGCGTTGGTGGCTAAGTAGCTAGCTAAGCTTTTCATGCAGTGGAAGCTAATGTGCTGACGATAAACAAGGCAGAGACTTGAGGCCGTTTCCATGTTACCGTTCAGTTCGCACAGAACAGGATGATTCGAACAGTGACTGACGAACAGTCTTCTGTCTGTGAAATGTCAGTGAGTTAAAACAGAAAGTATTTACACTCAAGCAGCAGGATTTTATCTGAGATCAGTGTCACAGGAAGAGCCACTGGCTGCAGCTAATGCTGGGTAACAAAGCCGAGAGTAGGACAAGCATCGCTGTTTCTCCGTCATGTCCAAAAAAATAAAAGTTATACTGGGTTATCCAGCTCCGGTGGCCAAGATTTACGCTTCGTATTCCGACCAAAGTCGGACTAGGAGGATCGAATCTCTTCAGAATAAATACAGTTTAGACATTTAACTCTTACATGCTGTATAGCATGTTGCACATTTGCCTACATTTACATTTTATTCAGCAATTAGAAATTAAGTCGTCACAATCTGCTGATATGTTCATTGTTCCCCTGATATCGGTGTAATAGTAAGGCCGCTGTGTGGAAGGCCATCTTAAATATAAAAGCATAATATTCTGTATATAAATAAGTTGAGCTGAAATGTATTTTATTCAGTGCAAATAACTGGAGAGGATAATTAAAAAATAATATTTTTTTCTTTTTTAATTTATGGAGCGTAAACTTTATTTTTAATGGCTGCATTTATTTTATTCGTCATCCATGATTTATTCATGGTTTCTTTTATTCATTTAAAACTTGAATTGAATTCTGCCAAGGAACAAACAAACAAACAAAAGTTTTCAAAAAAGAAAAAAGAGAGAGCTCTTTGTCCTTCAGGTTTTCTGTAGACGGTTTGATGATGAGAAGGTGTTTTGATCATGTGACTGTTGTTGAGTATACCTCAGAAATGGAAGAAGATGAATCAGTAACGACTGGTTGGTTTGGGATGGACATTTGATACTTTAAGGTTTTTTTTATGGCATATCATAAGTTTTGGAATGGTGTGAAAATCACTTCTGTGAGTTCATAAATAAAACGTACCTGGAATATCTGCTACTGAGCGTCATAAACAGCAGGTATGAGATGCCTTTAGCTTCTAACTCGAGCACGTGTTACCAGGAACCACACAGAGCTAGACAGCTATATTTCACTGTAACCCCATATACACCGAAAAGAGGAGAATACTTGAGTATACTTAGTCAGGTAAATAAGTGGGACATGGGTGATACTGAAGCAACAGTTGCTCAGGAAGTGTTGTGCATAAAATGTGTGTGTGTGTGTGTGTGTGTGTGTGTGTGTGTGTAATGCCTTTATGTAAACGAGCAGACCCTGGTGTGATGTGTGTAAATGGAAGCATGCAGTATGTGCAGATGTGCCTAGTTTTATGTTATTCAGAAGTTCACTAGTTTATATCTGATTTGTTACTTTAATATCTGTATACTGTTGTTATTGCTGTTATCATGCCTTTCTCAAGATTTCACTTTCTTGCAAGAGTGAAGCGATCTTCAAGTGGCAGCCTTTTCAAACAGGCTAATTCAAGCTATCGCACACATATTAGCAGATTGCAACTTTGTTTATGTAAGCAAAAACTACCTGATGATGAAATTCATTGTAACAGCAGAGTTTGGAAGGTTTTCTTTTCATTCGGATAAAATGCTGCATGCACAGTATTTTATCTGAAAATAAAAGATTTACCTTTCATCCCCAGGAAACTACTACTGGTGAAATATTATAACATGCACGTATTCCAGATTGTACACAATGAATTTATCCTAAGGTTAGCAAGTGTGCAGCCAGTTTTTAGCAATTGAGTTCTAGACATTGGGAAAAAATCTCATCAATGCTGTTTATCTGAACCCATTAGTAGTCAAAAATCAAAAGAAAGGTCTTGTCTCAAACAGTGAATATCATTGTTGATAGTTAAGCAACAGTTGGGAAACATTTTTCATTCTGAGGTTGCTCATGTGCTTCTGAAATACAACCAGCAGTTACTAAATGTTGCTCAGTCTTTACTAATTAAGCAATGAAAATTACACTTTGTTATTATGTTTGTGTGTCTGTGTGAGTGCCAGCATGTTTAGTATGTGACGAACTCTGCACCCGCGACAGCGAGACACAGTGGGTGCCCACTGGTGTTTCTGAGTGTTAAAAACACTCTTCTCATCATCAGAATGTAAAACTCTGTCAGGTTTTAGAATGAGTGATAAATGAATGTGTGGGAGACACGGAGCATTCTGTATTCAGTCGTTTAGCTGGATGATATAGCATTCGTGATGGGAAGCTGTATCATCTGATTTACTGAACTGAATTCACGGCATGTCCCAGTCTATGGACATTGTTTTACAGTAGACCGACATTTATTTTGACACTTATTCTAAAACAACCTTGGTTTATTACATTCTTATGATGAGAAGAGTGTTTTCTATAACACCCAGAATTTATCCCTGAGCTCCTGCAGTGATGAGGAAATAATCCTCTATTTATTTACGGATAAAATGTTTATAACGTTTTTGTCAATTAACACATTTTAGCAGTCTCTGTGTCATTTCCTGTCTTTTTTATATCATGGCTGTCGTGCAGAAGTCTTGTATCTCCAAAACCACAACTTTTCAAGAAATGGAAGAACATACACATTTTTTTCCTATAATTGAACATTGTGTCATTAAAGATGGTTTTGTGTCCTCATACATGTTAATATATTTGTATGTGTGTGCCGTCTGCATGAGTTTGTGTTTGTACGTACACTCTCACTGGTCTGCGTGCGTAGGCTGTAACATTAACCTTATGATTTCTTAAGGAAGACCGATCATTTAGAGATTGATTGATCAAATGAGATCAATACCTCCAATGAAGTTCATTTCCAAAAAGTTTAGACATAGCTGGACTATTTACCTTCAGCATTGCTGTGTGCTGCCTCTGCTAAGAAGGGGATACAAGGTTTATTAACAGTTCGAGGAGTAGATCACAGGCTGTTTTTAATGCTTTTCCTCGGTTAAGTATTAAAACCTCGCAGACAGACGTTAAGAGTGGCCAGTAGCATTGATTTTTAAAATTACTAAAAGTGGAAATGGAAGGTTTTCCACACATGGCCACTCAGTTATTATTAGGGCTGAGGGATATATGAGGTGCCATTTGAATCGGTGGGATGTAATATTCCAGAGTCGTGCTGCTGGGGATTAAAGCTAGCACTTTTATTTTAAGATTATACTTTGCATGTAGCTTTAAAGATGATTGTATCAAAAGGATACATGGGGTATTCTTACAGGTTATATAGTTTTAGCAGTATTGCTTGTGCTAATCAATTCTCTTAACTTCCTAGAAAGCCAACACACTGTGTTTAATTTATAAGCTCTTGTGTTTTTTCATCCAAAACCGGCAACTAAATGCACTGTACAGTATTCCTAGGGTTTACCTTGATGTTGATTTAGCGGGACAAACAAGGAAAATGTTGACTGTCAAGTCTACTATTAATTATTGATGAAAGAGGTGTAAAATCCAACTTGAAATGGAGGCCCAAGACGGGAACGCTGTCAGGGGGTAACTTTGGTGGATACGTGAGACGTTTCTTTCACATAAATCAATCTTATAGCTGCATAGCATAGTAAACAAGTCCTAATTCTCCTTTTGTCATCCTGAAATATTTAATTTTAGTCATCAGATGTTGTTATATGGCCGTTTTTAAAGAGCGTACCTGCGTAACGGGTCGCATCACACGTCCCGCAAACCACAAATGAACCTATCAACCATCCTAGCAATGATCATTGCACACGAAATGGCACAAAAGTCGATGGCACATTAAAATCTAAAGCTGTACAGCTGAAAACACAAACCTTTGCGTAACCAGATCCTATAATACAAGGTTTCTAACTTTTGGCATCGCGAGTGTTACGCAGTTGAACAAAAACGACAGAAAATAGTGATGTGTCGCACACACTTCCGCTGTGTTACGCAGTTGCGTGCATACCGAGAACTTGAGGGTGACTGTCAAATCATCTAAAATCGAGAGTAATATGTCACATCAGAAGTAAACGTAAGTTCTCTGTGTAACACACGTCACCGAACCACATAGATGATCGGTATCGCTTGAAATGCAGTTACTCAAGCATGTTACGTTGTTACATAAAATGCATAAAGTTTATTCGAAAGAGACGTTTCTTTGAAGGTATGAAGACTGCATTTTGAGCGTATATTTATTTCTCTTATACTACTTTGGAATATATTGCTACATTGTAGCGTCTTATAAAGAGTTTTTGTCTTTTTCAAAGGGTAACTCCATAACTTGTGACTTGTATGCCTTTTTGTGTCACAGGTCAGGCAGATACATCAATGTAATTTCCCTTTCCCTTCTCTAGCAACCATACCTAAAAATTTTGCATCTGTAGCTTTAGTATGTTATCATAAGACACAGAAACTTTATGTTGTGAAGATTTATGGCAGAGATTTGCTCCTGGGCTTGAAACACAAAAATGTTTGGATATGGGGTGTAACTGTGTTACGTCGTCACAGAAAAGAAACATCTCCACATCAACCTCAATTCACAGGTTACAACTTCAACTCTGTGTTTTTAACTTCAATTGACATTCTGAATTTAAGCTATGATAGATTAGCCATAAGATCTGAGTTTTACCATGCGCACAGGTGAATGTAGAAGATATAACTAAATATGATAAAAGAAATGACTAATAGATCAATTATTACCTCATTAATAAAGGCAATTGCATCATTTTCCATATTCCCTACTTGGGATAAATGAATGTTCACACATTTAATTTTATACTCATACCATGATTGCTGTAGCACAGGCATTATACAAATTCAGCTCTTACAGGGCTTAAAGTTCTTTGAAAAAATAGCTTGAACTTGACGCAAGCTGCCAGCAAAAGTTACTTGTGCCAAAACAAAATAGCTTGTGCCATACCTTTATTGTTATATCATTGCTAATATTCAGCTTCTTGATCAGCAAACAAGTTGAAACTGTCAGTAAACAGGTTAAACAGCACACAGTAACAATACATGATCACATAAAGCACAGGGCTGTCAAATTGTTTTTGAGTAGCAGAACCACTAAAAGTAGCAGGAACCTGCCCTTAAAATGTAAATAAAACAAATCCAAGTGCTTTCTTTTTGATGACTTTTTTATGCTTTTTTCTCTCTGTATATGTTACATGTACCCTCCATTTGACTGGATCCGGTTGATAATAATTAATGTTATTGTTAATTATAACCTGGGGACTTATTATCAGTTTTTCGACGCACGTAACAGACTATTTGGGGACACAGATTATGTGGGGAAATCCAAGTTGAATTAGTGGAAAAAAAATACAGCAGTTCACTGAGTAAACTGAATAGATTACTGCATAGCCTATATATATTTCCCATACATCCCCTCTAATACATCCCAAAGAATCAGGCAGAGATCCTAGCACAGATTTATGTGGCTCTCTCTAAAGCCAGTGGAACAGATCTGAGATGCACGTTGCTCTGTCTGTGGTGAAAAGCAGCTTGTAAGTACACTGACGCCGGAACGACCGTTTATATTTAGAAATAATATTATATTTTTATAATATAATACGTGTTGCATTATAAAAATTTTGCATTTTGGTAAATATGCGGATTGTTTTCTTTTGAATGGAAGTGAAAATAGACGGTGCAGGACTCCGGTAGCCTGTCCCGCCGGTCGCTGACTTCATTTGAAAGCTTTGAAAACAGGTTTGTTTTGATCAGTAAATGTACTAATGGGCAGCTATCTGTGTCCTGGTTGATTTTGGTGCTTGCACCAGGCGCAGTCTTGCTGCAACTTTGACTTGCGTTTGGCGAGTTTCACCTGCGTTGTGTGATCGCTAAAGAAGGAATTTTGAGCCGTCTTATGTGAGTTCATAGGTTACTTGTTGATTACCCTAATTATGATTTCATTTTATTCCTTTCATTTAATTTCAGTTTCCAAACAGCCTTGTCCTTTATTTTGATCGCAGGGAGCCCATCCCAGCCATCTCCATGCGAAAGCAGGGTACACACTAAACAGCTTGCCAGACCATTGCAGGGCCAACTCACACACAACCTTTCACACTATCGCCTAGGGGCGATCAAAAATATCCAAATAACATATAGTAATAAAAATAACTGGTTATATGAAGAAATGATATGTTCAATCCCTTTCACATCCCATGATGCATTGGGCCACTTCCGTGGTTTCTGTTGCAGTGTGTATATGTTTACCTGAGTGGTTTGCATGCCCTCTGAAGAACCTTTTCCTAGGAAAACCATCTGTTCACACTCGCACCTAGGGGCAGTTCAGAGTAGCCAATTAGCCTACTGTGCATGTCTTTGGACTGTTGGAGGAAACCGGAGCACCAACAGGAAACCCCAGGCATGCATGGGCAGAACATGCAAACTCCACAAAGAAACACCCTTATTAAGTTCATGTCTCAAACCCAGGACCTTTTTGCTGTGAGGCGGACGTACGACCCACTACTTCACCGTGCCGCCCCAATAATGATTCATTATATACAAATTACAGCAATTACACTTTTGCTCCACCATATTCTGAGACAGAAAGCACAGATAGTGTTACCTTTAGAGTCACAGTGTTTATTTTTGGTGTGAACAAACTAAAGTAGCATCAGTATTGATAGTAAAGTGATATATTTCTCAAAATGTGCCTTGCCTAAGTTTAGAACTTTATCTGGTATAGAGGACTTACTCACTCACTCATTTGCTAAACTGCTTAATCCTACTAGGGTCTCAAGGAGCCCAGAGCCTGTCTCAGCATACTCTGTGGTGGGGTGCACCCTCAACAGCTCACCAGACCATCACAGGGCTAACACACACAACCATTCACACTCACACCTAGGGAAAATAATTTGCCTACTGTGCAAGTCTTTGGACTGTGGGAAAAGACAGAAGTATCCGGAGGAAACCCACGCAAGCACAGGGCGAACATGCGAGCCACACACAATAACGCCTTCACCGAGACTGGGACTCAAACTCAGGACCTTCTTGCTGTAAGGCAGACGTGCTAACTTCTTCGCCACTGTGTATTTGGTAGAGAGGACAGATATTGCAAATTTATTTTTCACGTTTCTGTGGCATTAAAACTATATAATAAAAAACGTCAACTGAAATTGTCTGGGTTTTAAAATATCCATGCTTACAAATAGAAACATCAAATAAATGTATTTTAAATTAAAATTAAATTGAAATCTTTTTTTTTTAATTATTTATTTATTTATTTTTTTTTGCTTTTTGGCTGTGAGGCATGAATCCATGTCTATGTCAGTAAATTAGACACCAGTCAGCATCACCTTGCAGGATTTGTCTTGTTTTTTTACCATGTCTTTTTGTGGAAACTCGACCACAATCCGTTCACCAACCTTTGTAAGTGCGAAGCTTCCTTAGCCTGTGAAAGGATAGATTTTAGGAGGTGCCTCCAGAGTCTGACCATTTTGGTTGCATATGCGACCAACCACATCTGTCAAATGCGACAGTTTTTATTGTTCACCCTGGTGTGTTTGACACACATCACACCTGTCTCTGTGCGAGTATGTGTGCAGTTATTTTTCTCACACACATTCTGCGAAGACTCGCCCCTGCTCTGCCTCTGATTGGCTTTAAGTCTGCTCTAAAAACTATATACATTTTGCAATTATGGCTCGTCCAATTTCTGTAGGTCTTTTTAGGTCAAATATTTTTATTCTTTTATTTTACTTAGTGTACACTAGCACCTCACATTTTTCACATTTTCTGTAGTATTAATGCAGTTTAATGTCTTAGTGTACTCTAAAAGTAGAGGGGCACTCATAGAGTGTAAGGCAGTGATTTTCAACCACTGTGCCGCGGCACACTAGTGTGCCGTGAGAGATCGTCAGGTGTGCCGTGGGAAACTATCCAATTACCGTTGGCCATTGTCGCGTGTCTGTGCTGTAGTGACTGGCAGAGTAATGTAATACTCTTCCATGTCAGAGAGTGGCAGTAGGGAGCTTAATTGC
>JBCNYH010000001.1:76967958-76990246 GCA_039654325.1 Tandanus tandanus
ATACACACACACACACACACACACACACACACACACACACACACACACACATATATAAGTAAATAAATATCTTGAGATTATTTATTTCAGAATCTAAATTCTGAATTGGTCAGAAATATTTTCTGGGGGGACAAGCAGCAAAACTGCATAAGCACCCATGATTTTTCCACCTTTTTCATCATCATCATCATTTTCTTCATCTTCTTCCCCTTCTTTGTTCTTCTTCTTCTTCATTTTCTTCTTCCCCTTCTCTTTCTTCTTCTTCTTCTTCTTCTCCTTCTTTTTATTCCCACTAGAGTGTATATGGCAGCCCCTAGAACTCTATGGTAAAAGTTGTGAAATTTGGCACAGTGATTTGAGACCATCTTTTGATTACATTTCACGTCTGTGCCTCAAGCAACCTAGTGCCACCAGTGGGTCACTTTTGTAAGTGCATTTATGCCCATAACTTATGATCCATAAACCCAAGCAAAGCGACACATAGCTATGGTGTATGCTTTGAGTCTTCTTGCGTCAGTCACCATCAACCAAATTTGGTCTGCAGCTATTTAAGCTGTAGATGTGCACCGTATATTTTCTTTTTCCAAAAAAATATATTATGAATGAATATTAGGTTTCTGGACATTTACTTGCTGCGCACTGAAGCTGGGGGATTTTAAACTTGCTATGCTTGTTCTATATTGGCATTTTATGAAATGGTTCTTTCGGAGGGAGCATATGGACCCCAATGGTCTATTTTTTATTTTTAAGAGTAAGACCCAAGTTAATTTTTTTAACATGACCATCAGCTGTTTGCAGTGTTCAGAAAAATTTCAAAGTGGGCAGCCGTTTTGTTTGGGGTGACAGAGGAGAGGACATAGATATCATAAACAGATACGCAAATGGCTCCGCTGTAAACATTGTTTAATTTTCTCAATATTTATGCTGTTGTCCTCGATCTATACGGATTACAGCAGCATGAAAAGTGAGACAATAAGCCGTAATCTACAATAACTTGCAAAAGTATTCTTTTCCACATTTTGTCATGTTACAACCACAAAAGTAGGTGTATTTTGTTGTGTTTTGATGTGATACACATGTATGTGAAGTGGAAGGAAAATAATACATTATTTCAAAATTGTTTACAAATAATAATCTGAGAGGCGTGGCATGCATCTGTATTAATAAAAGAAAAGAAAATGAAGAAAAGCATCCCCACCGCATGATGCCGACACCATCATGTTTCAGGGTGGGTATGGTTTGTTCAGGGTGATGTGCAGTGTTAGTTTTCTGCCACACATAGCATTTTTGCATTTAGGCCCAAGAGTCCAATTTTAGTCTCATCTGCCCAGAGCACCTTCTTCCACATGTTTGCTGTCTCCACCACATGGCTTGTGTCAAACTGCAAATGGGACTTATGGCATTCTTTCAACAATGGCTTTCTTCTTCCTATAAAGGCCAGATTTGTGGAATGCACAATAGTTTTCCTCTGGACAGATTCTCCCCCTGAGCGTCTCCCCATGGGCCTCTTGGCTGCTTCTCTGATCAGTGCTCTCCTGCCGGCCTGTAGGTTTACGTGGACAGCCATGTCTTGGTGGGTTTGCAGATGATGTATTGCAATTTCTAGGTAATGGATTGAACAGTGCTCCATGAGATGCCCAAAACTTGGGATGGAGTGGTTAAATTTTTCCCTCATCAATTTAAGACATTGTGAAAAATTAGCCCAACTCGGGATGGAAATAAATGTTATGTTGCCTAAGTTTGTTGAGCAATGCCATGACAATTACTCGCTGTAAGCAACGAAACTCTCCATAAAGTCTTCTCAGCACATCCCAAAGACTTTCAATAGGGTTAAGGTCGGTACTCTGGGGTGCCAATACATATGTGAAAATGATTCCTCTTGCTCCCTGAACCACTCTTTCACTATTTGAGTCCCCATTTTATATCAGTGCCATCAGGGAAGAAAAAGTCCATTGATGTGATAACCTGCACATTCAGCTCATCAGCTGACTTCATTTTATTGCCACATTAATGTTACTTAGCCTCACCTAACCAACTGGAGCAACAATGCCATGGTAATTACATGCTGTGATCAAGGCTAAATGCACCCCATGAAAATATTAGTTTGTAACTTATTTTTGGTCGGGCAGTGTATTTTGAGCTATAACTGTTGATGTGTTAACCGCAATAATGGATACACATTCCTGCTTATACCATGAGAGGTTCCATGGCCAAGGCATACCAACTTCATTCATTCATTCATTTATTTTCTGAGCTACTTAATCCTAATTAGGGTAGGCTGGAGGGGAGGCTGGGGCCTATCTCAGCCGACTCTGGGCGAGGGCAGAGTACACCCTGGACAGCTCACCAGGCCATCGCAGGGCAGAAACATGCTGACGGCAATGCAGCCTACTCTGACATACCAACTTGTCATGTAAAAACATTTAAAAATCTGTCTTTTCACTACAGGCTTTGAATAAGCTTTTAAGGTCAGTTAAAAACTCTGCGTGCATCTGTTCCCCTGTAAGATTAGTTAGACTACTTACTTGGTCGCTACCACTATTATACAGAACTTGTATGCCTACTATTTAATATATATACAATATATGTATTTTTCACCAATCTCATCCTTGTTTTACCCAACGCTACATACACTACCATTTAAAAGTTTGGGTCACTTAGAAATGCCCTTGTTCTTTAAAAAAAAATCACTTTTTTCAATAAAAGAGATAAAATTCATCTGGACACTAGAAAAGGCTGGATTTATTTATTATTTATTTATTTTTTGATCTAATGTATTAATCTTGCAAGGGAAATTCGGCTTCTGCATTTAACCTATCCAAAGTGAACACACAGACCACATTGCAGCGGAGAGCAATTGGGAGTTGCCTTGTTATCGTATCTGTCACCCAGTCATGGTGACAGATACGATAATATTATACTCGCATCATAACTCGATATGAAGAAGTTTTGATGGTCGAATCCCAGATGACCCCGTGCATCCCATACAAGTTCCCTCTATAATGTATGAATTTGTAATTTAGCCCACATTAGTGCTGTAAGGTAAAGGTACTTTAGTTTATCGGCTCCCTCATCAGGGCTGAAATTAAAATTTAAGACAGAAACTGCAGTAACCGAAGTATAAGTTATATAAATACATATTAATACAACTATAAATATTCACATTTTATGCACACCTGCATATAACCTCAGTGGACATATCTGTTGACTGGTATGTAATCTATTTGAACACACAATAACAAAACACAAGACAGTCAGCACCAGAGTGCACTACAACAGTAGACCTCTGTAATTTCCAAACATTGAACAATGAAAAAGAGAGAAAAATAACATGACAGACTATTTACTTACGTAACATGCTTTGATACAAACATTTTCTTCTCAGTAATACATTCATTTATTAAAATCAGCATTATAGCTGCTAGTAAAACCTTTGGTCGTATCCTGAAAACACTTTAACACAAAACAACTTGGCACACAGACAGTTTAGGCTCTGTTCAGACAACAGATAAAAATTTTTTACATTTTATATCCAAAAGTGGGTGGCACGGTGGCAGAGTGGTTAGAATGTCAGCCTCACAGCAAGAAGGTCCTGAGTTCAAGTCTCAGGCTCAGCAAGGGTGTTTCTGTGTGCAGTTTTCATGTTCTCCCTGTGTTTGTGTGGGTTTATTTTGGGTATTCCGGTTTCCTCCCACAGTCATGCATGTTAGGTTAATTGGTTGTATCAAATTGCCCCAGGTGTGAGCGAGGTCTGGTGAGCTATTCAGGGTGTATCCTACCTTTTGCTCAGTGTCGGCTGAGATAGGCTCCAACCTCCCTGCGACCTTAATAATAGGATTAAGTGGTTTGGCAAATGAGTGAGAGTGAGTGAGTGATATCCAAAAGACACTACAATATTCAAATATTTATCGTGGCTAATATTTTGTATGCATTTTGCTGAAAAATACTGATTCTTATGTATACTAATACTTTGGTAAATCCCAAAGCTGACACTTGGCCACCTGTTATAACAAATTAATTGATCTGGCTGCCATATTGGACCTTTTTACATACATTTTAACACCAGTACACAGTATTTTGTTGAGTCTTCACGAAACGTATTACATATCATCATACACTTGCCACCACTGCTTACAGCAAACTTTAATCATGATCAGATGAAGTTGCCATGGCAAATCTCTTATTCTTCTTGGCCCACTCATCGCTGCTTGCATCTTTGTTTTCATTCTGTATTTGTTGATCTTGTTCACTCACTGTTCTCTTTTTCCTCTCTATTTTTATTTTGCACAGCAGTACACTTCTGTTGGAAAGCTCCCCAGCCTATCAGAGCAGCTTAGCTCTAGTAGCACCCCTCCAATTGGTACCCCTAAATCTCAAAGCGGTACACCTCGTCCGGCCTCTGTTGGTGGCGTTGTTGGGAGTCACCCTACAGGAAGCAATACTCCTTCTTCCACAGGTCAGCCAGACAGTAAAGTAACCCATGTCCATCCGAGAGCCACACCAAGTCACAATAACTGTGCAATATCTCATCCTTTAGGACCCGGAGGCGCAGGGCCACAACGATTGGGGACCCATGGTTGTGGAGTAGATGGGTCAGGCATTATGAATCACCCTGTTGCAGGTATGTCTCCCAGTGCCAATCCATCAGTGTTGCCTATGCACCTTCATGGTGAGTCCAGCCAGCAGGGAGGACAAGAGATTAATGAAGAACTATCTAAAGAGCAGATAGAGCATCGGGAGCGTTCTTTGCAGACGCTTAGGGACATTGAGAAGCTACTGCTGCACAGTGGAACCAGTGCTGACCATGGAGACTCGGGAGGCCCAAATAGCAATCCCAGCAATGGATTAATAAGTAAAAATAATACGGATGGGTACCAAGGGCATGAGGCTGAGGGAAATAGTAGTGAGAGGGTAGGAAGCAGTTGCATTTCTGATTGTGTTCCCCCTAATTCTGGAATGAAAAAGGATGAAGTGCCTCTACAATCCATGATTTCACAAACACAGAACCTTACTGGGCCTTGTTTGGATGACGCTTTGATGGTAAGGCACCACACCTTGCCCTCGCTTCCGCACCTGCTGTCTCCTTCAGGATTAGATATGAGGCCTGTGCTAGGTCCTGATGGATTAACACCAGAACAAATAGCTTGGAGGAAGTTGCAGGAGGAATACTATCAGGAGAAAAAGCGGCAGCAGGAGATGAATCCTCACACACACACTCAGCATTTCCGCATGATGTCTGACATGGGAATGCCAGGGGTGCCACATCTCATGATAAGAGGTCCCCCACCTCCATATCACAGCAAACCTGGAGACCAACATTGGGGACCAGGGCCTATAATTGGAGGAGAGATCGGAGGACATTTAAGGATGATGGATGTACATCAGGAGGGGCCCCGGGGACCCAGAGTTCTTGGTCAGATGCCTCGAGGGCCTGTGGGTGGTAGTGGGTATCCAGGAAGCCCTGGTGGGTCTCAAAGATCTCCCAGACCAGGAATGGGTTGGTTGGATGACATGGCACTGAATATGGCTGGAGTAAGTCCGTTTCATGGGTGCTATACTTCAGGAGGGCCTGGTGGACTCTCTCAGCAAATGGCAAGTGATCTAGATCGTCCATTAACACGGGAGGAGATGCTTCACATTATGGAGAAACATCAGCTACAAGGTCTCCGCAGGTTAGATCTGGAGCAGTTATCTAGGCAACAGCAGCACAGTGGAATTGTAGGTCCCAGGATGATGGATAACCCCAGTAGATCAGGCTTCCCTAATCCTGGTGTGGGAGGAGGTTCATCTTCACATTGTGATCCAATGGACTTTCCGAGTTCTCGCACTATGATTGGCTCTCCCCTTGGTGGTGGAGGTGGCCCTTTAATGACAGATATGGTTGACTCTCCTTTAGGGGGAAACCTAAATATAAACATGAACATGAACCTGCATCATCAGCAGCATATATTGGCCCAGAAATTAAGAGAAGGGCCTGGGTCAGGGATGGCAAGCCCTGAGGACAACGCCAATATTAGGGCTCCAGCAAATAGCCGGGTTGGTGCAAACAAAGTTATGGTTCCTGGACCAGACGTCACTCTTCAGTTCCCCAATCAGGGCCCCTTTCCAGGTGGACAAGTAGATGGGCCATGCATCCAGCAAACAGGCCCAGAGATGTGTAGGACTGATCAGCAAGCTACTCCCCAAATTGGTAGAAACTCAAGGCTTAGCCATATACCTATGAATACTTGCCATAAAGCAGACCATGGTCCATGTCATGCATCTGATCTTCCAATTAATGTCAACTCAAATGGTCCCCCTGTTATGCCCCCACCTAACCAGCTGAAATCGCCTCCCCTTAGCCAGGAACCTTCTCCCATTATGCCCTCTCCCTCTGCTACAGACCTGAAATCTCCAAACCAGCTAACATCCACTGGTCCACCACACCCTCCTCTTGTTGCAGTGTCTGGAGCAGGAACACCTGTCACCTCCATGAAGTCCCCTCAAATACTAGGATCATCCCTTGGACTCCGCTCACCATCTGCTTCCCCTGGACATCATAAATCCCCAGCCATGCCTGTTGTATCTCCAAGGTGGACTGGCTCACCCAAGACTTCTCTGGACAGCCCTGGAGGGGCATCTAATAATAAGGGGATAGGTACTGAAGGAAGCAGTTCAACTGAGACTGGTAAGAAATGGTTAATGCAATGCTTTCATGAAAACAAATGTAGAATATTAAAATATCTGTATCTATATAAAATATATAGATCTTTAAAATATCTATATTTTTTATTTTAATAACTGTTAAATTTTTTGTGGGTTGAAAATTTCATCCTGCTTTTCTACTTCAGGTGTATCCCTTCCTCCCAGGAGTTCTACCTCAACACCTAGCAATCAGCCTTCTAACATGCCATTTACATCTTCCCCAGATGCACCTCCATCCCAGAATCCCCTGTCCCTTATAATGTCTCAGATGTCCAAGTATGCAATGCCCACCTCCATTCCACTCTATCACGAAGCCATCAAGACTATAGCCACTTCTGACGATGAGACACCAACAGATCGATTGCTCCTTCCTGGAGCTAACATTCAAGGTGCAGTCTAATAGTGTAGCAACTTTTTTGGTCCAGTCTCTTGTGAAATTCTTTGACAATGCCAGTTTTCTGCAGAAGTAAAAGTGATTAGTAAAACAGTGTCATCTTTTTGTGGCCAAACAATTATCGCTAACATTATAGATGACCACTTTATTTACTTGATTATATTAATTGTGCTTTCATCCTGCTAGGATGTAAACAAAATAAATAAATAAATAAAAATAAAAAATCTCCTGATTTCAATTCCAGTGAAGATAAACCCTTTTTATTGATGATGAAATGACTGAATAGAATTTCAGTCATTTCTGTAGCTCTTTATTAAAAATTTACTGATACTTTTATCACATTGTGACATTGTGATATGTCATAGATAGTTAAATGTATTTGTCTACAATGTAGGATCATTTGTTTTACATATCTGTCAGTGTTTTGCGTGAATCAAGTGGTTTGCTATTTGAGAATGTTATGAGAGGGTGGGGTATTTAAAATATTGTTAAAATGTTAAAAAGATGTTAAAAGAACTCATTTATTATTATTATTGTTATTATTTTTATTATTAATTATAATAATAATTAATTGGTACAATTATTCCTTGACTGGCATGTGCTTTGTTTTTGGCAGCATCTGTCAGTCAACGGTAACTTTAAGCTCTAATTGGTGCAGAATCATGTCGTGTGACAGCTTAGCTCAGAACTCTGCACCCACCTACTTCACATTGCTTGAGAAAAACTGTGTGAATACGCCTTGAGGAAAGAGGAAATTAGTTAATAACTCAGTGAGAAAGACAGTAAAAACATGAAGAATGCCAGGAAAGTAAATTGTACAATATTCCAAGTGTATTTGAAATCAAGAAAAATCTAAACTCAGAAGAGACAAAACTGGTACATGTAAAGAAGAAATGCTTAGCTAAACAGAGCACAAGCTGCTGATTTCTGACAAAGACCTCAAGAAACTGCATCAAAGCAAACCACGCTGCAAAACAATGTATTCTTCGAGGTAATGCTCTTTTTTTTTAAGTCTCCTTGGGAGGCACAGTTTATGCCAGCTTAAAAAGACTGACTTTGAAGTCACAGTAAAGTCACAAGGTGATCGGTGTTATATAAAAGGAACAATCAGATGAACTCACGAAAAATCACAATGACATTCAATCCAAAGAAGTCAGAATGATGTTAGCAAACGATGGCCCATTCTGTACAATTTATTCATTCATTCATTTTCTGAACCACTTAATCCTAATTAGGGTTGCAGGGAGGTTGGCGCCTATCTCAGCCGATTCTGGGCGAGGGCGGGGTACACCCTGGACAGCTCGCCAGGCAATCGCAGGGCAGAAACACGCTGACTCTTTACGAATGACAGCAATGGTTCTTTTACATGCCTCTCACCGCAGACAGTGAGAGACATGCCTGGCAGTGCAGTTACCTGCACTGGGGGGGCAGCAGTGACAACTCTGTGATAGTGGGCCTTATTCATTTGAAAAATACCTGTGCTACCTCAATCCAAGAAACAAGTTCTTTTTCCAGCATCCGAAGGCAGCCTGTGCTACCCTAGTTTGATATGTCAGTATGGTACTTGGCGAGAACACTCTCGGGATGAAAATTTAATTTCTCTTACAGCAAGTGGGGTTGTCAAGAACAGGCACTAACCACTTAATCGGGCAACCACGATCAATATGCGAGACAGATGTGGTTTTGAAGCAAACACATCATGTCAGTGAGTGGACACAGAAAAAATAAATCTACAGTAAATCTGATCCTGAAGAATAGTTTATTCTGCAAAATATAAACATGCAAACTGCCTTTACTCCATATATAAAGCAGTACAGCTTCTACAATTGCAAAGTAACCAATATTCAAAAATAAATATTTTAATCTTAAAAATTTGCAGTATTTTCAAACAATGATTGTTTAAGGTTACTAAAGGTTAATTTATCAGTTACTATATTAAAGGACAATTTTTTTTGTCCTGACAGTGTCTGTTTTCACAACAAATCCTATGAAGTTCAGCATTGACAGCACTCATCATCCTCAGTGCAAAAACGCCCTCATCATGCAGATTTTTTGTATTGTGCTAAGAGCACGTTCAGTTCAAAATAGTTCATATTTTGTTGTGGAAGTCGTAGAAGAATTTTTTGGAAACCTAATAACAATAAGCATTAACAAAAACCAAAAAAAAAATAGACCATTTTGAGAAGTGGTGGGCACTGTCAGTGTACATTGACTTTAGTAATTTTTTTTCTTTTTAATATTAGTACAAATGCTGTATTGGTCACAGTAACAAAAATCTTGGAGAGGCGGGCTGCCTTGGAGAAATGTTGCCAGCAGAAAATTGTCTATCATATATTTTAGATAGGTCCACTTATTTGTCTTATTGTATGTAATTTAGTTTTTTTCTTTATTTTGTTATAGGAAATATGTCTAATCTCCAGTCCACACAAATGCTCCTGTCCTCTCAAGGATCAATGGGACCTCATAATAGCCCTGAAAGCCCCACTGGAATGGTCCTTTCAGGTAATCAGCAGTTATCTCTTGACCCCTCTGGACCTTTGCTGCCTTCACCTAACCCTATTGCCATGCCAGTAATGATGGGGGGTGGAGGGGGCCATCCAGGTGGAATTGGACCTTGTAACATGTCCCCAGTGCATACCCCAAGTCATATAGGGCGATTTTCACGCATACAGCCTCCTCTGCACTCTCCAGTTGGGGGTATTGGGCAGCAATACCACCATCCTTCTGAGGAAATTCTTTCTCCCCAGCAAATGCACAACCTTAGCAAGGATATGCCCAATCAGCGACCACCTAACCCACCAGACTCTTTCTCATCGCTGCCCATAGGAGAGGGCCCAGATTTGAGTGAGGTGATTAGGCCCACACACACAGGAATTCCAGAATTTGACCTGTCTAGAATTATTCCTGCTGACAAGCCCAGCAGTACCCTGCAGTACTTCCCCAAGGCTGAGGCAATGTCACAGCTTCAGCAGACCCATCATCAAGGGCAGCTATCTCATCAGGCTCCTTCAGTACAACTCCTAAAACAGCTTTCTTCATCTGGCCCCCTACAGAGCAGCAGGCCCTCCTCCAACCCTCACATTGCTAATCTGCAGAACATGATGGCTGAGCATCAGCTTCCCCTTCAGCCATCACACTATGGCTTGCGCCCTGCCATAGGTATGAACCAAGGACGAGCCCGAAGTATGGGCCCAGGAGATGTGATGGGACCTGGACCATTATGCCATCCAGGTCATCTGATTGGCAGAACAGGTATGCCTCAACAGCAGCAACATCACCAGCACCAGCCGGCCATGATGGCTAACAGCCTCTTACAGCACCAGTCCAATATGTCACAGGGAACAATGACCCCACAGCAACATCCACACAATCTTATCGCTCAGCAGAACATGATGATGCAAGCTAAGCATAGGGGTATTCCAATTTCTGGGGAACACTTTGGCCAACAAGGGGCTGTTTTGTCCCCTCAGGGGCCCATGATGGGACCCCCACACCCACAATCAGCTAATATGGGATCCCAGGGATTTAGACAAAGGGGCTTGTCTTTGGATAGTCCACTGGGCTATGGACCTGGAAGCATGTCAAACATGCCTTTCTGAACATTTGTCAGTAAATCCGTAAAAATATTTTTCCTTAGGGGTACTTCAAACCCTGACATGCTTTTTTTTCCCCAACGTTTATTGATTGTGGCAATCAGATGTTAATATTATTTGTAATAATGTCTTTAAAAAAAAGAAAAGCCAAATATTGGGCAATTACAGTAAAGCGACAAATTCCGAAGCCATTTTAATGTCTGTAAAATGTGTACAGTTGACAGATAAATGTCTTCATTTTTGTGAGCAAGAAAAAAAATCTCTTACAAATCAATTTTTAATTGTTTTCTCTGGCTAACAAACTGTTGTGCAAGAAAGTCTATAAGTATATAACTATTAAATATCTGTACAAGTTCTGTAAATAAGCTGCAATGTGCCCGTTTACAAATGATATGTATTACTGTGTTTAATAGAAGTTTAAAGGCAAAAAAAAAAAAAGAAAGAAAAAACAATGTTTCTTTTTTTTGATGATGGAAAAGCTAAGGGATGTTAGAAAAAGAGAGACAGGCAAAATCAGGGAAACATTGTTTTATTTTTTTAAATTGCCTATGTCTTTTGTTAACTTGCATCAGAAAATACTTTGACGAGCATTCACCAGCTATAGAAAATGTTAAAAATTTAGACAGAATATTTACAATGACAAAGGTAGAATCTCATTCAGATATCCTGCACACACATGCATGCACTGTAAATGAAATTTTCATCACTTCATCACTAGATAGCTAAATGTGTAAAGCATAGATGATCAGACATATGAATCACAAGGTCAAAATTTTAATCAGATCTGCTTTTAATTACAAAAAAAAATCATCATTAAATGATTTCATATAATACAGTGATTTTCTTCCCTCTTTCTGTGCTCATATGTATTGGCTCGTGGTGGTGGTGGCAGTAGACATATCTGAGACAGATAGTTTGCTAACACATTTGGTACATAGTATTGGCCCACAGAAACTAAGATTTTTTTGCAGCAGTCTCAGAAGGTCGTTCTGGAAACGCACCCCTACAAAGGCATAAAGGATTGGATTAAGGCAACAGTGAATAAAACCAATGCTCTCACTCACCATTAAACCCAGAGCCAGTGCATTGCGAGTCTGGCAGTTTTTTTCAGGCATAATCCCTAGTTTCACAAGGGTGTCCACAAAAAGGGTTATGTTATATGGTAACCAGCACAAGCAGAAAACCAAGGTTACCACCATAGCCAAACGAATAGCCCCCTGCTTCTCTAGGCTCTGTTGACTGTGGCACAGGGTGAAGATCACAGCAGTGTAGCAGTAGCCCATGATGACTAAGGGCAGGAGGAAGCACAAAAGGTGAGTCAGTAACCTACTAATGAGTAACCAGTTGTAAGAATGGATACCGTGGTTGTTGAAATGACATTGTAGCCATGTATGGTCATTCCTTCTGGGTTCCACAGAAAGAAATACTATGTCGGGCATAGAGAGAGCAAGACAAAGTACCCAGAGCAGAGCACAGATGAGGTGAACTGTTTGGGGTCTACGGGTCTGGAGGCTGGAGACAACATGAACAATGGCAAGGTAACGATCAAAACCTATGCCTGCAAGAAGGAGACTACCACACAACAAATTTAGGTGGATTAACAGGCCTACAAGCTTGCACATGAAGTTTCCAAAGATCCAACCTGTCAGCACCTGGGTCACTGTGAAAGGCAAGGTAAAGAGCAGGAGCAGATCAGCCAGAGATAGATGCAGCAGGTAGATGTCCGTCATGCGTAGGCGAGCACGTCGCTGTAGCAGGACTATCAGCAGGAGGCCATTTCCTGTGAGGCCCAACAGGAACACCATGCTGTAGACTAGTGGCTGGAGCACAGTATGGTACAGGTGCAAAGCATCCTTATCAGTGTCACAGGTGAAGAGCTCATGGGTTATGTTGTCTGTGATATTTCCGTTGTAGTAATCTGGAAACTGGTGGGGAAACACAATATAATGGTTTTTTTTGGGGGGGGGGGGTTTCCTTTCTTTCTTTTTTTATTTATTTATTTTACTTTTTTTTTTTTAAATCAACCTTGGGAATGTGAAAGGTGCTATTATTGTTATTATTAGTAGTAGTAGTATTATTAGTATTCGTATTAATATGAGTTAAGGAATACATAATTAACTCAACATAATGAAATAATACTGAGATGCATGTTTCCTCACTGTTTTGTGTCATATTTGCAGTTCCATTTAGCAAATTACTATTTTTTTCATTATTTTTACTCATGGTTGGTATTTTTTGTTGATTTATTTGTTTATATGTGTATTTAATCATGGAAGGAGCAGAGATGCATTTGTAATAGTTATGGAGAGAAACTATTATATAATATAATACTGCATATGGGGAGTCCACTTACAAAACCTGTTAAGCCAAGTTTTGTAAAAAATAATAATAATAAAATAAAATTTTTTAAATCAATTATTTTCCTTAGTCTCTTTTTCAGGCCCCTGCGCATGTCCCACTGATAGCTCCACTTTCATAACCTGCTAACTTGTGTTATACATTGTAGCAGAAGAAGCAAAACTCTGTCAGATCATTTCTATGCCTATAAAAAAGTCAGATTTTCTTAAAAACTGACCAACTTGACCTAACAGGTTTTGCAAGTGGACTCCTCATATTATATATAGTATTATATTATATAATATAGAATTTCATTAGGTCAGACAGCTGTGTAGCAGACAGGAAACACATCATCCTGTTTTAAAAAACGGAACTGAAAAGGTTGTTAAAGCATAACAAAACAAATTTCATAATGATTCACTATAGTTATTAAAGGATATTCAGTGTAATCTAAAGATAATTGCTTAGAGTCTGTAAAAATATAAGATGTAGACAATTGCACATAGTTTCCAACATCTGGATTTTTTTGTTTTGTTTAATAAGGACATAACAAGCTTTAGGATATTTTTCCTGAAATAATAAATAGCAGGTTTAATAGCTTATATTAGTTTCATTATCTAACTATTGATATATTTTATTTTTTAAGATAAATATTTATTTGTTTTTAAATTTTATTTCAGTACAAAAAGTACTGAATATATAAACATATTATTTGCTTTTACTGGAAGATATTTGGTCAGTGACACAGTAAGGATGTATAAAGGTGTATCAGATATATAAACATATTAAATGGCTAATCAAAAAATACTTTTTTTTTAATTATGAAATAATTCAATTTTATAATTCAGTAATTGATTTTAATACAACTATATTTTTAACCTTAAATCCTTAAACAATAAACATATAAGTTCTTTCTATCTTTTTAACACTTTTTTTCTTTTTCTCCTAATCTAAGATTGTTATTACATGAAAAACCTTTAATGTAGTACAGGGTATGTATGATATATTTTTCTTAAAAAAAACTGTATCAGCTAATTTTACATCAAGCAGAAAATAAATAATTAGTTGAGTTTTCAAAGGTCACAGATAAAAAAAATGTTGTCATATTTTTTTGGCCATTATTTTCATTAGTTGTCACCTAAAAGAATTAGATTCAAGTAGTTGTACTTACATCATAAATCGTAGGCTCTTTTATATCATTCATCTTTTTATAGACCATTTATTCACTCGATTTTCCAAAGTGTGAACTTCAGAGCCTACAGTGAAGAAAAACAGAACCAAAAACAATGTACTTCCCGGAAGCAGTGTTTCAGTTGCTTATTTTTTTCTTTAAACACCCACCTATTTTTTTCCATTATAGTTGTGATTTTTTTTATGTTTAGAAATACATGCAAGGAAAATAATTTATTAACCTTAAAATGCACCAAGAAGCTAATACAAGTTTGACTTTCAAATGTGTCTCAAGTTTATGAAACAAATATATTTATGACGAATCAGACCAAGATATGATAAACTTCTTGCACTCAAGCAAACACTTTGAGAAATTGAAAATGCCAACATTGGTAAACAATATTAAATAAGATATTATGTCATTTTTTATTTATATTTCTTTTATTATTAAATGGCAGTGGTGTTTGAAAGTCTGTGAACCCTTCAGAATTATCATTTTAAAACATCAGATTTTCAGACAAGTCCTAAAAGTAGATAAAGAGAGCCCAGTTAAACAAATGAGACAAAAATATTATTCTTGATCATTTATTTATTAAGGAAAATGACCCAATACATATCAGTGAGTGGCAATAGTATGGGAACTTCTAGGATTAGTAGTTATTTTTGATATAAACTGTTTCCAATCAACTGTATGACAATCAGGTTTTATTTAAAGAACAGAGATCTATCAAAGTCTGATCTTCACAACACATGTTTGTGGAAGTATATCATTGTGTGGAAGAACAAGGACCTAAGAAAAAGATTTGTTACTGCTCATCAGGCTGCAAAAGGTTAACATCAATAAAGAATTTGGAGTCCATTAATCCTCAGTCAGACAGACTGTATACAAATAGAATAAATTCAAGACCACTGGCACCTTCCCCAGGAGTGGTTGACCAAGAGCACTGCAACACTGCATGTTAACCGATTAAACTGAAATAAAAATATTTTGGTTAAATAAGAGGTGTTCTCTCTCAAGAAAGGAAAACACTCCATTTCAGCATAAGAATCTGATCCCATTTGTAAAACATGGTGGTGGTAGTATCATGGTTTGGTCCTGTTTTGCTGCTTCTGGGCCAGTAAGGCTTGCCACCATTAATAGGAAAATTAATTCTGATTTATACCAGTGAATCTTAAAGGAAAATGTCAGGACATCCGTCTCTGAACTAAAACTCAAGAAAATGTGGGTCATGCAGTAAGACTACAACCCTACACACAAGTTGTTCTTTATTTGAAGAATTAAAGTAAATAGTTTGCAAATAAACAGAGATAAGATATCTATGCTGTGTCCCAAACAGTAGACTTGACAAAAAGTGCACTTATGAGGGCACACGCACTATTATTACACATCCTATAGAAGTGCAGGTTATTGGCTATAGGGAGCAATTTAGCAAATTACCAGGAACACTGATCTCCCTCTGAATTCCCACTCGGAAGATAAAGGGGAAGCGTGCCTCAGCAACAAGGCATGCACAAGTCTTGCTTAGAGACACTGCTTCTGGATATAAAATTGCATAATCCTCTAACACTAACACAATTTTTTTTTTCATGGTGATCTCCTATAAGATAAGAGATCTTTATTGTCAACTGTTGCATGAACAATGAAAGTCTGTTTAGCAGAATTATAAACAGTGCACAAAAGACAACTAATGTAAATACACTAAGCTATATATGTGCATATACATACATCTACATATTCACACATGTACAGGCTATTCATTTATCCACATGTTCACACATATACACATACGCAAAAGGGTGCACCAGGGGGTGTGGGGTCTTTGATAATTCCACTGACTTTCCACTGAAGTCTGCCAGTGTAAATGCCACTGCGGGGGGGGTAGTGTAGTTCCAATTACCCGCTCTGCCATCCTCACCACCCGCTGCAGGTAGAGGTTCGTTAGTAGGGGTCGGGGTAGGCGGCTTGTTGGAGCTTCCTGAGGATATACAGCTTTTTTTGTACTTTCCCTACCTGGTGAGAGATGTGGACTGTAAGGAATTTGAAGCACTCCACCCTCTGTATCTCCTCTCCATCAATATAGAGGGCAGAGTGCTCAGTTAGTTTAGATCTCCTGAAGTCCATTATCATCTCCTTTGTTTTGGATGTGTTAAGGTCCAGGTTATTGTTGTCACACCAACGCCGCAGATGCTGGACCTCCTTCCTATAGGCTGACTCATTGTTGTCTTTTATCAGATCTATGATGATGGTCATCAGTGAATTTGACGATGGTATTGCTGGTGTGAATGGGGGAACAGTCGCGTGTGAAGAGGGAGAGGAAATAGAGACAGAGGGTGCTAGGGCATTTTTTGTGAGGAGAGGGGAGGGTCATCTGTCTCTGCTGTCCTTCTAACCCCGAGCTGGCCCTGGGACCACCTCTCCTCCACTGCCACAGTAGAAGCCCCCTTCGCTCACTATGGCAGGACACATCCTTAACAGTGCACTTTAATAAAGCCTGGAACCCTGGCTAATTTCCTGTAAAGGTGAAGCAAGAACCAATTGACACTTGCACTCTATGCTACTCACCCCAAATTTGACTGTGATCAGCACCTGTAGGTATTTATGGGCATTCCCAAAATACACTTCATCTTCACCAATCATGCACCTTCCACATCCCCCATTGAATTCTTCAATGATTAACTGTGGTTTAATTAGTTTGAGTCCACCAAGGCATGGTGTAAGGAACCATCTTCTCTAGGCCTAACCGGTTCCTGGTGTTCATTGATGTGTGAAAGTCCAAGCAGATTCGATCAGTTCCCAATTTAGTAATTTAATTATATACATCAGAATAATTACAATACATGTGATATTGCATGTGGCCACGTTTCACAAAGTCTGAGTCGATCCACCCTCTCCAGCGATCAGACGATGTGAACCCCGTCTTCTATTCAATCCCCAGTCTTTATCCTCTTTGGGACGTTTCCATCTTGTCGTGTGTGTGTGTGTGTGTGTGTGTGTGTGTGTGTGTGTGTGTGTGTGTGTGTGTGTAAATACTCATGAAATAGAATCTCCATCCAAACTGATGCTCTCCCTCTATCAAAGCCATCATATGTCTGCAGTCAAACACGGGCAAAACACAACATAATTTAAAGCATACTCAATTACACGGATGCTAACGGATGTGCAAACAACACACTTGATTAAAGTTGACAGATTTACAGAGGCGAAGACTTGTCTTCATGTGAAAGAATTTGGGACTTTTCTATGCCCATTAGCTTGTCTGAAACTAAGAGAGTGTTTAACACTTTTTTTTTCATGGAATGTATTCATGTTTTCCACAAATGCAGCATGGAAACAGAAAAAAAATACAGAACATTGTGAATTAAAGAATACAACTCTTATTAATACTATCAATGGTCTGTACTCCCTTGTATACAACCCAAAGCGTACAGCTCTGTGACACTGTGAAAGAAGAAGATAACAGCCAGAGGGAAACACATCAGGAAGAAAAACTGGTATGGGGGTTGTCAGGGGGTTCCATAGTCAGAAAGTATTTCGGATCAATCTTTTCTCTCACTTCAAATGAAATGTAGTTATAATATACACACTTCACCATGCTATCACATCAAATGAATTTTTACATGAACTACTGTGCAGTTTCACCAATATTCACCCATAATTATTAACTATGGAACGCCATCAGACACCACAGAATTTGATCAGGCAATTTAATGCTTTTAGTCAAATTTACACTGTATTTTAGTCAGTGTTCCTCCTCTTAAAAGAATAATATTAAAAAAGAAAAAAATTGCACCCTAAAATAGACCACCCAAAAATTTTAATATAAATGGTATCAAACCAAACTTCTACTATTCCAATTAGCATGGAAGGAGAGTTTCCAAAAGAAAAGTTTTTAGTACTGTAAGGAACCATCTTCTCTAGGCCTCACCGGTTCCTCGTGTTCATTGAATGTGTGAAAGACCTAGCAGATTCGATCAGTTCCTAATTTAGAAATTTAATTAAATAAATCAAAATAAGTACAAACACGTGATCTTGCATCATGGCCATGGGATTCACTAAAGTCTGAGTCCAAACCACCTTTCTTTCACAACCAGACAAAGTGAGCCCCGTCTGTCATCCGACTCCCAGTTTTATTGTTTTGCATGTCCATATTGCTGTCTTCAGGCCACACCTACGCACATGTCTTGTGCCACAAGGGGACCCCGTGGTAGACCTTACTTAACCTCACAGGACATATGTTTTACATGATATGCAAGGAGTAACAATATCTATGGAACAACATGCATCCTGTCTCACAAAATAGGATTTAACCTCCAAACATCTACATCATAGACTTTGACACCCAGTGCAGGTTAACAGATATTTATCACTAAATATACAATGGAAACTGCTGTTTTTACTCACAGAACTAGGGGAGACTAGATTTATGTTAGCTGGGAATTTTCCTGTGGTCAGCTGCAGAATGTCTAAGATACAGACAAAGTGATACTTCTGATTGTAAATAAATGAATACAACTCTTATTATTTCTTTCAGAAATGCTAGAGCAAAAAAATCTGAGATACTTAACTAGGCAAAATTAACTAGGAATAAGACCATTACTACAAAAATCACACCATGAATTTTTACAATGATAAAATTTAAAATATCAGGCAAAAAGCTGCTGTGAGTCTATAGAGGTGGGATGTCGAGGCTTTGCTGCCTGCTCCCTTTGCAAGATTTACACCCTGTGTGGCATCACAAGAGCTGCTAAGAGGACAGCCATCAAGTCCACCACAGAGGCTGCAGAGAGAGTCTCTAGGTGGATCTGGATTAAAAGGTCCAAGAAGTGGGCCAATGTTGCTGGGACACAATGTCTGATCAGCCCTGGCTGGGTCACCTGAGGGAGGGTGTCTGATGTTGCGAGACACGAAACACCCAATGATCTCAGGATACATCACTGATGATGTGTCCCAGCGCATCCACAGATGTATCCATACACCTATCAGGAACTAGAATCTTCTAGCCCCTTCAAGACATCGGAATAATTTAATTAATTTCCTCATGAAAATCATTAACCTTTGTGCTATATCCAGTACTTATGTACCTAAATCTTTTAAACTTGCAGTTATTAAATTTCTGATTAAAAACCTGACCTTGACCCATGTCAGTCGTTCAACTATAGACCAATATTAAACCTCCCTCCCCTTTATCTTCAAGATCTTACATTTCAACCTTCATTTCTAGGTTGGAATACCATTCATGAAACATATCAGTCAGGATTTAGGCACATCATACCACAGAGACTGCTCTTGTTACGGTGGTGGACTACTACTATACCCGCTGATCAGGATTCTGTGTCCTCGCTTGTGTAACTTGACCTAAGTGCAGCTTTTGACACTATTGATCATACTATTCTACTTGATTGGAAAATGTTGTTGGAGTTAGGGGAACGGCTCACTCCTGTCTCATTTACCTGATCATGATTAGTTTGTGGATGTAAATAGAGAATTCGGAGTATGTAATTTTAATTTTGGTACTCCACAAGGTTCAGTTTTAGGCCCTATGCTTTTTCTCTATACATGCTCCTTTTAAGTGATAATATTCATTAACGTGGTAGTAGCTTTCACTATTGAGCTGATGGCATGCAGTTGTATATTTCAGCAAAGCCAGATGAGAGTCACCAGTGTAATTAAATCAACTAACTACTAACTTCCTCTTATTAAATTCTGATTGCGCTTAGACCACAGGCAGCTGGAAATATTTTTTCCTGATTATGTAATAACTCTGGAGAGTCAGTTTCAAAATATGGTGCAGTAACAGACCTTGATGTGACTATTGACCTCAGAGACCAAACTAATTTTTAAGAAAAATCTAATTTTTTTATAAGCATACATTTTTTTTGACAGAGTTTTGCTTCTTCTGCTACAATGTATAACATGAGTTAGCAGGTTTTGAAAGTGGAGCTATCAGTGGGACATGTGCAGATGCCTGAAAAAGAGGCATCGGAAGGAAAATAATAGATTTTTAAAATTTTGTTATTATTATTTTATTTATTTATTTATTTATTTTTACAAAACTTGGCTTTAACAGATTTTGTAAGTGGACTCCTCATATACAGTATTATATTATATAACAGTTTCTCTCTCTAACTATTACAAATGCATCTCTGCTCCTTTTTTTTTGTTTTTACAAAACTTGACTCAGCAGGTTTTGCAAATGGACTCTTCAAATATGATGTCACTGCATGGTGCTGAAAAACTTGTTCATGCTTTTGTTACCTCCAGTTAGTTTAGAATGCAGCAGCACTGGCTCCTAAGTAAATTTCACATAGAGTATAAGATACTACTAAAGAACTTTAAAGCAAAAAATGGTCTCGTGTCACATCTTAGCAAACTTCTCAGCATTTATGATCCACCACATCTAATTAGATCAAAAGGTGAAGGCTATGTATTGCTACCTAGAATAATAAACCCTATTATAGGAGGCAGAACTTTCCCTCACGAAGCCACATGTTTATGGAAAAGCCTACCAGTTAATGTTCAGATTTAGGCACAGTCTAGGCTGAAAAGTTGTTTATTTAGTATTTTATTATTATTTTTAGATACTAGTTATGTTGTCAGAGTCAGTCTTGCCAAAGTCTCTGCTCTTGCTCAGCACTGATACTCTTTTCCTAGCCATTATATTATTATGAGTGTTTTTAACAAACCCCCCCCCCCCCTGTGTGTGTGTGTGTGTGTGTGTGTGTGTGTGTTTGTAGATGTACACATGCCATTTCTGAGATACCAGTGATCCTGATCTTTCTGTTTTCTGAACCTTGTGATTAGTCCTGATGTGCCAACTGCTTCCATGCCACCGTCACTGCTGGTTTCTAATTGGGGACATGTAGTGTTTATAGGGAAATGTTTAAATTCTTTTCCAAATTTGGTTTTACTATTGTGATATCGTGATCCACTAAATACAGTAATAGTCACAGGAGTCCTGTTTTAGCCTCCCAGCAGGGCTTAAATGCCAGTGGTGATTGTAGGAAATCCGGAGCAGGCATACAGTTGCGGGTGTAGCGGGTGTATTATTTGACTTTACCTTTAGGTATTTGACTTTACTTTTAGTAGTAAGCTGTAGATATGGTCATGGGCCATTAAAAGAAAAGAAAAATATTATCTATGTAAATTTAACCTGTATTCAGTTCAATTGTATTTGTATAGTGATTTTTACAATTGACATTGTCGCAAAGCAGCTTTGCTTTAACACAGATATTCTTGTTGTTTCAGTCAGTGTAAACAAATTTGGTTAAGAAATTGAATTTATGATTTTAAACATTTCTCAGTACTCAGTACATCCCTAATAAACAACTATATAGTGACAGTGGCAAAGAAAAACTTCCTGAGATCACAAGGGAAAGAAACCTTGAGAGGAACCAGGCTCAAAAGGGAAACCCATCCTCATGAAATCTAGTTGGTTATCTTATAACTGTAATGCGAATTGTAGTCCTGAATCATTGCAGTAAACGATTTTATATCACCAGCAGTGAAAAGTCATCTTCACAGTTTCTGAGTGGATATTTAGGTCCATACAGATCATCATCAGCAGGAGCGAGGGACTTTTGAGATGAGAACTCCAACCAGTAGTATCACACCAGGACCGATCACAGAATTCAGGAAGCAGAAGGATCAGGATCACTGATATCTCAGAAGGAGCATGTGTACCTCAGCAAAACACACAGAGAGAGAGAGAGACAGAGAGCTATTCATCTATGCATTTTATATGTATCAAACTTAACAGCAAACACTGACTGAGCTTTTGTTGTGTTGGTCCCCTTCCTGCCCTTGACAAAGTAGCCAAAATTTCACCTTTTTCTCAGGGGTGGAGCGGAACTCAAATAAGGAAGGATTAGTGTGTTTTTTAATTAATATTTATTTTATACAAATACATATTTTTTAATTATTTGCATTTGGGAACCAGAGCTGATTTTCCTAATGTGCATGCAGTGTGTCAGCTTGTGCTAACCATAGACCTGACTCTACATTCAAGGCTTGCATGATGAGAGAGAGATGTGGAAATGAAACACTAGTGATTTTTCACAATCACAAATGAATCAGGGTGTTTTTTTTTTGCCAAATATATATATATATATA
>JBCNYH010000001.1:77004708-77026714 GCA_039654325.1 Tandanus tandanus
TATATATAAACCCCAGTGATTGAGGTTCGTACTATATACTAGACATGTGAGGCAGTGTTTCTTTTCTTTGATTCACCTCCCAAAGATGGCCATGGCACGGCAAGCAATGACGTACCTCGCGAACGTTCGTATAGTTTGTGTTGCATATGTGCCATGCTGATTGACTCCGGCCCAAAAAGACTGAATGTTGTCATAATAACAAAACATGTTTCTACAATTATAGATCACATTAAAGGTGGAAAAAGTTCCATATATTCATCCATCCATTTGCCGAACCACTTAATCCTACTCTGAGCCTACTCTGGGCTAAGACAGGGTACACCCTGAACACCCTGTTCTGCATGCTCCTCCCAGGACTCGCTGCCCTCCTAAACCTAAATGGAATATTTTGTAAGAGTGCATGTAACGTGAAAATTGTGTTCAGTGTGACCCTCTCGTGGACACACCTGTACCAGTACCTGCTGTGCTTTGCATATCGTCTTAAGATTGCTGGGGTAGCTACTAGCTCTGTGCTAGCCCATGGGGTCTGGCATTAATTTGATGTACAGCAAAAAATAGCCATAACCCTAACCCAAAAGACTAATTTGTTCACGTCTGTGAAGCAGTTCACGCCAAGTATGGGGACTGAGGACTTAAAGATAATATCGGCAGAACTTATAAGGATAAATCCTCTTCTGTTCTTGCTAGTGTCCACCAGATTCTGATGTGAGATAGATCAACAATTTTAACAGCTTTCTTGACCAAGTCTGCGATCATTACCACAAAATAGTAACAACAGGTGACTTTAATCTACCAAATATCTTTTGTGAGTCTACTGAAACGGACTGGAATGAATTAAATTCTATTTATCGAAAGCCTGAATGATCATTTCTTCACCCATCTTATTTTTTTAAACAAGAAATATAACAGTACCATTAGATAAAAAAAAATCCACAGTCTCTGTTTTTATTTTCTGTAAGTCATCCTATCTAACACACGATGTTAAGGAGGTGTAAATGATTGAAGGACCTGTCCAGACGTTTATTTCTCCACATTAAATATGGCAACCCTACACCATACTCATTCATTCATTTTCTGAAGCGCTTAATCCTAATTAGGGTCACAGGGAGGCTGGCGCCCATCTCAGCCGACTCTGGGCCAGGGCAGAGTACCTGGACAGCTCGCCAGGCCATCGCAGGGCAGAAACACGCTGACGGCTATGCAGCTACTCTTGACGAAAATCAGCGATGGTTCTTTTACATTCCTCTCACCACAGACAGTGAGAGACATGGCCGGCCTTTGATAACCCAGTTAGCTGCACCTACTCAATACCCATGTACTGTTATTTATAACACTCTATAAACTATTTATATTTTTAATTGTATGCTTTTTACATGTAGGCTATTTCTAATTTTATCCATGCGTATTATTTCATTTTTATTTATTTTTTAAGAAAAAACACACAAATCATATTTATTGTATTATATGAATTGAATATTATAAGCGGTGACGATGGATTCCCGACCCTCTGATTGGGTGATGAGACCTTTTTTTTTAATTGGTCAAAAGAAATGGCGGAACATTCCTATTGGTCCTGCATGGAAACTGCAATGCGACTCCAACACTATTCTATCCACAATACTGAGTCTATCAGAATGTAAAATCTTCTATGTAAGCAGTATAATAGCCTGAAAATTGTACTTAAATAAAAAAAAGTAACATTCCCTTCGATAGCGTAACATATACGTACACATGAATAATCTAATTATTTGGTTAGCTGTTTGTTGCTAGGCAGATTATGTTAATCCGACGCCATCACTGCAGCTACCATTCCGAGGTAAGACCAACATGAATTGTACTGTTAAACTAATCCTACATGTCGTGAAGTCCGTTTAGAAACTTGTACAACGTTTATGTGTCTGTTCGTCTTTTTAAAGCTGCACCGACCGACTGTCTGAAAACTGTCCGTTATAAATCTTTAGAGTATGTTTCACGAGACTGTTGTTTAGTCCCACCCAAAATGGAGGAGACTTTCCTTCCTTGTTCTACAGAAGAAACTGGGATGGACTCAACTATAAGCAGGGACCGAAAGGTTTATTACCAACATTATAAATCATTTTAAACTCCATTCTGATTGCTCAGAGTTATAGTGAAACCATGTAGTAAGATAAACACCGCCGGGTTCGTGTTCCTGTAAGGTTCATGGCTGCCAGTCTGTAGTTATCTTCAATTATACTCTTCACACGGTGCAGCACAAACCCGTGTTTCGGCCCTTATGATTTTTGTGGTATGGTCCGGTTTGGAACACTGAATCTGACGGGTCATAACGGGGGGAAAGACTAACAAAACCACCAACGTATACCGAAGTCGCGAGATTTGATAACCGCTCGTCCTTTTGAAACCCCAGTTTATGCACATTTTGTGTCCATTTCCCCTAAAACAGAGGGCTCTCCCCTCTTCCTTTACCTCAGAGACTAACACACAGACCCTGCATTTTGACTCTAGTTTAGTTCATATGTCGGTTATACTCGGGTTTTAGCTGCACGATGATTGTATGGATGAATATAAACGTACTGAAAGTCTCCTGTGTGAAGATGTAGCTAATTTATATTATAATATTATATAGTATGATATGTGTAATAATCAACACCCCGATTCCATAGAGATTACTAACTGCTCAGGGAGGACAGTGTTTAAATAAAATAGCCTGTTTGCTGAGTTCAAATTGTTTTATTTGTTATGTGTACAGGCCTAACATGCTAACTTCTAATCATTCCGAGTCACCCGAGTTGTTTATTAATGATAAATAACTGCAATAATCCTGCAGTACAAAGAAACCTCTAGTTCCGCCGCACTAGACAAAAGTTTATTGAAGCCTATTTGAGTTAAAAATTATGAGAAGTTGGATCAATAGTGTAGCTGTTTACAACAGAGTGTGCATATTTTCATCTCTCTCATTCATTCACTAATTCATTTGCTGAACCGCTTCATCCTATTACGAGGCTGGAGTCCATCTCTGCCAACACTGGGCGAAGACGGGGCGCACCCCGAATAGCTCATGAGACCACCACAAGGCGACACACGCGCACACAGCCATTCAACCCGCGTCCACACGGGTGATCTGGAACATCCACTTAGCCCAATGTGCATGTCTTTGAACTGTGGGAGGAAACCGGAGTACAGGAGGAAACCCAGGCAGGCACAGGGAAAACATGCAAACTCCACACAGTAACACCCTCGCTGAGTCCGGGACTCAGACCCAGAACCTTCTTGCTGTGAGCCGGATGTGCTGTCCACTACATTACTGTGCCGCCCAATGCTTTACCACGTCTAAATGAATGTCCAATTTTTAGGTGAGCAAAAGTCTCCCATTCAGTTCCCAGGTATATTATATATCGGGGCAGCCGCAGCCTAATGGTTAGAGAAGCAGCTTTGGGACCGAAAGGTCGCTGGTTCCATTCCAGCAGGAAAAATGTGTGGCGGTGGGGAAGTGAGCTGCACCTTCCCTTCCTCCACCATCATGGCTGAAGTGCCCTTGAGCAAGGCACCGAACCCCCCCCCAGCTGCTCTCCGGGCACCACCAGTGTGTGGCAGCCCACTGCTCCGAGTGTGTGTGTGTTCAGTGTTTATGTGTGTGTGTGTGTGTGTGTGTGTGTGTGTGTGTGTGTGTGTGTGCTCACTTTGGATGGGTTAAATGCAGAGGCAATAATTTACCTTGCGGGATTAATACAGTTAAATACAATGTTAAATACAATCAGAGGACAGAGCACAGTGTTAGTATATTGATCAAATCATATCAGATCAAAGTTCTACAGAACATTGTTAAGCCATCACACTGCATTTAAATGATCCTTTACTACTTAGCGTCAGACATTATAGTCCATTATAACCAGACTCAAAAAGGAAACCCATCCTCATTTGGGTGAAACCAGATAAAAATACAATCCATGTAGCAGAAACTTCACGATAGTTTAACATGGAGTCTAGTCTAGTTGGTTATCTTATAACTGTAGTGGGAATTATAGTCCTAAATCATTTCAGTTTATATCACCAGCAGTGAAAAGTCATCTGCACAGTTTCTGAGTGTAGATTTTTGTCCGTATGGATCATCAGCAGCAGGAGCGAGGGGCTTCTAACATGAGAATTCCAACCAGTAGTAGCACATCAGGACGGATCACAGGATTCAGAGAGCAGAAGGATCAGGATCACTGGTATCTCAGAAGTAGCATGTGTACCTCAGCAAAAACATAACATGCAAATAATGTTTACTTCTGGCAATGCAAATTAGACTATGGCAAGCTGTCTTGGTTTAGGTAATTAATGGGAAACATTGCTCTATGTTCAATCGCGGTCTGAAATGTGTGGATTAAAGAGAACTTCTGTTTGCACTTGATGTAATTTGCACTTGTGTCGAAAAACAATTCAGTAATATAAACCATTCAGTCCTTATCCCAAAGGATATTAGTTTTATTTGTATGAGGAAACATTCATTCATTTATTTTAAGCCGCTTAATCCTAATTAGGGTCGTGGGGAGGCTGGTGCCTATCTTGGCCGACTCTGGGCGATCAGGCCATCGCAGGGCCAACACACCCACAACCATTCACACTCATCTGTATATATGTGCTCGGTGCTCGAAATAAACCAAATATTATGTCAGGAAACCAGATAAAATGATTGTCAACTAACTATCGAGTTTTATAATTTATAAAAATGGTGAAGTTAAAACCCGAGATCCTCACTCGACCTAAGATTGGGTTACTTCAGTAAACACAGTTTCTGTCTTCTTGTTTTTGTGTCAGTCCTGCAAGTGAATTAAATTAAAAATTAATTATTTGTGAAATAGAAACTAAACCATCCTGTAAATGAGAAAAAATCAGTAATGGCTCTTTTGAACCTGGATTGCCAGCAGAAATAGACTCTGCATGTTGTTTTAACTATATGTGAAGTTTCATGTCCCTGTGATGAAAAGTTTAGGATTTCACTGAAAGTACCATTTTAGCTTCTGGTCACAAAAATCACCTGAAAATAATCTTAAAATTCATGCAGCTGTCAAATCATCAATAATTATCTGATCTTTTCATAGTAAGATTTTTTTTTTTTTGTGATGCAGATTCAAATATATGTTTTTGAGGGAAATTTGAGACTAGGTGGTGGAAAGTTTTCTGAAAATCTGATGATTTTGACTCTGAATGACCTTGCTGTTTTTACCTACTTTCAAAAAACATTAATATACATGTGACAGAAGTGCAGACACTCTGTTTTGCAGTTTTAATTCAAGTGGTTTAAGAAAAAAAATGATATGAACTGTTTTGGAATCACAGCCATTCTTATTCCCTTTATTTTCATAGGATCAAAAGTAACTGGACAACCTTACCTAAATGTATGACGTATATTTAGTACTTGCATGCAAATCCTTTACAGTCAATGACTGTCTGAAGGCTGGAAACCATGGACATTACCAAAATCTGAGTTTCCTCCATTGAGCTACTTTGCCAGTCCTTTACTGTATCCGCCTTCAGTTGTTGTTTATTTAAGGGTGTCACTGCCTTCAGTTTTTCGTAAGGTGACAGACTCCATGTTTTTACTTTAAGAAGCTGTTGGGTTATTGGCTTGTTTTTATCTCTGGGTTTATATATGGGTTGTCTCTTTCCTTTTTAGTGTGAAGGTTGGCTCCTTGTTGGTGGCTGAGTGGGTGGGTGCAGTTCAGGATTTGGGGATATCCTCAAAAGATGGCCATGGAGGACCAGGAATCATCCTCCGTGTGGAATCAGAACCCCAGTAATGAAACCAACAATCCAGCTCAGGTACATCAGTCCCAGGACACTTTATTAATTTCAACTTAATACTGTCTCATGCCATTTAATGTAAGTTTTCAAATCAGATTTTTGAAGGTCTAGTTTTTTTACATTTTTATAGAAAGTTCTGAATAAGCAAGTATCTTGACTTAATGCCTAAAACATCCATGAGTCAGTATCGAGCGTTCACCACGGTCCGCCTCAACACACACGGCCACAAACACACCCGCACATTAACAATGTGAGTGTTCGCACGCACGCACGCACGCACGCACGCACACACACACACACACACACACACACACAGCTCAGATTGTTCATGTCACCATATATAGTACACTTCTTGATATTTGTGATAATGCACTCACTGTCAGTATTATGTCAGCTAAAGCATTAGCATGGCGTAATAGGTGTTCAAGCAACGTTCGTGCTGCGTAGTTTTTATATTTTTGGCGTATGTATGACGTATCAAAGCTGCTACGTATGTGCTATGAATTTTTAAGTGGGGCTTTTAAAAACTCCCCTTGTCCTGGTGAACAAGAAGATTGTGTTACGCATCCAAGAGTCTTCACTATGTAAGCTGGCATTGCTGTGACATTCCTTTCTAACTGCCACGTATCCACGTAACACACCGTCCATACCCAAGCCTGAAACGCCAATGTGTGATAGGAGTATTAGGAACATGCAGTGAGACAACCTAGCACCATCAGCTTCAATTAAAGCATAGTGTCTAAGATTTAGCGGTATCCAGCGGTGAGTTTCCACATTGCAACCAGTTGAAATTTAATTCCTGCCTTCCCCTTTGAAGCCTGTATGACTGATCAACGGTGACCACCAGTTGCGAGAAACCTACAGAAACAAAATCCCGAAGTACAAAACACACTCCATTAGAGTAGGTGGCGGTATGCATCAAAAACGTTGGTTTGGGATCAATGAGTAAATCAGAGAGAGGAAAAAGAACCTTCAGAAAGCTACATCACACACTTGCATTATTGTTATGGGTCAAGGAATTGAGCTTACATAATGAGAGTTTGGACATGTAAGCATCATGACATAACCACAAGAAGATAACTGCACTTACAGAAAAAAAGAAATTTCAGTGAAAACTTTAAAATGGTGTCAAAGTTCCATATGTGATGTGGACAAAAAAAAAAAAAAGCCACATTTTCAACTAAAAAACTTTTTACTTTGGATTTGAATCTATTTATTCAAATCCTAGTTTCCTAATTTAATCCTAGTTTGTTTATTCAAATTCTAGTTATCAACGTGTTCCGTATGTGGTGCATGTCACGAGAGGTGTTCCGTATGTGATTCTGATTTATATTCCTGATGGAGCTTTGAATATACTAGTTTATTTTAGTATAGAGTAGTGATCTGATGTTTGGGCGTACGAGATGTTTTGCCGTACGTGATGTTTGTTGAAGGAAAACTTACCCGTGTATATTTCTACTTGAAACCGCCACTGCTGTATACAACCAGATTGCTGTCGTTAAGGCTTTGTGTGGGGCTGCTGCGTGGTCTAGAAACGACTTTGTTTTAGGTGGGCTTTTTAAATAGGGGATCATCCAAAAATGCTGGTCCCGTAATGTGATGCTTGACGGAATTCTGGGGGCCCAACATGAGAAGTGTTTTTCTGTAAACCTATGCAAGAAACTATTAATCACACCACTTATGTTGGAATAAGATAAATAGATCTGAACAGCTAAAATAATCATCAAACAACAAATAAGGATTATTTTAATGATATGTACATAGGGAAGTGGTTTGACGGAACAGCATCACATACGGAACAAAAAACACACAAATATTTTTTTTAATGTTCACACTCAAAAAGAATCTTTGCCAGGAAAAAATCTTCAACCACTTTTATTCGATTAGAAAATGAGTTAGCATCTAAAGAATCCATTTTATGATGTCACCAGTCGACTCTTAGAACAATCAAATGCCATAACTTTTCAGTGGTTAATGCGAGGGGCATCAAGTTATCTCTGTTATGTCTCTGGGAGGTGGACTATATACCTTTTAAACTCAAATCATGCCTTTGACTTACTCATTCAGTAAAAAATAGGGGTGACAGTTGGGGTAGGCAAAATTGCCCCTTTGCTTGGACAAACCCTTAGATATTCTATTAAATCATATATGATTTTGGGATTTTACTTAAACAAACATACAGAAATAATTCTAGAATAGCTAAGTAGCTATCTGGTTAAATACATCCGCTGGTCTGTTGCACTGTTTAACACAATGTTCCTGTGAGTAAATTCCAACTCGGGTAGCATTTGTACTATGACTGTAATTTCATCTACTGCAGTTTCTGTACTGTCTTATTATTGTAAACACTAATCATTTAACCCGTAGCACCTTCCATCCCTAATTAGATTTTGTCGGTATGCTACATTACCAGCAGAAAGCAGGCAACTTGGCGAAAACTTTTTTCCCCCTCATCAGTGATTTCCATCTGGGAAAGGCTATACCGGTGTTTATCCTGCTTTTATGTCTCTTTCTGTCCTGATCTCGTTTAGTCTCTTTATGTTTTTGCTTCTTTGACACCAATGATTTATGCTCTGCCTGTTTCTGTTGTATGAATTTGTTTGAATTTGGATCACAAGTTGCTTCTCAAATCCTTTATTTGTTGTTTCCTCACTTGAACCGGAAGCTCTTCTGACCTGCCACCTTTGCTGGCTGTCCCAATTCTCTTATTTGTACATAGAGGAGCGATAAGCAAATTTTAAATTTACGTCATTTGGCAGACACCCTTACCCAGACTTACTCTTTTTCATTTCCTTTATATAACTGAGCAGCTGTTGGTTATGGGCCTTGCTTAAGGGGCCAAATCCGGCCCTTCAACTCATTTTATGTGGTCCGCGAGAGTTTTGAAGGTATATGATTATCGTACGTTATTTACATCACCAGTTACCATGAAATGGAATTCATCATCCACTAGCTGGAGCCAACTTCTTTCAAGTAAACAGCCAGTCATTAGGAAAGGAGGAAAAAATGCGTAAACAAATAATGTGGCCATACAGATTTCATGGTTGCCCTTTTTGAATAGATTTTGAGTGATCATCATCATCATTATGGTTGGTCAGTTCTTACCGTTACATTTCTGAAATACCACTAGATATTAACAATTACAGTGATACTTGAAATTTTTCTGAATGCTTGTAAAGTAAATGTCTGGAAGCTAAAGTGTGACGGACGAACGAAACCCATTCCTACAGCTCCCGAGCCACTTTGTGGCGGGAGCTAAAAAAATACCACAAATCTGCACTGAAGCTGAGAAATAATTAAATAATAAACTAAGATGAGTGCAAAAAACCCTTCACATTCTCTTGTTACACCATAAATCAGATGATTCATCTAGGACTGGGTGTCAAACTCATTTTCACTGAGGGCCACATTACAAAATTGCTAGGTAACCAAGGGCCGAATAATCATTGAACATCCATTTCAATAAGAGCATGAAATGAAATCTGCATGGCAAAATGATTAGTTTAGGTATTAGTCCTCTTTCCCTTTTTTCACTTTCCTTTTCTGACAACACTTGACAGCAGTAAGCTAGCTTGCAATCTTTCCTGACTCATGAATCACTAGCTGTTTATTTGATCTAGGTTGCTGCCACGTAGTGGAAGGATGATGAATTACGTTTATGATAATGGTTGATGCAAAGAATGTCCGATAATCATGTACTTTAAAAGCTCTTGCGGGCCAATGAGTTGGCGGGCTGGATTTGGCCCGCGGGCCTTGAGTTTTACACTTGTGATCTAGGAGGTTTACAGCCAAGATTAATGAAAAAGCCATTCTTTATTCCTTATACAGGAAAGGAACTCTGGGCATGTGTATATCATTATGATTATAATAAGCATTAAGTATGGAAAATATATTTAGTTGCAAATGGTGGCGCTATTCCAAAGTGTCATTTTGGTCATGTGGAAATGATCATAGTGGGACATATACATTTATTGTGTCACCATTTTGATATCATAGAAGATATTTTTAAAAATCCTTTGCAATTTAACTTCAGTAATATATTACCATGTACACCTAATATTATATAAATTTGATGATCAGTCCTGAAGGAGTATCTTCACGAAATGCATTCTTTCTGTGGCCAGATGGTAGTGTTATACCAGGGTGTTATTCTGGCCATGTGGATTTTAACTTAATAATCATATCCAGGAACCTGTGAAGTCTAAGCCGTATAAACCAAAGCACTGGGAACTGGGAACTTTCACTTTATGGGCCACTTCCTGTTTGCTTGGCGAGACGCATAAATTAATTGTTTTGCCAGTTCAACATTGGGCAAGATATCAGAATTGTTCATCACACAGTTAGTGGGGAGATTAGATTTAAAATTTTTATTTTTTCCAGGCACTTATCTTTATTTCATTACAATAGCACCAAACAAAAGTTTCATCTCGGTATTCAACACTTTCATCCAATCATCGACAATCTCTAAGTATTTATATAATAAATGTGCAGTAAATGTTTTTGTATGTGTAGATTTGTAACTATAGGCTCTCATGGTCATCTATAGATGCAGTTTGAGGGTGGAACTGTGGCTCAGATTGTGTACAGTGACGAGCAGCCAGACAGAGGACAGCAGCAGGTGGTGTATGCTGGGGATGGAAGTTCCTATGCCTCAGTGGAGACTGCTGAACACACACTGGTGTACATACACCCTGCTGATGGAGCACAGGTGAATATAGGCACACCTTCTATTAGATTTAATAGTGACTGTTCTTTCTCATAATCAGAGTTGTGTATATATGGACCATGCACATGCAGGGGGGCTTTATCTGCCCAAGCATCTGCCCCATTTTCCTCTCAATAGCCATGCTTCATGCCTGCACTTATAAATAAGAGTTTACTAGCAAATAATATGTATATAATAACTTAAAATGATATATACAGGCTGAAGGGTAAAGTGGTGAGGGTTTGTAACTTCATCTGTACCCTTCTTTGAAGGAATAACCAATAGAAATAAAGCTTACTTTCGCATAACCCACAACAATGGAAAATGGCCATAACAATAAATATCGGTAAACATATACCAAAGATGGGAACTGAAAGAAACATATCAATCCTAAGGTAAGTGAAGTTTAGTTCACAGTAAATGCAATTTAAATTAAAACCTGAACCTTCTTTTTAAAAAAAAAAAAAAAAAAAAAAAAAAAAAACCTGAACCTTCTAAAAGATTTAATATTCAGTAAAATGTAGTTCATACAGAGACTGCTCCTCCGTAACACTGAGGGATTCATTTAATTTAATTTGGGTTTGAACGCAGTTAAGAATTTGTGCATTAGCATTGTAACCATCAGCAATAGATTTTAGTTTAGAGGTGATCACACTAGAGGTGCAATAAGAAAGCGACTGAGGCAAATAGCAAGAAATTTGCGGCTGTTATTCTCAAAATGTTCTCAAATCTCTCTTGCCGTATTCATGGCATCATATTTTAGTCGCATGGTTTGTGAAATCATCGAAGAAAAATTGCGATCTCAAACAATCCGCACATGTCATGAGAAAGGTTGCAGTGTTTTTTGCTTGTCTTTCATTCGCATTTTTGTGCCATATACATATTCGCTTGCATGTGGAGTCGCAAAACATCTTAGCATGAATTTTAAAATTCACAAAAAAAATGAAAAATTTGCGTTAATCGCACCTCTTTGATTTCATTTGCTAGTTTGAACATCATGTGATTAAAAAGTGTAATAAAATGCATTCCATAACTTTGGTTTTGCACTCTGTCAGCTTTTTTAAATTTTCTGTCTTTTTTTAAAAAGCGATTAGATGAAACAGCTTTTGCCTGTTGATGTAATAAAACTAGATGTTTTCTTTCTAGTTCACTTTGAAATTTACATTTGTTAATTGTGAGTGTTTCCTTGTTTTGTGTATTATTATAATAATTATAATTATAAAATAATCACCCAATAATCTGCAGCTCTAAGAATAAGGGTTTAAATAACAGTCCCAATGCGATTCTTGTAAAACTCTTCGAAGGTGTAATGATAAAGGACGATGAAGATTGTTCAGGATTTTAAATTCTTTGTGAATATCGGTCGCTTTGGCTCAGCAGGTTTCTGCTGTACAGATGTAGTTTATGCTCTAAGATCTTCATCGATGTGTCCTTTCTAAGTGTGTGTGTTTACACGGTGAACCAATAAACCCTCCCACATTTTAAATGAAATTGAAAAATAAATAAAGATAATTAAATAATTTTCACACATGAAACTTCATTCAGTAAAGTTTTTATTCATTATGATTTAAAGATGATCCTCCACATGGAGGCCGTCATCATCTATACACACTTGGAGGTGATTTCTGAAGGCTGCCGTGGCTCGATGGGTCATGTCGGGTGGAACAGCGGCGATCTCCTGAATAGCAGCAACCTTAAGGGCTTCAAGTGTTTGGGGTGGAGGAGTATACACTTGTGATTTAAGGTAGCACCACAGACAAAAAGTACAAGGGGTTGGGTCAGGGAAACGGCTCCCACACTGAGATCACCACGAATTGAGATCATCCAATCTGGAAACATTTCCCTCAGCACTTTCAATTATCTTCCATCTGTGCAGCATCTTTTGGAATATGTTTCAGTATGTTCACGTATAACTCTCTGTGGCTCTCTGTGGGAAATCCCTACAGATAAAGCACGCTTCTGCGCAGAATGTTTCAGAGACAACAGACCACCTCAATGCTTCAGTACTCTCAGCTGTACGAGCGCTCCTGGATCAAATAAGTGCTTTTCTTTACAAAGCTGAACCTGTTGCTCTGAAGTTCTCAACCCACTGCTTTTCCGATCTCGAATGTTGTGGTTGTGTAGAATACTAAAAGTCCGTCTGTGCGTGGAAGAAATCGTTGTTTGCGAAGAATACTTTCACAGTGAACACACATTGTGCTCCTGACCACGCCATGTTGGAGATTGAGTACAGTTGGGTTTACCTTAGCACCACCTCCCCTGCCTCACTAAGTTTCACATGTGCAAATAATATTTTGATCTTTTTATTTTTTTATTTAATTATTTTTATTTAACTACAATTTCCATTGTAACAGAACTGTCCCTGTCTGAGTTTATCACTTTGCTTCGGTCTCTGGATGGTTTATTACTGTTTCTAGCTTCACTGTAAACAATACATTAAGGATTCCTGCTGGGACACTCGACATTCCTGGTTTATTTGCTTCAGTTCATTAAAGACTTTGTATGGTTGCACTGTTAAATGGGGTTTTTGCTTCACCAATAAAGTCCCAGAATCTCCTGGTTGGCACTAGCTGAGTGATTATTACCAGCTTCAGCGATAACGGACTCATTCACTTCAGGCGATTTAGGTATGATGATACTGCTTTATTTACAGTTTGTTTCAGATCACAGCAGGTAACCAGTTCGAGATGTCAGCTCTGTTGAAATCATCAGGAATGATGATTCCAGCATTACCGTATCTAATGTCAGTAATGCAGTTTGCAGGATTAAATCAAGCCATTCACATAATCATTGGTCTTGAGGTAAAAATACAGCAGCAACATAAATGCATGAAATATCACAAGCTACCCTTGGTTTTATTATTATTTTTTTTTGGTTTTTTGGATTTTTTCCCATTTTTCTCCCTAATTTAGTCGTTTCCAATTCCCACCCAACAACTTTTAGCCTTCCCCATCACACGACCACCACCAACCATGCGATGCTCCTAACACACTCGGAGGGAAAGCGCTATCCGCCCCTCGTACAAATGAGCTCACAGACGCCCATGATTGGCTGGTGATCGCTGTGAGTGACAGGGAGGTGAGCGTATGCCATCCCTCCCTCCCGTGAGAGCTCGGCCAATTATCTCCCATGGACTCCTGGTCATGGATGGCTATGGCATCAACCCGGATTCGAACTTGCGATCTCCGGGTTGATAGTCGTGCACCTTGTCGATGCGCCACTCGGGAGCCCACAAGCTACCCTTGTAGGCCTCATTTAAATCCAAAGAACTTCATGATCTGGGTGTGAAGGAAGATCATAAACAGTCTTAGGTGCTGAATCAGGCTTAGCATAAATCACAACACCTCCACCTCTTCTGGAATTTCGAGATTTTGCAAAGGTTATGTACCGATTCACTGCTTAGTCACGCTCTGGTTAGTCAGTTCTAAACCTCGTTTCAGTAACAACACTGTCAGGTTCATTGGCAACAAGGGCAAATTTGTCATGCTTTTTGTTGCACATACATATTATTGGCAATGACGCATTGTACTGTCGAGTCCTTACAATTTTAATTCTAATGGGTCATAAATATGTATGGTTTTGTCGTTCCTTTACTCCTCCCTTCAACAGCAGAGCTTGATCTCCTTTTATGGGCTTTTATTATTCTCCTCATTTGGCTTGGAATCTGTGGCTTTTATAGATACCGAGTCCATTTATTCTCGCAAGTACGTTATCAGGGAGCTTCCAATTTGTAGTGTTATGTGACTGTCAGTGAAATAAGAAAAATGCGCAAAAAATAGTGTGTACCTGGTCATTGACTGTGGAGGTAATTCACTTCTTCGGGTCATTAACCTGATGTGCAACCCTATATCTTAAATGAGTGGGAAAAGTTGATCATGATTTATTTGAGTAGTACCAGACAAAAGTTCAGTATCATCTCCTGTCATCAGTCACAGCATTGTTTCCTGGGTCAGTACACAATTAGATTTCTTTATTAATTAAAAAAAAAATATATATATATATATATATATTTGTTTATTATTATTATTATTTTTTTTTTTATTATTATTATTTTTAATTTTTTGGCAATATCTCTGATTTTTTTTTTTTGCTATGAATTAAAAACGCTGGGTATTGATCCTTTAAGTGTTGTGATTCCATATTGTTTGTGAGTGGTTGAACACCTGTGGTTTCATTCTTTCTTTGATTTTTTTTTTTTTTTTTAATGATTTTTTTTTAATGTTTCATATTGCTATTGAGTCTATTCCCACTGCTTGTGTAGTGCCTCTAATTAATTACCCATCTTTTCTCTTCATTTCTCCCATAGAAAAATATTGGTTTATCACTTTTTCATGATTTAAGGCTCAAACCAGGAATACACAGTCAAATGCAGGAGAGACTAATATCATTAGAAAAATCTGTGGGTACAAAAGAAACAGTGCCAAGTTCTAAGTTGTTTAACAAATCTAGATCTAAGCACCAAGATATGAAATTTGAAGATTTGATCCATCATCTCAATTATCTTTTCATCTCAGATATCTTCAATGAAAAAAACAACAAAGAATTAGGCTTTCTTTACTTTCGGAGAGGACTATGTTTGGGGTGGCTGTGGTGTGATGCTGCGTCATGTTACACATAATTCAGCGACACTCACTTTGGATGGGTTAAATGCAGAGGCAATAATTTCCCTTGGCTGATTAATACAATATATATATAATAAAAAATCTGTATAAGAGCATCTGCTAAATGCTGTTAATGTAAATGTACTTACCAGTCAAGCCAAAATTCATTTGTATCTGAATGTGTTTGAAGATTTCTCTCTTCCCATAGTGTCGCCACCACTGCCAATGATCTGGGATATAAATCCTCATTTTCTCTCGTTCCTTGTCATGTTCACGTCTTGCTCTTTTCCATTCAGACTCAGTTCTGAATACTCACCTTTTACGAGTTCTCCATGTTTGATTGCTGGTGCAAATTTGTCACGTGATCCGCACTTTCCAAACATGACGTCACAGGTTTTGTGTACACAAACCACGAAATTCAAGTCAGTAAGATGGTATCCTTTAGGTTTGTTTGTTTATAATATTTATCATGTTTGAATGTGAACATTTTCAGCTTATAGTAATGTTTTCATGTTATTTTGCAACAATAAAAGTTTAGAGCTGAAATGTGATAAGTTTCAGAATAACATGAAAATATTCTGTTATAACTTGAAAATGTTCACATGCAAACATGATAAATATTCTATTGTTATAATGTTATAATTTATATGTCAAAATACAATTCTGGAACTTGTTTTGTACACTTCTCTGGACGGATACCTTCCAACAATGGTATCCCTTTGATGCTTGGTAAACTCATTTGCAGACCAGGCATCTCATTTGTAAATGTGGTGTACGTACAAAACGGCCTCAAAGTGGTGTAAGTCAGTTTCCACGCAAAGGTTAATGTGTATAACAAACAAACTTGACGGGAGAATGTGTGCACCTGTACACAAACTCTGGACCATGCGATGAACTGAAGTCAGAGTGTAGAACTGTAGTGTGAGAAGAACGATTATAATTATTCATGTCCTTCACACATTTCATTTTACACCGTATCATACGTTAGATCCACGTTATCATGATAATTTAATTCAACAGCATTATATTATACTAGGAGTGAGGAACCGTTTCATAAACACCTTCTTCTAAAATCTAACTGAAATCTGGATTCAATATTCTTTCTATATATTCACACCACTGTCTCACCATCATATGATCCTCTACCGGAGCTCAGGAGGAGGAGAGGATGGTGTGGATGCATGAAATAAAGCATCCAGTACATGAACATGGTGTAAAGAACTCAATATTTTAAGATACTGTAAATATATAATCAAATATCATTTACATCTCAAAGTCTGGAAATAAAGCCATTCATCTTTCACACAGTTGTTAAACCCCATTAGACAATGTTATCGATTGTTATCAATTAGACTAATTGATATAAATGTATAAATACTGCTGTGAGCCCCACGCATGATGTTGCACCATGGCACTTTGGTGCAAGTGCCTCCAGTTGCCGCCCTCTGGCGGTAGGAGGACCATCTTCTCTTTACAGCCACCTTTTTATAATTGAGCCTCTTTTTCACACATTTAATACACATGACATCATCCAAGCAAATCATCCTTTAACACTCAAGCAACAAATCACAAACATGGGGGTAAAGGAGTAGAAAGATGGAGTGGAGCTTTAGATCAGAACACTTTTTAAGTTTTGCCCCCATGAGCTCTGTGGCGCTGATCCCGTTGACAGCGGCAGAAAAGTGTTGTCTTTCGCTCTGCTTCCTTTTATTAGTGATCCCACTGCTGTGGACTCCAGATAGCATGTGGTTTTTTTTTTTTTTGTTTGTTTGTTTGTTTGTTTTCACCTGCCCTATAAGGGTTTCTGTCTCTGTCTTCATGATTTTTCCCCCATTCTTTTCTCGCCTGTACTCATGATTCACAACAACAGAATAATAGCACGCCAGGCTCATCTATATGCAGACCACATTCACCCATTTATGGTTGAAAAAGGCGTGTGCAAGGCAGGATATGAAGCAGATTCAGGTGCACACACTTGTAGACACTGTGATTTATAAAGAGAAGTGTGCTTACAGATGTGTGTACACAGGGTTTTATAAATATGAATATTTTTTGGCACACGTAAATTTTGGGTTTTGGGCACAAGTACACTTTTAGTAAGGATCCTACGCACAGTTTTAAGACACCAGAACTTTTGCTATGATAGATTTAGGCACTATATCTTTTTTTATTATTATTTTTTTTTTTTGATTGATTGATTTATTTATTTTGATATTTTTTATTTTTTTGATTTTGCTATACTGTATTAATCCCGCAATGGATCTGCATTTAACCCATCCAAAGTGAGCGCACACACACAAACACACACACACAGACTCGAAGCAGTGTGCTGCCACACACACTGGGGTGACAGGAGAGCAGTTGGGGGTCAGAGGCCTTGCTCAAGGGCATTTCAGCCAAGAAGGTGGAGGAAGGGAACGTGCAGCTCACTCCCCCACCGCCACACATTTTTTCTGCTGGTTCAGGAATCGAACCAGCAACCTTTCGTCCTTCCATCCCGTCCTAAAGCCGCTTTTTGACCTTCCGTCCCAAAACTGCTTCTCTAACCATTAGGCTACTGCTTTTTATTAAGGTGGCAATCCCGATATTTCTGTTGACTGGTGTCTGAAGCTGGTGTTCTAGGAGTAGCGTGGCTCCTTTAATAGCTGAATCAACTTCATCACTGGTGGAAATCAGCCAGTCTTCACTGTGTTTCTTGACTACGATGTGGAGTGAAAGTAGGAAAGGTTAACACTGAGTTTTCTTTTCACCGCCTTTCACTTGTTGATTTCTGCCTTCATTTGTATCACCTGTTTGTTAGTTTAATTATTCATGTAACAAGTTCATGTTCTGTGCAGCGTTAAAGTTTGTTTTGCTCAGTGAAAGTTTTTTTGCCTTTCTGGGTTAGATCGTGTGATTTTTATTCTGTGCAAGTGTGAGCGGTGGTGTATGGGCCTCTATTTTTGGAGGGTTTCATTTTTGTGATTAATATATATATTTTTCTTTTTTGCTTCACTTTATCATGAAGCCCATTTTCAGCATCAACAAGCACAGACACCGTGTAGCCATCCAAGTCATGCTCCATACCTATGTACCTCTGTTAGCATGGAACCAGGTTAATCAGAGTCACTTTAATTAATGATGTGTGTGCACTGACTTCGATTTCACACGAGTCTGAATGTGATTGGTTCATTTGGAACACAACCACATCTACAATTTTAAGAGGGGAAGCACACTTATAATATGCATGCCACATTATTTTATGTTTTATATTTGTTTTTCTCCCTCATTTCTCCCTCTAAAGGATTGTTTTTATTTGAACTATGACAGTAGATCACATTAAAGGTGAAAAATGTTTAAAATTATTTACCTTGGTCTCTTTTTTTTTTTTTTTTTTTATTACAAAAACCTGCCATATAAATAGGGGTGTGTAGACTTTTCATATCCACTGTGTTTAAAAAAAAATGTTCCCCATGGGTGAAAACAATTGACAGCTACCCAAGGACAAGGCTTGGCCCAACTCAAAATAGAAATATCTTCTCATGTATATACGGGTCTCCTGATCTATTTTTTTGTGCATTTGAAATGTATTACATTTTAATATACTCCTCCTAACCAGTTCATTTCATTCATGTCAGATGTGATACACATGATGTAAAAGTGTACCTGATGTGACAAACTGTAAAATCTGTGAAAGTTTGGCTTTTCTCACACCTCAGTTATGCTCCTACTCGATGGTTCATGAAATTGGTGTCATTTTCTGCACTTTTTAAAAAATTGGCAACATTTTATTTTCTTTTTGATTGCTGAGATGTTGAAATATGGAAAAAATGAAATGAATTTTTTGCCACACTTAAAGGATTGTGTCTTAAATTATCCATGCATTGCTTGATACAGCTCAAACATCACACGTTTTTGTGTAAGACATTAATATCCACATCCGTATATCCATATTAACTATTCATCCTGGTATAATCCCACCATCTGGCAACCATGTGTTTGTTTGTTTTTTTCACCCATATCAGCTGTATTGCTTTTAGCCTGCACTGGTTATGAGGGGCATGATGCTATCCACATATCCAGAGTTGATATTCTGCTATAGTATCTTCATTTGGAAACAATGTCTTTCACTCATCGTGGAGATAATACTACTGGACAGTTCACTAGAATCGTGTCAGATTTGCATTAGTTATTATTTATGATGGTAATGATAACAACATGCCCAGAATGATTCTCAACAGGTAACAGAAAGAGCGGCTTATTCACTTATTTCACCCTAATACAAAATGATTATATTGATTATGGTTGTGGTAATCTGCTGAGAGCACCAGATATGTGAGGATCTGTCATTTCTTCTTGCAGCTAAATTTATTGTTGTGCTCTTGTAGTTATTATTCAAATTTACTTTTTACTTGTTAGTGGATTTAGTCAAATTCCTATTAACAGCTCAGCATAAGAATAATGTCAACATTATTCTTTGACATTTAACATTATTATAAATTATTAACAAATTATCATCTTTGCGGAATAATGTCAGCTCTGTAGAAATTCAGAAATAAAAGTCTGTAATAATGGAGGCACGGTGGTGTAGTGGTTAGCACATCCACCTCAACAAGAAGGCCTGAGTTTAATTCTCTAGCTCGGCGCGTTTCTGTGTGTTTGCATGTTCTCCCTGTGCTTGCGTGGGTTTCCTCCGGGTACACTGGTTTCCTCCCACATTCCAAAAACATGCACAGTAGGATAATTGGCCGTTCCAAATCACCTCTAGGTGTGAGTGTGAATGGTTTTGTGTGTGTGTGTGTGTGTGTGTTGGCCTGGCGAGCTGTCCAGGGTGTACCCTGCCCTCGCCCAGAGTCAACTGAGATGGGCATCAGCCTCCCCGTGACCCTAATTAGGATGAAGTGGCCTTGTAATGTTGAATAGCCCACATATAATTATAAAAATTGTAAGATACACTGAAAGTTGGATTGCTTTCATAAAAATTGAGTGGATTGGTGCACATTAATTTACAGTTAGAGGGTCTCTACAAAACATTCTATAAACATGGTTTATAGGGCACTATACAGTAATATATATATGTATATATTTTTTTGTGCTATAGGTCACAGTATTATTGCCAGGTGGCCAGAACATGAATGCTGCAAATCTACAGGTGCTCAGTAATGTTGCAGATGCGCCACAGTCTATACTAGAGCCTGTGTCACAGGTAAGAGAACAGGTGTGATTGCAAGACATAATCTGAATAGTCTTCACAGGTTTTTTTCATACCAGAGATAACTGGATGGTGCAGACACATGGTGTTTAAAAACTGTATTTATTAGACGTTGCTGTTGAACAAACCAAATTCCAAAAAGCTGGGACGCAAAGTAAACAAAAACAGAATTTGCTGAACTGTTTTTGCGGATTATTGTTATTGTTATTATTTTTAGCTCCCACTGTCACTGAAAGTGAGCAGATTGGATAGACAGAACTCATGTCTGTAGTTTACATTCTGCTCACTTTCTGCTCACTTTCCCCTCAGGAAAGTGTCTGTTTGGATTGGATTTGGGTGCCCTTTACCCTTCAAGGTCACAGCAGTCAAGTTAGTGATTTTTTTTTTTTTTTTTTTTTAATAATGGGTTTTATATACAGCTATTGTCAAATGGTCCTGCCGATGGGACCATCTCGACCCCTGTGGTTGTTTTGTTTAAAAAGTGTGCATGATACAAATTTTCTTCATTTATTTCGGAGGTGGATTCCACAGGCTAAAATTCATTAAATTTAACACACACATCCTTTTCACCACCACTCGGGGACTGAGGCTTTGTGAGTCTATAGCACAATATCATGTGTCACTCAGGAATTTGCCCATTGTGTAGTTTCACCCATTTCGGTAGGCATGTGGGGCTCCCCAAGACAAACAAGTTTGTAATGTACATTACATTAGCCACACCCAACAGGAAGTGAAGTATTTTTTACTTTGTATGTTTAGACATATGTGACATTTAATTGTACTCCTCTTCGACAGTTCATTGGATTCATGTCATGATGTCAAGATGTTACTGATGTTAAACTGTGAAAGCTTTTTGATATCTGGTGTGATGTGGAAAATCGTGACAGTTTTTACAGCTCGCCACGCAAACACAAAGTACCTCAAAGTAACTTCTTCGTGCGATGACTTGTATGACTCAGAATTCACAGGTTATTGGATATGATTATGATGAAATTCACATGCCCAAAGTGACACCCTGGTATAACGCCACCATCTGGCCACAGAAAAATGATGATGAATTGTTGCAACTCGCATATACACTGTCCAGTCTGCCCCAAACTTCATGTTTTATTGGATTTGTTAGCTATCCACTAACAACCCGACAGGCGCAGGGTGCGAGGGCCCTTCTACATCGCTTGCAGCTTTAATTTATATTGTTATCAATGGGTGCAAGACAATGTGATGCCCTCCTACAGTCTGTTCCAACAGCCTGATGGGGTCCTTACCGATTCAGAGGGAACCTTGTGTAATGGAAGAAGGTTTATTGTTTGTTTTTTTTAGTTTTTTTTTTTTAGAGTGGCTAGCAGATTCACTGACACCATTTCCCCAGCCAATGCTGCACACATCTGACACTATACTACGCTGTTAAAGGAGGAAACAAATTCCTCATATAAGTCTTAAAAGTTAATTTAAACTTGCCTGTCAGAGTTTCCACTGAGCATGTATCTTGTGGGGGTTTTTTTGTTTGTTTGTTTGTTTTATTCAAATCATTGTGACCAGGAGGCTGTCTCGGTCTATTAAATGCTTTAAGTAAAAATATTTTAATGTGGAAATTGAAGGAATTGTTGTCAGTAGTTTATGGAATAAAACAAAAAGCGTCACATCAACGTTGCTGTTTTAGTCCAAAAAATAGCCAGCCATGAAAAGCATGCAAAAAAAAAAAAATATATATATACAATTTAGATAGATTATTTTTTTCATATA
>JBCNYH010000001.1:77026814-77039313 GCA_039654325.1 Tandanus tandanus
ATGTATGTATATACACACTTGACCCTCGATTTCCTGGATTATTAGGGGGGCAATCGCTAATGTCCGGGGTCCCTGCCTTTTCCCGGACATTTACCATAATCATATATATATATATATTGGTTAAAGTGTGATTTGACAGGTGGGGGGCCCTAAAATTCGGTGTTGCGGGGCAGTAGGGAAAAATTACGCAAATGGTTGCAAAAAACTGTATTGGCTTTATTTTGGGAAGTATGACAGTGATGATTTTCTACAGTATTTTTCATTTCCTAAAACAATAAATCAAAACCATTACATAATTAACAAGAGCCATCGAAAGAAGGCAAATCCCCCAGGCATCCCCACGTAACCCCCAAAAGGCACATCTAGACCATATTCTTCACCCACACCTCAAGTTAGCACTCTCTAGGTGTTATAGTTTCAGAGAAATACTTGTTTTAATTTGTGATGTTGCGGTAATTAGTCAAAAATTCATGCGTCTATCTCACTAATTAAGAGGCCATTTGCAAAAATATTTGAGTTCTAGCCATTTTTCATGGGTCCCAATCATTCCTGAAAGTTTAGTGAATTTACTAAAGGGACACATTTTAAATTGGCATTGATGACAAGAGCAGTAGATAGAGAAAAGAGTCCGCTCCTGTGTGAGCCAATGAATAATTAAAACATCAAATAATCTGTCCAAAGTAATTGCTCACATTTTTAATCAAATAACACCATTATTCTACTTTAACAATATTTTGACTTCATGGACTTTTCAATGGCTGAGCTATCTTTTTGAGACCAATCCTTACCTTTGAAAATAATCAGTGATACTTTATTTGTGCCCTCTCTTTACTTTATCCTCCTAAATCTTTAACAATGAAATTATCATATATTAACATTTACAGTAGGTTTTCCAATGGCTAAATAAATATTTATGAACATAACAATTTCACCAGTAACACCCATAGGTAGCCTACGTAGACAGCTTCTACCTTTAAGTTGGGCTAACCGTTAACGTTTTGCCATTGGCACATAAATAAAAAAATGGCTAACTGCTTTAGATTAAGTTGTTCTTATTGGCCTGTTTGAATTGTTGAATATTACAAAACTGCACCATTGATGTCAACTTAATTTAATCCACTTACTTTGGCTTAAAAGCCGTTTCAAACTGTCGCGGATCAGTCCGTGAATCAATGCACTCACTCAAATGAAATAAGGGCCCGGTGCGATTTGCACACAGAGTGAAGAGGCGTTCGAAGGCGCCATGGACCAATGGGAGGAGGCAGAAGCACTTCCGGGAGGAGAATTGGTCAACTCAAACGGAAGTAAGAATGCGCTTCCTATTCTGGAATTGATTTGCAGTTCCAGAAGAGGAAGCGTGTTTTTCCAAGCGTTCGATTTGACCAATTCTCCTCCTGGAAGTGCTTCTGCCTCCTCCCATTGGTCCATGCCTCTTCCAGAAGAGACTTCACTATTCAGAAGAGTGCAAATCACACCGGGCCATGGATAACACTGACAATAACGGTGATGATGAAGAATTGTTTTTCTTTTTAAATTCACACTTAGAACCAGCTGCCCAGCAGTACTCTCGCTACCATCACAGAGCCTTCAGTCAGTCCCCTGGCAGCTACAGACTCTACTGTGGACTCTGAGGATGAAGATGATGATGATGATGATAATAGAGATGATTCAGAACTGGATGATTGGGAACCCAGGCCATCTCAGCCCTTCACCCCTCAGCATCTCTGTGAGTGTAATGTAGAGTGACCTGAAATGTGAATAAGCAACTCTTAAAATGAAGTCCTAAATAAAGATAAAGAATAAATGGAACCCAAGAAACAAATCATGAGAAACATTAGTTATGTTTATTCACTGAGCAAAAATTAAACATTAAACTATAAATTAAAAAAAGTGTGTGTAACTGGTGCTCAGTCCTGTACAACAGTTAGAAGGAATTTTGCCGCATTCTTCATTACAGAAACTGTTTCAGCACTGTGATGTTGATGAGCTTCTTTGTCTGTTAAGCTCTTTGGTGTTTAGGGCAGCGATAAAGTTGCTTCTTTGAATGAATTTGCTCCTTTTAGGCCCTTCCACAACATTTGTAGTGGGCTAAGATCTGAACTTAACCATACAAAAATGTGAAATTTCCTCTTTAAACTTCTTCTTTTTCTTCTAACTTGTGTGCTTATGGTTACTGTTTTGTTGTAGGACCCTCTCTTTGTGACTTCCCATAATATTCCCCACACCACTGGAGTGGTTTGTTTGCTCATCACTTCTTGGGAGAGTAGTGCTGAATACCTTCCATTTATATATCGTCTTTGTATTCATAGTCAAAGTCAATGTCAAGTTTATTCAAACAAAAAAAACCGCAGACATTTCTTCCATGAAATCTTCAGGGGAAGTTGAGATTTGTTTTTGAAAAGAGTTTAAGTTAAGAGAGGAAGCTCAAGTTAATTGTTGATCTCAGAGCGTACACGTGATTATGAGAAACATCAAGTGTCACAAAGATCACTAGGCAAGAACAAAAGCTGTGCAAGAACTAGGTGGAAAGCTTTCGATAGAGAGTTTGACATTCCATGAGGTTTTGTATGGACTCAGGACAGAACAGAGAGCTAAAAAAAGAGAAATGAAGGCCTTCTTGGAGATAATTCAGGTCAATCTTAAAATGTTTTACTCAGTTCTTTCACTGCTTTCACTCCTGCTACTCCTGGCAACAATGTCTATGTCCTCTGAAGCCCCAGTTTCTGGAGATATCACAGAAAAAATGTCCTCCATTTTGTTTTAATTAAATAGCCAGTTGTGCTTGATGGACTTTGACCCTGAATACATCGTTCTCATACACCAGTCAGATCTGGTGTTAAATTAGATGTGCGATGAAAAACAAAAAACAAATGCAGAGATATGTTGGAAACGTAGACCTTTGCTCAACTTTTTTGCACTAAATGAATGATGCCTTTATACAAAAACCTCCCTCATTTTTCATTTACCTTTGAAATGTGGGATGATTTATTGGGTCACCCTGTACACACATGCAGGTATTCTACAGGGTTCACTTTTGCCACAGTAAATTTAAGTTTGTGTTTTGTTCTAGCACCTTCTTTATTGTTTGTAACTTTTAATTTCAGGGTGTGAGGAATGCAATAATGCCAACCCAGGCGTGTGCTTGAAGCATGGTCCTCTCTACCCAATTGTTAACAGACCTGTGATGTCCAAAGCTCGTGCAAGCCTTCCTCTCATCCTCTACATTGACCACTTCCAGGGAGGCGTCTACTCCAAAAGGCATATTCCCAAACGTACTCAGTTTGGACCTGTGGAGGGGCCATTAGTGCCACAGAGCCAACTGCAGGACACCCAGTTTCAACTTAAGGTGAGATGTAAAGTGATTCTCTTTAAATGACACTGCTGTATTACAATGGCAGTGAACTTCAGCTAGTAAACTTCATTCCTCTGCTGGTGATACGTAATGAGTAAACAGTGTTTATGTTCTCAAACAAATCTGTTGGCATTTTTACTGTACAGTTATGCACGGTGGATCCTCAGAAAGACAGGGAGAGATCAGACGACTTGTGGTTAAACTTATCTGATGAAGATCACTGTAACTGGATGATGTTTGTCCGTCCGGCTGAAAACCACCTGGAGCAGAACCTGGTGGCCTATCAGTACGGCTCAGATGTCTTCTACACCACCATCAGAAACATTCCACCAAAACAAGAACTTAAAGTGTGTAACAGCAGTACAGGGGATCTAAAAAAGTCTACACACCCTGATAGAATGGCAGGTTTTTGTGATGTTAAATAAAACTGACATACAAACTCAAATCTTTTATAAAGCTACAGTAATGTCGTATCCCAAATGTGTACAACCCCCCACTTTAAGTGGGGGTTTGGCTTTGTTCAGAATTACCCACTAACATTGTTAAATAGTAGTCAGTTAACACCTGTCATTAATTACTGACTGACTAAACCAAAATAAAGTTCATTTGTTTTATTAGGATTGTTCTGAAATTAGATTGCATCATTTGTTTGTTTTTCAGTTGAATTTTCCAGGTTATAGATCATATTAAAGGTGAAAATTGTCTGAAATGATTTACCTTGGCCTCTTCTTTACATCAACCCACCATTTTAATAGGGGTGTTTAGATGCTGAACATATGTATGTCGTATAAGTCCTAAAATACATTTTTATATTTATTTTTAAACTAATTTCATCTTCCTCTGAAGTGAATATTTACGTCTTTCCTTCCAGGTCTGGTATAGTGCATCGTACGCAGAGTTTGTGAATAAGAAGGTTCATGAAATTACAGAAGAAGAGAAAAAGGGTAATTTATTATTATTATTATTATTATTATTATTATTATTATTGTTGTTATTATTATTATTATTTTTGTTGGTTGTTTCACATTATATAAAAAACTGTGTTACCCTGTTGGGAAGTCATAATTGTTGTTATCACTAATTCGAAATATCTTGTTTCTGATTGGTAAAATAATTCTTGGTATTCTTCTGTGGACATTGGATAAGTTAAAAAATTTGAAAGTATTTTAAATAATAAATCAATGGTTGAGTTTTGTATGGTAAGGAGAATTATTGGGATGTTAGAGAGTGATATCAACCTTCAGCCTCAGCAGATAAAACCTCGATGTGAATAATTCTCAATATCATACTTCACCTTAGTGCATATAGCAGTTATATTTTTATTACAATTTTTGAGCTTTTTAGCACAAATAGACCAAAAATATTAAAAACTGACAGAACTGCTGTGTCACTGTTACTACATAAAGGTAAAGTGAAGCATGTTAAATGTGAATCATGATTATATTGATATCTTTGTGATGTTTTTGGGGATTCTGGCACGAAATCATTGGTGCTGTGTTTCCTTTACTTCTATTAGAACTCTCTTACAGTGTATTTCTGTTATTCTCATGCGAGTGAGCTATATTGAGCAAGACACGTTCATAGCATTCATCGGGGTATTTAAATCGTTTCACGGGCTTTGGCAGCAGGTGGGCAGGTCTTTCTCAGTAGTTTGCTTGCGTGTAGACACCCTAGCTTCCAGCCTGGCACTGATTTTAGAGTGACTTTGTAAACAGGAAAGTGAGCGTGACTTGCTCTGAGCCCAAGTTGTTCTGAGGGCAACTTTTACCGCACAGTTGTATATGGTATCCCTATTGACCCTGATTTAAAACTTTAGCTTGCTGGTCAGAGTAAGTCTGTTGGGGGCTTTTACACCCAAGCATAGTGGCTCATCAGGCCGGTGCTTATCCTCGGTTTCTGTAGCGTGAATTCAACTCGAATTCAACTAGGAGTTCAACTCCTCCTGGATGGGATGCTAGTCCATCGCAGGTTACCTTCCCAGAAATTTTTACTGGTACCCATTTATACTGCTGGGTGGACAGAGGCACACTTGTGGTTAAGACCTTGCCCAGGGGTCTTAGCACAGTGGGGGTCCAATGGGTATTCGAACCCCACGACCTCCTAATCTTGAGCCCAGCACCCTAACCTATACACCACCGGCCCCACTGGTGCTCAGGGTGCTGCCAGAAAAATCAGAACTAATCGCTTGTTTTGCTGAATTCTGCCTCATAATATTTATTTTAATTTCAGCTGTAGTAACTGTGAGCTCGCCAACTGTATGCTCATAAAATTCTTTGTTTAGTTGAAGGTAAGTGAAAAAGAAATTGTAATAGATGTTAAAACTATGTGAGCAGTTTTTCAGTCATTCAGGGTGTAATTCTCTTTTAACTATTATACATGTTTTAATTGCATTGAAAACATTCCACTCACCCAGTCTTGTATTCTATACTTGTTAGTACTACGAGAGCAGGAGAAGAACTGGCCATGTTATGAGTGTAACAGGCGTTTCATAAGCTCAGAGCAGCTCCAACAACACCTTAACTTGCATGATGACAACCTGGACCCCATTCAAAGGTTCAAACAATAAAGGTTTTTTTTGTTTTTGTTTTTCATTTACCGGTCTAGCTTTAGGATAGATTTAAAATAATTTTGATTTTGTAGGCCAAAAGCACGTAGGCGAGGGCGGGGCAGGAAGCGGTTCAGTACCGGAAGGCGACCAGGCAGACGACCCAAATTTATCCGTCTGGAAACTCCAGCAGAGAGTGCAGATAAAAGCCAGGTACAATTTCATAGTCTAAGCATTGTTCAATATCTTTCTTTTTTATTTTTTCACTGAACCTGTACCTCCTGTGATTATAGGACTTTCTGTCATTTTCAAAGCTCCCATATGACGAACAGGCAGGAAGGATTTTAAATGGGTTGAAGGTGGATGAGCTGGGAGAAGATACTGTGGAAGCTGCTTCAGGTGGAAAGTTAGAGACCCGTGCAGGACAGACTGACACTTTAAATGATGTGAATGCTGTGGAATCTCAAATCCCAACCTCTAATGAATCACAGACCGATAAGGAAGATAATCATGTCTCGGTTACTACCGAGCCCCATCTTGCTCCTCAGGACATGAGGCGCGCTCGGAGGATTCGGGTAAGCTTAAACCCTTTAAGTGACGACACTACCCTAATCTCTATAATATAATGTTTTTAGAAGAGTGGTGTTGATTGACCTTAGCATGTATGTATATGTGTCTCTCTTCCACTGTACGCTTCACATTAAGGCGGATGTGCAGGTAAGTTTAATGTAAACAGGGACCCAACCACGTAATGTTATGGTTTTCTTCACGTGTTGTACCACTCAGGGTTATTTTTAATGATTTCTCTTTTATTTCAGTGTTTTTCTATTCCATCTGTTCACAGAATTATAATCATTTACTGTGAGTGGATCATTTACATCCATGTTAGATAGCATAGCTCAACACATAGTTAAGAACATTTCACCAAGCACAGAGAACCAGCCTTATAGCCGCAGGGGCTTCTAAGATGTGAACTCCAACTAATAGTAGCAGATCAGTACGGATCACATGATTCAGAAAGTGAATCAGGTCACCGGCATCTCAGAAGTAGCATGTGTACCTCAACAAAAACATAGAGAGCAAGAGAGTGAGAGAGACAGACAGAGAGAGATAGAGAGGTTGTTAGGTATGCTCATAACAGTGTAATGGTTAAAGAAGAGTGTTTATTAGTGCTGAGTGCAAGCAGGGAGTCCGGCATGACTGACTGTGACATCATAAATAGACAGACATGATGGCACCCTGTAACATGAGGCAATAAGCCACTCCAGATACAATGAACATTTTTCTGTCCTGACAATTTCACATAGCTTAGAAATAGTCTTGGAACTTCAAATTAAATCAAACTGGCTTGTAGGACTCTTCAGACTCATGTGTAAGACCATAAAATCCAAATTAAATGAAGCTGACCAATCATAAAATGTAGACAGGTCAATTAGTAAAGAATAGACAAAAATTAACCTACCTGGGTCACTATCTCTATAAGATCTTCATCAGCTCGCTAACTTAGCTGATTGACTGGGGCTTTGCCTGTGTCTCAGTGGGATTGCGGGTCGGTGGGGTCGTGGTTCAGTGGGTTTTCATGATTTGAGCTCCATATCCTGTGGAAACTCGAGTGTGTCTCTCAACAAATTTTGAAGGAAACTGGAGACATTGTTACCCTCTGCCAATTTTGGATATGTCATAAATCCAAATATTATCTGCATCAATTTCATCAATTTGGCCCTCAGCCTAATCCAGTCTGTTTCTTGTTCTACACAGTTCATCGTTTAGTGCATTCATTTACATTTTCTGTTGTCTCATTTTGCTCTTATATTTCTATTTCCAAAGAACGCTGCCCTTCAGCACCTCTTCATTAGGAAGTCCTTCCGCCCCTTCAAATGCACACTTTGTGGAAAAGCCTTTCGGGAAAAGGATAAACTAGAACAACACATGCGCTTCCACAGCCGGGAAGGCTGCCGATACACCTGTCACCAATGCAGCAAAGGATTTTTGTCCAGTACCGTATTGGAGGAACATCTTCAGATGCACTTGGAGCAGCGCAGCTATTCCTGCCTGTATTGTGCCGAATCCTATGACAGACTGGAGCTGCTCAAAGAACATGTTAGTGTTCATTTGGTCAACGGCTGCTTCACTTGTCCTTCCTGCAAAAAAACGTTCACAGATTTCCTACAGGTCTCACACACAACATTTACACTTGATTTTCTAGTCTCCAATAATTTGTTACTCTTGAAGTGTCCTCATTATTGTTAATATGAGCAGGTGAAGAAACATGTGCGGAGCTTCCACTCAGAAAAGATATTCCAGTGTCTGGAATGTGAGAAAGCCTTCTGCCGTCCAGACAAGCTCCGGCTACACATGCTGCGCCACTCTGATCGCAAAGACTTCCTGTGTTCAACTTGTGGCAAGCAGTTCAAAGTAAGATTCTTTAAACATGTATTTATTGTTATTTAGCTGCTTTTTAAAGTGGGATTTGCACTAATCTGTTGGGGTTTACCATGAATTTGGAAAGAGGACTTGTTGCTGCTGAGGTGTACTGATCTCTCTGGATATTTGTAGTGCTGATTTGTGTATTTCAATTTATAAATGTAATTTAGTTCAATTGAATTTCTTGATGTAGATATAATGTACGCTGTATGTTCAGAAAGTATGCTTGCCATCACGCCCATACTTGGGCATTTCACAAGCAAAGAAAAATGTTGGAGGCAAACAATTGTCTACAATGTCCTCCATATGAATTATGATTTCGCTTACTTGCAATAAGCAACCTAGATCAAACCTATTCCAGCAAGACAATGCCCCTGTGCACAAAGTCGGCTCTGTAACGTCTTGGCTTAAAAACATTGGAGTGGAAGAACCTGAGTAAACCTGCACCGAGCTCTTATCGCAACTTCACTGAATAATTTTAAGGTGAATTGGATCACAGACTGCACACCAGGTCTACTCGCCCACCCATGCCAAAGCTCAGTAATGCCCTTGTGAAGGAGTGAGCACAAATCTTCACAGCCATTCTTTATAGTCTAGTAGAAAGCCATTCCAAACAGGTGGCGACTGTTAGAGTATACCAACTGTTGAACAGGATGTTCAGGAAGCACATTACAGTATGATCAGGTGTCCACATACTTTTGGCCATACAGTGTACCTTAGACCCATCCTTCTCAGAATGTCTGTGAAAAAGAACCAGGTTGCACATAATATACATAACAATTAAAGTTTTTTATGCCTATAATTAATGTAAATGTTAATTGGAATTAATTAATATGAAATAGAATTTTAATTAAATTACCTACAGTCATGTTCCAGGGGTGGAAAGTTCAGAAATTCATGCTCTATAAATAACCATGTATTGTTGTATTATTATTTATAGTTGATTCGTTTTAGGGAATTTCAGTAGTTAATTTATGTGGAATTTATTTTCCAGTTTAAAAATCTAAGATTTTAATAACATTTTGAATGAATGCCTTTACACAAGGGATTCTGAAAAATGTGCGTGAAATGTATGCACACCAGATGAACTGTTTTTATGGATCACCTTCTATTTCATGCTGGTATCACGCTATGGCTGTCAGTGTCCTGTAATGGACTCGTAGTAGTGATGAAGACGTAATTATTGTACACAATATCTCAAGAAAGAGAGAGTTTCGTGTTCACCTGCTTTTGGAGCATTGTCGACAACAGGGAATAAATTTGCTGTTGTAAATCGATTTATTTTTTTCAGCTAATGAATTACTCACCCATTTGGTTCAACCAGTTTACCAGAAATTTACAGTGATATTCTGTATATCTTTAAAAAACTGTCCTGTCCAAAAATGTTCATGTTGCAATTCGTTCACATCCACTCCATGTGAGGAACAAAACCTTTAGATTCCTATTTAACAGATATAAACTAGTATTTACTGCCTATATGTACGACTCTTTGGGAATTTGGGCCAAAATCATGAAACAGCTCCTTGAAGCCCAGTCATATAGTGGGTTTGATTAGATGTGATGATCAGATTATAAAGTGTTTACTGTTGATTATCCAGAGGAAGGATAAATTGCGGGAGCACATGCAGCGCATGCATAACCCAGAGCGTGAGGCCAAGAAAGCTGATCGTATTCACCGCACCAAGTCTTTGAAGCAAAAGGAGCCCACCACTGACTTCGAGAGCTTTATGTTTAAGTGCCGACTCTGCATGATGGGTTTCAGACGGAGAGGGATGCTGGTGATTAACCTTCTCTCACTTAACCAAATATTACATGTAACTTTTAAATAACAATGCCTAATGCTTTTTCTTACAGTCAGTGTTTTAAATTGATACTGTATTGTAGGTGAATCACCTGTCAAAGCGCCACCCTGAGATGCGAATAGATGAGGTCCCTGAGCTGACACTCCCCATCATTAAACCCAACAGAGATTACTTTTGTCAGTATTGTGATAAGGTATGCACCAAGGAGAATGTTTATATTTTGAAAATATAGCCTAGTCTGCTGTGTCCATCTCCAGCTACATGTAATACAACGAATTATACACAAAGTAACAAAATGTATGTATTTCAAAAAATCACCAATAAATAGGCTATATTATTTAGAATGTAGAAGAGTACAGGCTTAGTTCCTCCATAAGATTGTAAAAGCGGCATCTTTTTTTGTATGTGATTTTGCAGGTTTATAAGAGTGCAAGTAAGCGCAAAGCTCACATCCTGAAAAATCACCCTGGTGCAGAATTACCACCCAGCATCCGCAAGCTGCGCCCGGCCCGGCCGGGTGAACCAGACCCCATGCTGAGCACCCACACTCAGCTAACTGGCACCATTGCCACAGCCCCTGTCTGTTGCCCACACTGTGCAAAACAATACAGCAGTAAGGTGTGTGTGTGTTTAGTGGATCTTACTTGGTATTGCTTTCTCTCAGTTCTAGAAATCCCCCTGACCGTTCGGCTTAGCTTTTCTCCATAAAAGATTTTATTACATGTTTTTCTGATCATCAAGTCCTGATTTGAATCAGGAATGTTCTAGTAAAAGCACTCTACCCTGCAAAAATGAGAAATGCTAGCTGAAAATAAAATGGGTTTTTGGTACATATTACTACAATACTGTGGTGTCCGGTAGATTGTGGTTTATTGTGTGTTGTGTGCAGACGAAGATGGTGCAGCACATTCGTAAAAAGCATCCAGAATTTGCACAGCTAGCCAATAGCATCCAGGCTCCTCTAGCTACAACCGTCATCAACAGCACTCCGGCCGTCATTGCAACTGATAGTACTACGACTGAGGCTGTTGTGGTAAGATCCTCCCGAATATATACATATATTTGTGACCACGAACGACGAACCGCTCCTATGTGTCAGTTTTACAAAGATGACATTTTGAAAGTTTGCTGATGTTATCTGAAAGAGCATATAATAAGCTTTCAAATGATGCATGGTTTTTTAATATCCCCTTTTTTAATATTTTAATATTATTCTGAGAATAATTTCTCAGGGTTATGGGCAAATAGAGTTTAAACTTCAAGCGCTTTGGAAAAGTATTTCATGGGAAAAAAAATCGAGAAAAATGCGTTTAAAGTTTCCAAGATATAAACTCCTTATTAATGTATATTTCCATAAAACAGTTTGGAGCAAATATTTAAACCTTTGAAATCTTTATTAATAGATGAGAAATTTCTTATTTCTCGCAATGTACCTACATGTAAAACGGAAATTCTTCCGTGAGCCCATTTATATTTATGGCATTTGGCAGACACCCTTATCCAGAGCGACTTACAGAAGTGTTTCGAAGTTACTATCAGTGAATACATTCTGATACTGGTTTCTTAGGACACAGACTCAGTATACCATCAGTCAGAACTTAGTGGGTAGGGTCTTATTTACCCTCTTTTCTTTTTTCTTTTTTTTTTAAATAATATATAAACATAGTGCTAATCTAAGTGCTTCAGGAAAAAACTTCCATCATTTGAAAACACCCAGTGACTCAGCCGTTTGGACATCTAGGGGAAGCTTATTCCACCACCTTGGTGCCGGAACAGAGAAGAGTTTCAATGCATTTTTCCTTATATCTTGATAGAAGGAAGGACCAAGGGATCAGACAGAATGTGGTACAGTGCAGGGTAGCCAGTGTAGAAAGCCTATCAGTCGAGTGGTGTGGGAGAACTAGGTTGGAAATAAACTGTGCAGCTGCATTCTAGAGGCCGAATGGTGCTTAGAGGCAGACCGGCCAGGAGTGAGTTGCAGTAGTGTCGCCTCGAGATAACAATGGACTGAACAGTTATATGAGTAACCTTTGTAGGAAGAAATGGACGAATCCTTCAGATGTTAAAGAGAAGAAATTTATATAATCAAATAAGATTAGCAGTATGCGAAGCGGAGGACAGGTGATTGTCCATGAATACAACAAGGTTCCGTGCATGACCAAAAGAGATTTTAAAGAGTTGTCCAGGGAGATTACAGTGCGCATGCCATGTGGGAGAGAGAAAGGTTTTGATGCATCTACAGTAGAAGTGTGTGTGTGTGTGTGTCTGTGTGTGTGTGTGTATATATATATATCATATATTGTCACCGGTTCTGTTCATAATTTTTATGGATAGAATTTCTAGGCGCAGTCAAGGTGTTGAGGGGTTCTGGTTTGG
>JBCNYH010000001.1:77053089-77067169 GCA_039654325.1 Tandanus tandanus
CAGCCTGTAGTGTGTAATTTTGAGTGTGACTCCAAATCCAGACCTCCATGGGTTAATAAATTTGATTTCCATTGATGTGTGATTTTGTTTTGTCAGCACATTCAACTATGTAAAGAACAAAGTATTTAACAAGAATATTTCATTCATTCAGATCTAGGACGTGTCATTTTAGTGTTCCCTTTATTTTTTTGAGCAGTGTGTGTATATATATATATATATATACACACACACACACACACACACACACACACCTGTTTTGAAAGGCCCCAGAGTCTGCAAGACCACTTATCAAGAGGCACCAGTGAGCAAGAGATACCATGAAGACCAAGGTGCTCTCTAAACAGGTCAGAGAAGTTGTGGAAAAGTACAAATTTGGGCAGGGTAACAAAAAATAAATCCAAAACCCATAGAGCACCATTACATTAATGATCACAAAATGGAAAGATTATGGCACCACAGGTCACCTGTCTAGAGAGGGCCGTCCACCAAAACTCACAGACCGGACTGGGAGCGCATTAATCAGAGAGGCAACAAAGAGGTAACCCATAAGGAGCTGGAATGTTCCACAGCAGTCCACATCCCACAGAATTGGCTTTATGAAAGATTGGCCAGAAAAAAAAGCTATTGCTTAAAGAAAAAATAATAATGCACATTCAGAGTTAAAAGGGCATGTGGGAGACTTCCCAAACTTCTGGAAGAATGTCCTCTGGTCACTAAAATTCAACTTTTTGGCCATCAAGGAAAATGTCTCGCACAAACCCAACACCCTAAGAACACCATCCCCATCATGCTGTGGGGATGTTTTTACTGGTAGGGACTGGGAAACTGGTCAGAACTGAGGGAATGATGGATGGTGCTACATATAGGAAAATTCTTGAGGAAGAGAAATTCTTAAACAAGCTGGAGCAATTTTGCTTTGAAGAATGGGCAAAAAATCCTAGCGGATCGAAGAGACTTGCACCTGTAATTGCTGCTCAACGAGGTTCTGACGTGGGTGGGGGTGAATAGTTATGCATTCATGTTTTATGGTTTTTTTTGTTCTATTTCTTGTTTGCTTCACAATAACAAATATTTGCATCAAGGTTATTGTCATGTTGTGTAAATGAACTGAACCAAATATACATTTTAATTCCTGGTTGTAAGGCAAAAAAAAAAAAGGGAAAATACCAAGGAGTGAATACTTTTGCAAGCCACTGTAGCACTTTTCCATCTTCTGCTGCTTTTATTCTGTTCCCTCTGTTATATTTTGCTGTTATCACATGGTATAAATTATTGACAGGGTTTTAATTAGCGAGTACTCAGATACTGTGCTTGGCAAAACATACTGACTACATGATTGAGTGAGAGTGGCATAGTGGTTAGCACGTCCTCCTCACAGCAAGAAGGTCCTGGGTTTGAAACTCGAGCTTGGCGAGGGTGTTTCTGTGTGTGCATGTTGTCCTCGTGTTTGTGTGGGTTTCCACCCACAGTCCAAATACATGCGCAATAGGCCAATTGTGAAGAGTTGGCTGAGATAGGCTCTTTGGCTCCAGCGAATGAATGAATGACTGAACGTACAGTGTTCCTCCTGTCAAATGGTACAGGTCATTTAAAGGGGGCTTTTGTATTCACTGCATTATGTCAAAGAGCAATATTTTATATCAATATAAATAGGTTTCCAGATATAATTTAATAATAAAGGATTTTACAAAAAAGCAAAATGTATTGATTTACGATGCCTCCTGCCAATTGTGGGGGAAGCCATTTTAGCACAAGATTCTGGCGAGACACCTCGAGATTACACAGGATGATGACGAAGTGCAACCCAAACACAATGCATGCAACAACAACAATAAAATGGCGATCAGGAGGAGAGTGCCTGCAGTGCTAACACACATTACATGTTTTGCTATATTTGAGTGAAATACACAGTTATCACTTAATGGATCTTCAGAGGAAAGAAGATATACAGGAATATATGTTCGCGGTAGAATGGCCAGCCAATGTCACGAGGGAGAGGGCGGATGATGCAAGGAAACAATGAGCACCAGGCCCACGTATCAGATAGGCAGACAAAAGAAAATGCTACCTCGACACCGAACCCGAGAGGCAGGAAAACAAGGATTGGTGCGATTGCAACAACTGTCAAATTTGGCCGGTGCTGAATGAGAACTTCTGTTTCAAAGTTCACCTTCGGACCGGAATCCACTGCATCACGAATTACGAGGATTTTCGTGCTGTTTGCCTGAAGAGAGCGCTCCTGAAAATGCTCCTGCACCAACTTCATGAATTCAGAGGCAGGGGGAACAAACCAAACTGGATCAACAGGTCAGAAAGTCACTTGTAATTGTCTGCTTTGGTGGAGAGGGTAACTGATTTATAAAAATGGAAACATACACTTACAGTACATTAGTATAGCACTAGCAGGCATGAACAAATCCAGCCCACTAGTGCTATCATTCCAGCTGATTGGTGTTTTTATATCTAACACCTCATCTTCGTTCCGGGTGTGTATTCTGGTTTCTATATGTACCTCCTCTCTAAATAATACCTCCAACACTTTTGAAAGATACTGCAAAAGTACTTTCTAAGCTATTTACCACTTTTTATTTAGCACATTACCACAGTATCAGCTTCTCATTAGGGCACAACAAAACAATGCCTGGCTGCCAAATTTGCATTAGGACCGATAAAATATATATATTTTGATCAATCAAAATGGGACTATTTTGGCAACAGGATAGGCATTTGGCCAAATTACTTTATATTTTTACACTTTCTTATCTTATTGCATTACAAAGAACACAATGGAATAATAGATTCTATGTGGTCAATCTGGAAACGTGTGCTAGACAGGAATGGTGCCGTATTTTTGTTTTTGTTTGGTTTTTTTTTTTTGAAGCTCTTATTAATTACTGGGGTCTTCATGGTGTTACTTGCCTCTCTTCTAAATCATGTTTAGTTGTGTATTAGATTAGTAATAATTATGGTAAAATTAATTTAAATTTTAATTAAAATTAATTGCAATTTATAATTTTTACATTTAAATGTACTCATTAAAATTTACAAAATTTTATTATAAATATTACCCTACCCTCTTACCAGTGTACCCCTGGTTCCGGTGTAATATCAACATCTAGTTTTGTGCATTTTTTTAAAAAACGTTTAATTCTGCTAGGGTCGTGAGGAGGCTGGAGCCTATCTCAGCCAACTCTGGGCAATGGCTGGGTACACCCTGAACAAAAAGCCAGTGCATCGCAGGGCCAACACACACACACACACACCAAAGGGCAATTTGGAACAGCCAGTTATGCTAATGTGTGTGGGAGGAAACTGGAGTACGTGGAGGAAACCCATGCAAGCACGCGGAGAACATGCAACTCCACACAGACCCATTATTAAAATTATGTATTTTTAATGTCTGTGACATGTAGCCTGGATATTGAAACTATAGTGATGCCACAACAGTAGCTGACATACATCCAGCTTCTCCATCATGGCCAGTGCAGGTGTGCAGTCATTCTGTGTCTGTCGCATGCACGTGCAAAACTTGTGTAGCCCAGACTTTACAGTTCCATATGCAATATTCATACCACTGCTGTCTGAAAGCAGGATCTGCACTCGCAAAACATAATTTTGAGCAGTTTTATAAACTGCCTGGCCAAAAAAAATAAATAAGTCACACATTACAATATTTTGTTGAAGCACCTTTATCCTTGATCACAGAATGTAATCTCCATGGCGTTCTTGCTCCAGTTGGTCAGGTCGAGGCTCAGCAACATTAATGTGGCAAACAAATGAAGTCAGCTGATGATCTGAATGTAGTGAATGAGCAGGTTATCACATCAATGCACTTTTTCTTCCTTGATGGCACTGATATAAAATGGGTACTCAAATAATAAAAGAGTGGTTCAGGGAGCACGAGGAATCATTTTCACATATGTATTGGCACTCCAGAGTCCTGACCTCAACCCTATTGAAAGTTTTCGGGATGTGCTGGAGAAGACTTTATGGAGTGGTTCAGTTTTTCCCTCATCAGTTCAAGATGTCAGTAAAAAATGAGCCGACCACTGGATGGAAATAAATCTTGTGTTGTTTTGTGATGTTGCGAGAGTTTGTTGAAATAATGCCATGGCAGTTACATAATCAAGGCTCAGGCCAGAACAACAATACATTAGACAGTGTATTTATATGTTTTTCTTTGTCTGCAGTCTCATCAATCAACAAGATGCAGTTCATCTGCTGTCTCTGCTGAGGGCTCTACTGGAGTGCTTGGTATTCTCTCTTCTCCAGGAATCAGTGTCAGATCCAAGCGTTTCCCAGTTACAAGGCCTTCTCTCCAAGTTGGAGGTTAGTGGGATACCTGAGTGTTACGTTTACTGGGTGTATCTAAAAATTAAACAGTTTTATAATTTCCACATTCGTTGTTCTTATGAAATAAATTGTATTACTGTCATAACATCCTGTATATCCAGCAAGGGCTTATAGAAATAGATTTTAACCTTAAACAAATTTGTGGGAAGAAGCTAACACACTTTTTATTTTTCAACTCATTTGAACAAGCAAACACTGTTCACCCTCTCAGCCTACATATGATATGCTGTTACAAATCAGACATAAAAAAAACAACACATTGCTGTCATTTTAATACCCACAATATTAGAATCATTTGTTCTAGATTAGGTGCCATTGATTAGAACCTCCCTCATGTGGAACCTGTCTTATTTAAACTGAAGTGTGTGGTATTATCATACCAAGACCTAAAGAGCTCTGTACGGCTTTCAAATGAAAGGTTGTGTATGTCTAGGAATCTGATAAGGGATTATTAAAGGATTTCTTTAATATATACAATAAGATATAAATAATATATAAGGATATTATTTGTTATGAATAATTCCACTGTAAATAAAATCATCTACAAGTGGCAGAGATTGCATTAACTATTTATTTGTCCATGACTGGCTGTGTGATAGGTCAAAATAGGCACACACTGTCTGTTTACTTTTATTTGCGCTGTTTGGGTAATAGCTTTCCTCTTCACATGTGTGGGGTTTCTCTGGTCACTACATGTGGGTTTTTGTTCTTAACTACAGAAAAATCTAGATAAAATGCATTTCCTGCAGTAAATTCATGTGAGTGCTGATTAGCTGAATGGATCACTGAAGCAATGCTGACAATGGCTGAAATCATTGTTGAAATGCAGAAAAAAAGTTTTAAAGAAAAAGTTTTCAAGGATTTGAACATTCTGTCCATTCATTTGAATGGGAAAAAATTTGCAGAAAAAGCTGAAAATGAAAATTAAGAAAAAAGTATAAATAGTATAAAACAGTTGAATACAAGCAGAAATGTCCTGAACGAGGTGAACGTTTTAACAGCATTCACACTAATAAAAAGGGGAGGGTTGCCCCTATCAATCCCCTCTTGGAGTCCTGAAAGGACTTGATGCACACCCTCAGAATACAAAATATATACCCAACCATCCTTGGTGACCCACAGACCAATGCATACCCTGGTCCAACCCCAACAACAGTCACCAGGCCGTGTTTGGAACAAGGCAGCGAACGAGCCATAGGAGATCAAATCAATCAATGTTGCTTCTGGTAATTAGTGCACAGAGAAATATCACAGAGACATACAATACAAACGCCCATCCATGCCTGAGGGCAATTTAGAGTAGCCAGCTGACTTTTGGAGAAAGCCGGAGCACCCGGAGGAATCCCTTGAAGACGTCTTTATAGAATATAGAATATAGGTCTTTATTCTATAAAAAATAGATTTTATGATGATATTGGTAGCAAGATGGGTTAACAGTTTTACACTTGTGTATTTAAGGGATAAATGACAAATTTTTTGAGGTATGCTCTAATGAACAATTTTTTAACTGTGTGCATCTTTTTATCCAGGCTGCATCTCAATTAATAAAAGTGGAAGTAAACAATAGTTTTCCTATTGAAGATCAGCTGCTGCAGGAGGACTGTAAGAACGACAAAGTGATCAAGACCAGAATAGAAGACAGAGTGAAGCATGTTTTCACTTACCTGCAAGAGAGGTGAGGCTTATGCCATCAAAATTCTTTTGCAGTCTTTTTTCTGATTAGCTTGTACATAGAAGATTAGTACAGTAGGCTTAGGATAACAAATCATATTGTATAGCTTCCTTTAATTATTCTCCTAGCTGGCAAATTGCAAAGTACCTTCCATCCTCTCTGGCTTTATTTTGCCTTATTTTCTTTCCCCTTGTTTAGGGTGAGTGCATTGCGTCTTCTCCTTCAGACCCAGGGTCAGTATGGGTTGTGCATAGCTGATGTTCAGCAGGAGTTGCAGGAGGACTGGGAGCTGCTGAAGGATCTGCACACAAACGTGACCCTGCAGCCAGAAAAGTTCCAGTGTCCTGAGGATCTTCATGGTGCCCTCACTGACACTGAGGTTGGATCATAAATAAATTTATTCAATGAGCTGCTCAATAATGAATCAACAGCTGATAAGGGGTTTGTTGAATTTATCTATGGTAGTTCATCTGTGTTTCAGGGTTTATACACAAAGCTGGGTGTGTTTCAGAGTAGGATTCATGACTGTCAGGAGCACCTGAACAAAACCACCCATCTTCTTGAGGTGAAAAATGCATCCATGCCTGAGTATACAGTATATGTATTTCACCTTTCTACTCTACCTCTCTTTACTGCAATGTACTGCCCCACCAAAAAAAAAGTCACTCTATGGATTTAATCGTCTTTGATTGGATAATTACAGCAGTAATTATGTTTCAACTGACAACAGGTTATTTATCCTTAATTGATGCAGTGAGTACCTTCTGACTTCTTACATAACCATGTTGAAAGACATATCCCTTCACTGAAAAGATGTCACTGTATTTGAGAAGTTATTTTTTGATTATTGGCCTGAATCATCAGATTGCTGAAATGACTAAAATTGGATTAAGAACTGTTAAGAATAAATGCATTATAAAAACATGGAGGAAAAGTACTGAACCCTTAACTTCACGCAAGAAATATGGTTAACTGGACGTGAGTGGAGATCATGTAAACACCTGGTGAAGTTCATGTCATTTATAAACAGCATTATCCTTTTATTAGGGTAACAGGGAGGCTGCAGCCCATACCAGCCAACTCAGGGCAGGGTACACCCTAAATAGATCACCAGACCACCACAGGGCCAACACACACGGACAACATGAAAAATACTAAAGGGCATTTGAGAATATCCAGTTAGCGTAATATGTCTTTGGACTGTGGGAGAAAACCTGATTCCCTCGAGGAAACCCATGCAAGCACAGTAAGAACATGCAAACTCTAAACACAAACAATCGAGGGAATCTGGTTTTCTCCCAGCTTGGTGAACCTGAATCATAAACAATATGGACAGTAGAACTCATATCTGTTTTTTAATTGTGAAAGTAAGTGGTGGTTCAGTGGTTAAGGTTCTGTGTTACTGATCAGAAGATTGTCAGTTCAAGTCCCAGTACTAACAAGCTGCCACTGATGGGCCCTTGACCAAGGCTTTGAACCCTGAACTACTCAGTTGTACAGGGTGACCCAAAAAAACAGAACCCATAAACTTCTTAATTACTCCTACAAAAATAAAGCAAAATTATTCTAATTTTGTCCACTTGAACTTCTGTCTGTGTATGATTATACCCAAAAGTTTCAGTAATCTAGGACGCTTTGCACAAAAGTTATGTTCTCTCCAGAATATGTTCCAAATGACCTCCTCGGCGTTGGAGACAGACTTGCATCCGTTGCGCAAAATTGTCAATCACTCACACGCACTCCTCTCTGGGGATTTCCCTGATTTTTGCTGCAATTGCAGCCTTGAGTTCACCAATTGTTTGAGGATTATTCTGATACACATTATCCTTCAGATACCCCCACAGATAAAAATCTGTGGGGTTCAAGTCACACAAAATGTCTTTTCCTTGGTAGACCAGGACATGTTGGTGAGGACTATGGTTCCGATCTTTCATGCACAGAATCTACTTCATATCCTAAAAAAACCATAAAGCTAGAATTAAATTTATGAATTTCAGACAAAAATATATGGGTTCTGTTTTTTGGGTCACCCTGTATTTAGTGAGATAAAAATATAAGATGCTCTGGATGAAGGCATCTACCAAATGCTTTAAAATTAAATTTAGATTATTTCAATACACAGTGTGTTGAGGACTCACAGGATTGGGACTAAACAGCTTTGTGGCCATCAGGAAAAAACACTTGTTAGTAAGAATAGTTGGAATAAAAGGCTTTAGTCTGGACTCTTTAACAATGGGCAAAGGTCATGTGATCTGATAAGTCCAGATTTACCCTGTTTCAGAGTAATGGGTGTATCAGGGTAAGAAGTGAAGCACATGAAGCCTGCATAGTGAACACTATATGAATGTCCAGGTTACTTCATCAATGGTGTTTTTCTTTCCTGATGCCACAGGAAAATAATTTGGGGCTCAAATACTGAAAGAGTGGTTCAGGGAGCATGGGGAATCATTTTCACACATGAACTGGCCCCACAGAGTCCCGACCTTAACTGCAGTGAAAGTGTTTGTGCTGGTGAAGCCTTTATGCAGGGGTTCAACACAAGATCTCAGTGACAAATTAATACAGCTCTAGACTGACATAAAAAATGTGACATAAGTTTATCAAAACAATGCTGCAGTGAAAGACAGTCCAACAAAATATTAGAGTGCACATTTTATTATCATTTTTTGGTCAAGGTCGTGCATCTCATTCATTCATTCTTTTTCTGAACCGCTTAATCCTAATTAATCTGGGCAAGGGAAGAGTACACCCTGGACAGCTCACCAGGCCATAAACACGCTGACGGCTATGCAGCCTACTCTTGACGAAAATCAGCAATGGTTCTTTTACATGCCTCTCACCATAGACAGTGAGAGACATGGCCAGCCTTTGATAACACAGTTGCTGCACTGGGGGGACAGCAGTGACATCCCGCTGATAGTGGGGCTTGAAACCCCGACCTTGGGATCAGTAATCCAACACCCTACCACCAGGCCACCACTGCCCCTACCATTATCCATCTCTTAATTCCTAAATAGAGTTCACGTTATCGGATACCTCTTCTACAGACACTGGACAATATACAACAGGCTCTGGCTCAGACCATGGGCCTTGCACTGGAGTCGACATGGACCAAAGACCTGCTGCAGTGTAACAACTACCAGGTACATGACCACCTACAAAACACCTACACTTATAAAGTTTTGTAGTTTCAGGTATATACCATATTGTTTCAAGTTCATTGTCATATACAGGTAACAATGGAATCACTATCTGCAATGAAATTCTTGGACTCAGAGCCCCCTCAGTATTGCACATATAAAACAAATATTGCACTTAAAGAAACATTTATATAAAATCTAAAGTAAAAAAATATAAACTATATAATAAAGAAATAAAATATAAACAAAAAGGAGTTAAATATACAGTGTAATATATATAGCAGGATAAATACAAAAATACTTAAAGAAATACTGAAGTGGCTGTAGTGCAGAGCAGGTGGAGTGCAGAGGTAGCGGTGTGTGAATGTACAGTGTGTACAGTGAGCATGCAAAATATTGTGTGCAATTTGTCCAGTATATCAGCAGTTCAGTAGCCTGATGGCTTGTGGGTAGAAACTGTCCCTGAATATTGTTTTCAACCCAACGTTTCCATCAAAACTGGATGGAAAAGCAATGTTAAAAACTAGTAATCAGAAGGGATACCAAGAGGCTTATGGCAACTCTGAGGCAATTGCAGGCATTTTTGGCAAACAATAGTCACTGTGCACTTGTGAAAACAATATCACAAATACTCCAGAAAGAGTTGCAAGAAATAAGTCACTTCTCAAAAAAAGGCCACCTCAGGTCTTCAGTAATGTCTATATAAATAGTATTTACTTATTTTTATCAGTCATCAGCTGGTTGGGTCGATGTGATATCTCTTTCATGGACAGGAAGGCCATATAGGGTGTCATAAAGCAACATTACCTTACAGGGCACCTAAAAATACCTAGCAAGTAGCAAACAAATTTTGCATCCCTGGACAGTAAAACAAAATTAAACGATATTTCACACTCTGTTCACTATCACACTATGTTTTTATTTATTGACAGTTTAAAAAAGTCTTTGAGGATTACACATCCCTGGTGCAACAGACTGAGACCTTCGTGATGCATCTGCAAGACCTAAGAGTGTCACAGGAGAAGGATCACATTAAACCTTCTGATGTGGAAGAGGTTCAGAACCCTTTATCAACTCCCTCATCAGAACACATCCCATTGGACCCTGACCCAACACCATCAAACAAATTCTCACTGATAAACCTGCTTTGTGGGGTGAGACGACGGAGGTAAGCTTAGAATCAATTTGTTGTGGAAATTTTATAAAATCACTCTCAGACACTGCTCATGGAGTAAAAGACTTTAATTACAAAATACAAACCAGGAAACCGGAGAACTCAGAGAAAACCCATACAAGCACAAGGACAGCATGCAAACTCCACACAGAAGCACCCGTACTGAACCCAGGACTCGAACCAGGACCTTCTTGCTGTAAGGCAGATGTGCTAACCACTACACTACAGTGCGGCCCCAAATAGAAAAATGCATAAATATATAAAACATCAGATAAAATAAATTGCATGTCAACTTGAGTCTCAGTAAATATAATTTTAAACCTTTGTCTTTCCAGCCATTTCCAAATAAGTACATTACAGAGCTGAAATCTTGTGGACGCCTGGTCATCACACCCATGTGCGTTTCTTCTCCAAATATATTGATCCAAAGTTGGAAGCATGGAATTGTCTAGAATGCCTTTACATCCTGTAGTATTAATAAGGGGTCTAAACTTATTTAAACATGACAGTTCCCCTGTGCACAAAGCAAGGTTCGTGGAGGTGATAGGTTGTGGATCAATGCAAGCTTTTGGAGAATGGTCCAGAGGCAGATTCAAAGTTTCCTTGGAGAGTTAATTCAGTTATTTCTGTGCTTGATGTAGAGTCACGAGCAAAAAAATGACTAACAATACATGGGTTCAATACTTTAAACTTAAAAATAATATTCTCCTCCTTTCCTTCTTGACATTTAAAATTGTCCTATTATTTTCTTGTACTGTTTTTGTGTTTTATTCTTGATTTTTATTATTTATTATTTACTTATTTGTATTCATTTTATTTTTTTATTGTTGTATATTTTGCTGTACAGTGCTTTGTGTTTGTTAGTTTTTTTTGCCTGTGTAAAATAAAGGTTACATCCTTACTAGCCATCAAACTGCTGAAACCCTTACTAGTAGTAATATTAAGATAAATAATGTTAATAATATATATGTACAGTCTTACACCTCTACATGGTAGAGAAGACGACGGATACAAGTTGCAAATTATCAGCTCTTTATTCCCGTAGCAGCACAATCCAGAAAAACAGTCCAAACTCAAACTTTAGGCAGGCAGTAGGTAAACGATCAGGCAGATAGGATATCGTAGACACGGCAGAATCATGCTACGTTAAGCAGGCAAAGTTCATACACATGAGGTCAATGTCACTGATGAGACAGTCATAAGGGAGAGGCCAAGCAGAGATCATATACTGTACAGTAAATCAAACACAATAAATCACTGCCTCAGTATGCACTGGCAAAAACACAGAGGCGACACTTCACAAAGTGGATGTGAACAGAAAGTTCTTTTAAAGTGTAGCTGTAGTCAGGTGTGAATGAGGACAGGTGTGCTGGGGATCACGTGCTGCAGAAGCTAGACTGAGAGCATGCTGGAATGTAGGGAGGAAAGAAGCCCCTCCCTACAAAATATTCACATTTTGTTACTTTGCAGTCTGAAATGAAGACACACACCAGCTGTATTTACTCAGCGCAACATCAGAAAACTCAGAAACTTCAGAAAACCAGAATCATTGAGATCGTTAAAGAATCACCACCTGTGTCAGGCAATTTTTCCTTGGAGAGTTATTTCCAGGTTAATCATACATTACATATACAATCAGAAGTATCTACAATATGGTAAGAAATGACCAAAGAATGGGTTCAAATTTAAAAAACAATCAATTGTATTGAATTATATATTTTAAGTTATTTAAAAGTATTTAATTTAAAATTGGTTCATTTCAAGGAAAATTAACAAAAACACCCCAGATCATCCTAAATCATGACTTAATTGATATCATTATCATCATCATCATCCATTCTTTCCACGTTGCTTGGGTTTGAAATTGAAAATGCTGTTCCAACAGACACTTGTGTAATGCTTTGGCAGAAACATTCCATGCTTGGGTGCTACAAAGTAACCAAGAGTAAACTCATGTAATTAGAATCTTCAATCACATCTCACGATCAGTTAGAACCTGTTTCAGCTCATTCAGGTTCTGGAATGCAGACAGAACTCTAAGGTGTAAGAAAGCAGATGACTGTTCTGTGTTGGTAATTTCATATCCCAGATATTTTATTGTATTTATTCATGATAATTATGTGATAAAGGAGTGGAGACTGTAATGGTAAGATTTTAATTCTCAATCTCCAAATAGTGGTATATGGAAAGAAACATTACCAATATATGCACAGGAAACCCTTGTTAGTACAAAGAGAGAGTACAATGAGGGGCATAACAGATATCATCTCCATGCATCTCATTAAAAAAATGTGCATCCAAAATAATAATATAACAATAATGAGAGTTGTTAACTTCCATTTTCATGAATATTTGTGTGCATCCCCATGTCCTTTTATGGGGATTTAGGGGCATTCACCAATGCTAATTAGACCAGAACTTGGCTCATCGGTAAAAATACATAGAAGTGGCAATAATCCTTTGATTGTGTGTATGTGTGTGTGTGTGTGTGTGTGTGTGTGTGTGAGAGAGAGAGAAAGAGAGAGAGAGAGAGTAAGTGAAGTGTGTTCAATCATTTTGCAAAAATATATTTGTTTGAAGTGCCAATGATTACATTGAGAAGACAACCTCAAAGAAATATGAGTGTGATAACACTTAACAACACTACAGTTATTCATTAGTCATCGTCTTATTATTATTACTATTTTTATTATTAGCGTCAGTATTATTATAAAGTGCCACAGGGGTCCAGGCGCTCCTGCCAAAAGGACCATTTCATAATATGTTATTATAGAAAAAGCATAGCAAGTTTGAAAGCCTCAGCTTCAGCGCGCGGCAAGTAAATGTCCGGAAACCTAATATACAGTTTTGAAAAGTCAAGGTCATTCACACACAAACTCATCCTCGCACTCATAGTAGTGAGCCAGCACACCAAGTTTGAAAGCCCCAGCTTCAACGCGCGGCAAGTAAATGTCGAGAAACTAAAGTGTGACGGACGGATGGATCCCATTCCTATAGCTCCCGAGGGGCGAAAGCTAAAAAAGCTAAGGTAAACAAAGTTTCATCTCTCCTGCTTGGAGAGAGCTGGCGGCCATGTTCATCTGTCCTGCACGGTCCTGGGTTGTGGGCATGGTTATGCTTGAGGTACCGCGGGGGGCGTGGCCAATTAGCATATCCACAAAACATTTAGATGCAACATTTAACATTTAGATTTAGATTTAACATTTAGATTTAGATTTAACATTTAGATTTAGATTTAGGATTTAGCTTTAGATTTAACATTTAGATTTAGCATTTAGATTTAGATTTAACATTTAGATTTAGGATTTAGCTTTAGATTTAACATTTAGATTTAACATTTAGATTTAGATTTAACATTCAACATTTAGATTTAGATTTAACTTTTAGATTTAACATTTAACATTTAGATTTAACATTTAGATTTAGCATTTAGATTTATATTTAACATTAAGATTTAACATTTAGCATTTAGATTTAGATTTAGCATTTAGATTTAACATTTAGGTTTAGATTTAACATTTAGATTTAACATTTAGATTTAGATTTAGCATTTAGTTTAGATTTAACATTTAGATTTAGATTTAACATTTAGATTTAGGTTTAACATTTAGATTTAACATCTAACATTTAGATTTAGCATTTAGATATAACATTTATCATTTAGATTTAGATTTAGATTTAACATTTAGATTTAGATTTAACATTTAGATTTAGATTTAGCATTTAGATTTAACATTTAGA
>JBCNYH010000001.1:77094547-77108537 GCA_039654325.1 Tandanus tandanus
GTGAAAAGTCATCTTCACAGTTTCTGAGTGGATATTTAGGTCCATATGGATCATCATCAGCAGGAGCGAGGGGCTTCCAGCTAGTAGTTACACATCAGGACTCACCGCTCGTTTACACACTTTGTGCACGCTTATATTCAGTAGGTTCACCATAAACCACCTCTGGAACAGTACCAGGTTTGAACTGATTTTGAGCCTGATGTGGGCAGGGAGATGGATTCAGATCGGTTCAGAATTGATTCTGATCCTGTAGTGTGAACAGGGACTTACTAATTTATGGGGAGGTTTAATTTAAACATGGCCGCCTCACAGTAAGAAGGTCCTGGGTTTGTCTCCCTAGCTTTGTTTCTGTGTGGAGTTTTCATATTTGGTGTTTGCATGGGGTTTCCTCTAGGTACTCCGGTTACCCCCACAGTCCAGAGACATGCACATTAGGCTAACAGACTGCTCATAAGTGCCCCTAGGTGTAAGTGTGAATGGTTGTGTGTGTGTGTTGACCCTGCAGTGGGCTGGTGAGCTATTCAGGGTGTACCCCGCCTTTGCCCAGTGTTGGCTGAGATAGGCCCCAGCCTTCACACAATCCTAGTAGGATTAAGCGATCAGATCTTCAGTGCTTCCTCGTTGTCAGATGCCTTTTAATTGCTTGATTTATTCACCATCAAACTCAGTTGGGTCTCGTTGTTTAAATGTCCACTTTTTAAGTTTAGTTTAGAAATTTTCTGAGAATCAGGTCACTCTGATACTTTCAGTTTGTTGTCTTTAAACATTTCTGTTACAATTTGTGAGGTTGGGTTCGGATCAGTGTCCTTCTAGAAGACAGCGTTGAGACGGAGTTTTACATTTCTAGCTGAGGTCTTGAGGTTCCTCATTTCTCATTATGTCATATATACTATATGACCAAAAGTATGTGGACAGCTTGCCCATTGTACTATAGATTGTTAGATTTGGATCTAAGAAAGCTGGTTCCTTTGCTGCTATAACAGCCAGCAGTCTTTTGGGATGGCTTTCCCTTTGAATGTTGGATGTTGGAATTTCCCATTCAGCCACTTAAGCACTAGTGCGGTAGTGCACTTATGTTGATCTAGAAGATTTGGTGTGCGGTTAGGATTGTAGTTCATCCTGATGGTGGGGTTGAGGTCAGGGTTCTGTGCAGGCCACTCAAGTTCTAACACACCAACCTTGTCTTCATTGAGGTTGCTTTGTTTGGGCTAGGCTCCTTATAGGGCCCTATTCACACCTGGCATTTTAATTACTAAGTACTATGTGACAAATATTCCAATTGCATAAGAAGACAATATTGACTAACAGTATGTAAAGTGTGTTTACCTCAACAACCCGGCTGTATTCTAATGTTAATCTCTGGGCAACCTATCCTTTCAAGCTAGGTCCCTCATGCATAGTTCACACTACACTGATTTTAGTTCTGATTTTGTATATTGCAGAGAAAAGTCTCACTCGGATCAGAAGCAAATCTATAAATAGCAAACACTTGAAAAATATCGAACAGGATAAATATCTGGATCCATTGACAACTCCAAAACCACTGAGAGTGCAATGTGAAGGGAAACCAGGGAGAGGAATTTTATATTAACAAGTATGGCTTTAGCAAGCATAAGAAAAAGTGCAGGTGTGTGGTTTCCAAATGTGTAGATTTCCCACTGGGAAGGACAGTAGATTAATTATATAGTATGTTATTATTAAACATTAGTGATTTGACACGGGAGAAGATGAAGATATGTATACAGTTGTATAGAATGAATGCGCTTGTTGTGCCTCAGTTAAATTGGTTAATTTATGAGGATAGCTATTATAATATTCCTAATAATACTGCAAAACATCACATCATGTAGTGAAATGTACAGATATCTAACAACTGCATGAACCTGGAAATACATGCTAAAACTTACTGAAAGAGTTGTTTCTAAAGTATCAGAATTAACTTCATTTAATAAGTTTTGGATGCATTCAGTTTGTTTTACACATTTGTACAAAGGTATTCATAATTATTTGTGAATGCTAGATTGGTTTATGAATTCAGCCAGAAAAAGAGAGAGAGAGAGAGAGAGAGAGAGAGAGAGAGAGAGAGAGAGATCGAACAAACAAGGGCAAGAACGAGCAAAAGTGAGTGTGTGAGAGAGAGAGAGCGCAAGCGAGAGACTGAATAACAGAAAAAAGAGTGAGGGAGAGAGTGAGCGAAAGTGAGAGATCAAGTAAGTGAGAGAGAGAGAGAGAGAGAGAGAGAGAAAGTAAGAGAGATCGAGCAAGAGAGAGAATGAGTGAGAGATAGTGTGTAGGCAAGAGAGAGTGAGAGAAACAGCAGGAATGAAAGAGTGTGTGTGAATTAAGTGTGAGTGTGCACTGAGCAAGAGCATGCTGCGAGAGAGTGAGAAAGGCTTATGACCTGACTCTGGGATCAGGACAGTGTAGTCACTCTTACTCTCTTAGCCCGAGGACTGGACACCATGATGTGTCCACTCTACTATTAAAAACTTCATTCTTTCATTCAGATCCTACTAGGGTCATGGAGAAGCTCGATCGTATCTCAGCCTACTCCAAGTAAATCCATTGCAGTCAACACTCAACCATTTACACTCACACCAAGGGGCAATTTGGAACAGCAAATTAGCCTAATGTGCATGTTTTTGGACTGTAGAAGGAAACTGGAGTACCCAGAGGAAACCCACACAAACATGCAAGCTCCACATCAAAACAACCGAGCTGAGCCCGGGACTCAAACCCAGGACCTTCTTGCTGTGAGGTGGACGTCCTTGGTTCAAGTCCTGGGCTTGGTGTTTCTGTGTGGAGTTTGCGTGTTCTCCCCGTGCTTGCGTGGGTCTCCTCACAGGTTTCCTCCTACAGCCCAAAACATGATGAACCTGTGATGGTCTGGCGAGCTGTTCTGGGCATACCCCTCCTTTGTCCAGTGTTGGCTGAGATCACGACGCTAGTAGAAAAGTAGTTCAGCAAATGACTGAGTGAGAGAGCTTTATGGCAGCAGTTTGTATATTGGTCTGATGGCAGGCCACATACCTTTGGCCAAATATTGCATATCTGAAGTGCACCAGTCTCTTTTCCCAAAAACACTCCACAACATGATGCTGCCAACCCCATGCTTTACAGTTGGCTGAACCTTAGCTGAATCAGTGCATAGCTTTATATCAAATACTGCTTTTCAAACAGGGAAAATTCATCTGGGTTTCTAACCAGAATGTTTGACTGGTCAGCAAGACAAAAAAGACCACTCAAAACTGATCAGACTTTCATTTCCTGTTTTCTAACCCCTTGTCCCAATATCCACACTAGTGCTCTTGTGCCTCTTTGTTGTGCATTCTTGCTCAGGAATGCAGACCGTAGGGTGTCCTAATTCTCTAGTGTTGTTCTCTTAATGCCCCCCTGCCCCAAGAGCACATCAGACCTCAGTTCACTAAAGGCTATTAGCCAGAATTCCTGTAGTGTCATGCGCTTTGAGCAGCTCACCAATGTTGAAACAAAACATTAGATATTTTTTTTGTGCTGCTCTGACAGGGAAGCCGAGAAGAGATCATTTTTCAAATGTAAGTGAAAATCTTACTTGAATAGAAGTATACAACATGATGCAAAGCTGTGACTCGCAGATACATAACATAATACAAGAGGAAGTGATGTCGTTATTTACGTGTACAAGATTGGCCCAATTTTGCTTTGAAAAACTTCTGTCCTTTACATACATTTAACAAGTGTGCACTTTAAGGAGGACCTTAGAGCTTAGTGTGAATATTGGGACAAGGTTTAAGATGCCTTCATTCTGCCTCTAGCTGAAGACATGATCAGTCTATTCTTGATGCTGTTAATTAAACATTAGTTTGTCTTTCTCAAACAGCAGAAAAAACTTGAGAGAAAAGTGATTTTTTTTTACAAATACAAATGTTTTTATTATTTTTCCTCCAATTTTTGAAAAGTTACAGAGAAATAAGCATTATATCATTTATTTTATTATTTACACACAGATGGGGAGGGGTCTTCCTCGGGTTTACTGAAGTGCTCTCTTTTTCATCTGTCCGCTTCAAATCTGCCGGTTTCAGCAGGATAACTCACAAATCAGCACAAAACTTTCAAACATAATTAAACCTTACACAGGGAGACAACATTGTACTGCAGAAAGTGGGGTGGAGGTAACGTCAATTAAACACTTAACTTGGAAGTGTACATTAAATGTACCAGTGTATACATACCGTGCGTTCATGTAAATAAAGAGACACCTGACTGATGTGTGTAAATGAGGAGATACTGTTTCTGTAAAATAATAAACAATATTTTTTAAATAAAATTTTTTATTTATGATTTGAGCATGTAACTAAAGGTTGCTAATGACTAATAACTAATGGTTAATCTAGTGGCTTACTCAGCGTGGTGATGTTAGATGCTACTGTAAATGCTTTTATAAAAGCTATAATAAAACGGGTATACTTAGATGTCGTCCTGAGTCGAAAGTCCTGCTTTATGAGACAGCTGTCCATTATGGTAGCAATGCGATGCGAGAACCTTCTGTTTTGAACAGGACTGAACCGCTGCTGCAGTAAGGTTGCACCATGTACAAACCACTCTTTTATTTTCAGCTAATCTGAAGTGTTCCCATACTTTTGATGATTTTGGTCTTTCTCACAAACCTCTTCAAACACTGAGTCTGACTCCGCTGAAGCTGCCATGTTTTTTTTTTTTACTGTAGTGTCGACCAATGACTGAAGCCACGAAGCTCATCTACGCGTGTCACTAACATCATGCACACAGCCAGTAGAGTTAGCATTATATGAAAGATTTGTTACTTGAATTCACACTGAGAGTCCGAAAGCTTTTGTTTTAGTTTTGTTTAGAGCACAGTCAGTACAGAACAGGGACACGGCTAAGCTTTGTTGGTTAATGTGTGAAGAAAATTCACTTTAGGACATGTTTGTCATTGTGAAGCATTCACACTCGGCGTGCCAGGGACTGGCGGACAAGCGCTGTGGGAATGCAGTGGATTCCGAGGATGGTTTTGGTACTATGTTTGGGCTGCAGATGGGACAAACATGTATAGTAAAATTGAATGATAAATATGTTGTGGTGTAATAATGAGAGGCAGACTGGGTGTGTCCACCAGAGAAAGAGAGATGGTGTGGTTTAGGTTTATTTTGGATATCCTTGGCTCAGACTTCATTACGACATGGATGTTGTGCACTTTGCTAATCCTGTTTGTGGCCTAGAAGGAATAAAATTTATTCACATTGCTTAATCAATGTGTGGTTTATGTATTTGGGGCTGTTATTTTTTTTTTCTTTTCTCTAACTGAGACATGACTTGGCAAAACATCAGCAAAATTCATATTTTATGATATATATTTATACATGTGCATCAGGCAGGTAACAAGTCGCCCAATCCACAGGTCTGTTTGATTTGTTGGGTTTATGATTCGATTTCTTAAGAAAAAAAATTTAATGAAAATTTTATCACTTATATTAAAACTTATATTGCTTTTGTAAAATAACAAATCATTTTTGTAATAACAAACATTCATTTGAGCAACATTTGTAAATGTTGGAGTAAAATATAGCAGACTATTAACTAAAATATTTTTTAATGTATTTTTATATATTTATATGAAGTTAATAATAGATGGTTCTTTTCTCAAAAACATTTATGAACGTTTGTGAAAGTTGTAGTCGGGTTTAAAGAGGAGATACGCTGATTCTTCCACTTTTTTGACCCATTAATGTTAAATATCTGTGTCAGATGATGCCAGAGTGCCAGATAACATGGTTAGCACATGTTTGTTTTCTGAAAGGTTTGAGCTGCCCATAAATGTATTTATTTATTTATCTATTTATCTTTCTATTTGTTTATTTATTTATTTATTTTTTGGTGGAGCTCCACCCATCCTGGTCTGCCTCCCAGCACACTGAACGAACAAACAGGCCATCCAGAGTGTGCACTTTCAGGGGAGGCAGCTTCCTGAAGGAGTGTAGAATTGTTTTGGAATTAGTAATCGAGCTTTGGTGCTCCACTGGAGTCCAAAATGGAAAATAAATGTCTGAAAATGGGTTTATTATTTGACATTTAAGCATAAAATAGCTTCCTCCAATTTTTTCTCCTTTCTTTTTTCACTACAGTATGTAGAAATGTAACTAAAAATATTTTAAAAGAGTTAAATCTTAGTGTTCTTCTTTGATCTATTTGTACAGGCAATCTAAATATCATTACAGGCCTGGTGTACATATAGCTAAGCAGACATTTTCCTCACTATAAACAGTTGTTGAGGATGTATTTATTGTAGCTGGAGAAGTTTACAGCTATCTCTGTAGTACAGAATACAGAGTTTATCTATGTTTCACACTTGGATATATACCAAGGATATGAGTGATCTGGATCCTCTGCTCACTTCATCTATGTACACAGAGAACGCAGTCTGTGTAATTAAAACCCTGGGGATGATCAGGTATAATCAGTTAGTTCTGTACAGTCTTTTAGCTCAACAGAGCTCAATGCGAGAGCTGCAGGGAAAGCCCCTAACATCCAGCCTGTGGTCTGGCGTGAGCAGCGAGCTGTGAGATTACAGTCAGACAAACTTTTGTCCCCCTTTTTGCTTTTTCATCTCGTACTCAGTAACTGTGTCATTAACATTAATGCACAAAACAGTTATTTTAGTCTCAGGTTTCTGAAACAGTAACACTCAGCAATCTCAGTAACACTCAGCAATCTTGAGTCACTAATATGAGTGTGACTCAGTAATTCTGGATTTTTATTTTATTAATTTCAACTGTTGATCTTTCACTTTGCTGATATAAGTTGTATTGAGTACTGATTCTACTGATTGTGTTTTTTTTTTGTCATTATTTAAAGGAAAGAATTCTGTAATTACATCACTTCAGTACATTTCAGTTCTACCAACTGATCTTTTAACTAGAAATTTCTTAAACCTCTAATAATTGTTGCTTCACGTGTTTGTGGCTGTAGCTGTCTCTGCCTTCAGCACGGTTTTTCCTGTAGAAATTCCCTGAGAATGTCTGGAATATTCTGAAGCTATTGAATTGCTAGCCATCAAGTCTTGTACAGAACTGAACTGATCATCTGAATCTGCAGCTGCATGCGAATGTAACTGGGGTCCATGTGAGCTTTCCTTCTGCAAGTACAGTACTGAGTTTTCCACAATAATCTTCTTTCTCTATATGTTAACAGTAGAGCCTGTCTGGTATCGAACTGGTAATCTTCTTGGTAGACCTAGGCCTATTATATCAAAAAGTAATTAATAATTATTGTCATATAGTGAAGCCCGAAATATTTATTAGTATCACCCATTTTATGAACCTATATATTGCTAGGATGTATGTAGGCCAGTAGGAGTTGATCTTATAGGTAGAATTTCTTTTTGTGATAATTAACATTTGTAGAATTTTTTACAATAACTCTAGCAAATAGAATCCAGTAATAATTACTAATATTAATAATAATATTAATATTTTGATCTGCAACAATTAATATATGACAAATAGTTTTTTTGTTTATTGTAGAATTAGTTAAATCTCAGACCTATGACTTTATCCATTCCAAAAAAAGCACCATGTGGTCATTCCATGTGAACTGGGACACTGTTTTTACACTTGCATCTCAGATTTGCTTTGAAAAATTATTTGATTCCAAAGGAAAAAAATCCCAAGTTTCAGGAGTTATGACCTGTCAAAATTTGGGTGCCGCGCCAACCTTTTCAACCTCCATATTTGCTACATGATTTATAATAATTTTCGGAGAGCTGTTTCTTTCCTATTCTGTAATGCTGCAGAGCTGAACTTGGCCAAATGCTCTGTTTCTGTCTCTGTCTTTCACAAGTTGAAATCAGAGGTGCAGTATATACAGTAGTTCGGCCATTAAGAAATCCTTTAACCCCCAGTGCAGCTAACTGGGTTATCAAAGGCCAGCCATGTCTCTCACTGTCTGTGGTAGGAGGCATGTAAAGGAACATTGTTTGAAAAAGAGTAGGCCTTTGGATTGTCGTCAGCGTGTTTCTGTGTGAATGGTTGTGTGTGGTGCGTGTTGGCCCTGCGATGGTCTGGTGAGCTGTCCAGGGTGTACCCTGCCCTCGCCCAGAGGCGGTTGAGATGGGAGGCAGCCTCCCCGCGACCCTAATTGCGATTAAGCGGCTTAGAAAATGAATGAATCCATGAATGAATAAATCCTTTAAAATGGAAATTTTAATGAGAGCAAAATATATTTTAAGTTTTTTTTGTGGTCCAGTTTAAAATAAGCTGTAGTAGAGGATGAGTTACACTCATCACCCTTTTGCCGAACCGCTTAATCCTACTATGAGGGTCGCAGAGAGGCTTAGAGACCATCTCACCTGACTCTGGGCGAAGGTGGGGTACACTCTGAACAGCTGGCCAGATACAGGACCAACACACACACACGCACACACACACTCACACTCACATCCTCACCTAAAGGCAATTTGAAACGGCCAGTTAGCCTGATATGCATGTCTTTGAACTGTGGGAGGAAACCTCCTAATACCTGGAGGAAACCCGAGATCCCTACACAAACGCTCTCACCGAGTCTAGGACTCAAACCCAGGACCCTCTTGCTGTGAGGTGGATGTGTCAACCACTACATTTCTGTTCCTCTGAAACAACAGCCAAACAATAACAACTGAAAATGACTAATTAATATTAGATTAAATCCTGATTTATTCCAAAAATAAATGAACGCATAACCGCCCCAGCACAGCAAAAATTCAGATGAGTCCTTATATCATTGGGATAGAATATTTTTGGCAAATAAGGAGTTTTGCAAAGTTTCTACTGATTTTTCGGGAAATCGTCAGTGTAAGTAAAACACATAAGGAAACACATTAAATTAATTTAAACTCAGAAAGTAAAATGCATCTAGACGGTCATAAATTTCAGACATTTTGAAAATCTTGCAGTTTATGTCAGTCAGTGCCGGTTGATGGCGAACACCACAATGTCACGATATGGAACCATGGCATCAGATCCAACCACCTGTTAGACTTGCTTTCCAATTCCATTCAGGGGTCTCAAATAATTTATCTAGCTTTATTGTTTTGCTGTGTTTTTAGTTTGATGTCAGAGAATCTCTTATCCCTCACTGAAATCCCAGCTCTGTATTACTCACGTACACAGAAATGGAACGGTTACCTCCTGCTTGGTTGCTCACTAGTGTGAACACATCATTACAGTGGAAAAGAATATTATAAAAGATAAGAAACACAAACACATTTAAACACAGTGCATTGTTATTGTGGTCTGGATTGCGTTATTTATTTATATTACAGTGATTGAGCAACGTTTACAAACAGAAAGCATAACCAAGATTAAGAGAGCTTACAAAGGAGACTATCCTAACAAAAAACTTCAGTAGCCTACATTATCCATCCATCCATTGTCTATACCACATATATATTATGGTCTGGCGGAAAGCTGGAGACATCCCAGCTAACTTTGGCCGAGAAGCGGGGTTACACCTTGAACGAGCCGCTAGTCTACTGCAGAGTTTGAGAACGTTGGTTGCACCAGTGTAAATAGTGAAATAATTGGTGTGGAACCCTGCACCAGAATCCAGCTTCTCTCTCCTTCTCTCTTTCTGTGAAGTATGACATTAGATATCCTGTGCAGCATCAGCCTACCCCGAGCCCACTGCTTCTAGGCGGATGTCAGTAGAAAGGCAGTGAGATAAGAGGCAGGAATGATGCCTCTGTGTTTCCTTGTCTCGCCAGATTGCCAAAAGAGATAGCAAAAGGCACTAGCTTCTGTACCCACCCCTCACTGTATCCAGCGCACACACAGGAAACATTAATCCACTATAAAGTTCCTCATTCTTCTGTTTAGCATTAAGACCCGTATGAGAGGTTAGAACACATGGTTCAGACTGGGGTTTTAAGTGACAGTTTTTTGTTGTTAGTGCAGTTGTATATGATTTATTCTGGAGGTAAGAAGGGGATTCCTCTGATGGTATAGGGGCAATGCTTCAAGCTTGTCAGGACACGCAGTGGAACAGGAATACTGCCCTAGGACAGAGCATGTCCTATGTGAGCTTCTAACAAGTTGTTTTTCTTACTGTGAGTTTAAAACCTTTAGTTTGAGACCTAGCACAGGTTGCATCTCAATTATCATATAAATAAATAATATTAAAAAAAATATATATGATGATGCTGATTATCCGTTTAGTCGAGGTCGACCTTCGGACACCCGATGGATCAATGTTCGCCATGTTGTTCTGTCTCATATATTTACTTATTTATTTATTTATTACTGTTGCCTTTCTGTGTCTCAGGGCTGGCTTGCTTTAGCATTTCGTAATGCTGAGAAGATGACAGTTTTTTATCCCCTCCTTCTTATCTTCCCCTATTTTCTGAAAGTTGAGCCCATGGGGCAGGCTCAGGCCTAGCAGACTGGCCCCTCGATAACAACTACTGGTTGATAACATGCGTCTGGTGTGAAGTGGATAAAGCAGCTCACAGGTGTGAAGGGGCCAAATCTATCCCAAAGGCCCATTTGTATATTTTCTGGCACATAAGGCATCAGACTTTACAGAAGACTTTTTAAATATTAATATTCCAGCCATGTAGAAGAACTACCGGACATAGCCCGTGTTTGTATCATATTATAGCCTACATTTAAACAGCAATAAAAACAAATGCTTTGATCCAACAAATGTATTTTATTAATTTCTTTATCAGCATTAATGCCCAGTTTGACCTCTTTGCAGACTTGGTGAACCGAACATGTCAGTTAAAAGAATAAAATAAATCATATAATTGATGTTGTACTAAATAAAAAATATCTACTTACATTAAATATACTTCTCTTTTCAGTCATCACATCTTACAGCTGAAGAACTTGACGCTTTTCTGTAATCTTGTTGACTGGGATATAATGGTGGTGGTGGTGGTGGTGGTGGTGGTGGTGGTGGTGGGTGGGTGGGTATGTCATCAGTAAGTCCCTCCGCCTGTAATCATTTCAATTCCGGGCCAGAACTCGGAAACCGTTTGAGATTTCCTAATCAAAGTTGACAGTCACTTCTATTAGGCAGTGTAGTCGTGCTTTCTGGTATTTTGGGATTTCTGCAACTCATATTTTTCATGTTTCCATAGCAACCAATTGACGGTGTATAAGAATAAGGGTGGTGTTTGTTTCTGTGCCAGAACTCGAAAACTGTTTCAGATTTCTTCATAAAACTTGATAGTTATTTGAATTACATAGTGTAATTGTGCATTTTGATATTTTGGGATTTTTCAATTTCAATATTGCCATGACAACCAATTTAACATTATCAGGGAGTTCAATCATAATCATTTGCGACTTCATGAATTGACTAGTCACATTAATATTACTCTCTGTAATAATAATGTATGAACTACAGGACATAGTTGACAGAATCTTTAGTGACATTTTTGTATGATTTTGTATGATAGTTGAATTATTCAGATCTCGGTGTGTGTTATCTAATAAAACCCTTCCAATCTGAATGATTCTACTAATAATAATAACTCTGAAGATGTCATACTTTGCCACATTCAATAACTGCTTATTACTATATTCTACACAGGATCGGCACGATCTGATTGGTCTGCAATCTCGAGATTAAAAGACATTATTCTGAGTGGATAATGCTTGAACCAAAACTACGACACTCAGTGTTCACGGTGACTTGGATCAGACATGTCTCAATTGTTGGTTTTTAAAATGAAAAAATAAACGATAAAATATTGTTTTGTTTTCCTGTTTACTTGTAGTTAAACAAATGAGTGTATAAACCAGTCACTACAGAGCGGAGTTTACTTAAGTTTTGGTGTAGTAGGTACTGACCTCTGAGTGAGTAGGATAAAAGACACTGTTAGCTACACAGCGCTATTTGCATGCAGAGAATAATAAAACTTTTACTAAACTACTGCTCGGAGAACACTCGTGCAGTAGAACTGCTTTTTCTTTTTCAGGTGGAACAATCCCAGAAAAGAAAAATGTAGAAAGCAGTCGTATGTGTGTAAATTTAGGAGAGTCCACCAGAACATGAAAAATAAAAAGCATTTGTGTTTGTATTTCAGCATGTTGCTTGTGGTGTTTGTGTAGTGCATTTGAAAATTAACAGCTCTTTAAAATGAATGACATCAAATTAATTTTTTATCCGCATTCACACAGGAATTGACGAGCGGCCATGCAAAGTCAATGATTTCGGCCAAAATGTGCGATAAGTTGCGAAATTTTCTTAAGCTGAGTTGAACTTTCATGCAACGCGATTGGAGCAATAACCAATCAGAGCTTAAAGATACCTTTGATTGACAGATGCCCCAAACAGAGTTCTCCAGAACCTCTCTGAATGTAATCAACAAACAGAAGTTTCATTGTTCCACTCACTTTAACATGGAAGCTGAGCTTATTATTGCCATGTGCTTTATGAATATCTGCAGAATTTTTCAAAGATAATAACCTGAAACACCATTTCCTGTAAGTTTATATTTATATATGTTTAACTCTTCTAGGTTCATGATGGAAAAGAGTCTCCGTTCTGTACTCTCCAACAACAACAACAACAATAATAATAATAATAAAAAGGGAAGTGGTGGCCCGGTGGTAGGGTGCTGGATTACTGATCTCAAGGTTGATGGTTCAAGCCCCACTATCAACGGGATGTCACTGCTGTCCCCCAGTGCAGCTAACTCTCACTGTCTATGGTGAGAGGAATGTAGAAGAACCATTGCTGATTTTCGTCAAGAGTAGCTGCATAGCTGTCAGCGTGTTTCTGCCCTGTGATGGCCTGGCGAGCTGTCCAGGGTGTGCTCTGCCCTCGCCCATTAGGATTAAGCGGTTCAGAAAATGAATGAATGAATAATAATAATAAACTATATATATGATGATAATATGAGCTTAAATAAACCCAAATGATATATGATAATGATAATAAAAAGCTCTCAAGGATCTACTCTAAGGAACCCGCGCGATGCTGCTCATCGTTTCACTCTGAAAGATTTTAAAGCAGGAAGTCACGCGTGTTGCTCGTTGCTTCCTGTATAAACACTGCTTTAGAGTAGATGATGAAGTTTGTGGATAAAAAATCTTAAATGCTTGTGTATTGTGTGTTAGGAATCTTACAGTCTGTCGAATCCAGTGTTTATGAAAATGTTAAATGATTCAAACTGTCTGAAAATCAATTACTGAAAAATCATCAATTCTCCATGATGATTACACATTTGTGTCTCTGTACTGTTTTAAAGAGGAATTATACACTTGCAGGTAGCGCTACCTCGTCACTCTTCCTTTCTTTATACTCCGTGTTCATTCTGTTTGTTCATAAATACATGAAGGGTGCGCACATGTCCGTGTGGAGCCCTGCACCCGCCCTCTGATGATAAAATGTCTCACAAGCATAGTAATCGCTCACGCACTCGCAGATACACAATATAACACAGGCTTGAGTCTTCAGTCTATGATGGCCTTTTGACCTTCTGAATGAGTGTTGGCAAGATCAAGAGGTTAAAACTATTTATTGTTTCTTGTGTGTGTGTGTGTGTGTGTGTACTTAGCTTGAGTGTTTTCCCCAGAGTTCAGTAAAATGTTTATTTTAAATGAATGTGATATAGTTTTGCGTTTATAAGACCTATATAACCCTCTAATGAGTTTTTTTTTTTTCTCTTTCTGGTTGTTAAACACAATCAGGACAAACATTTATTTAGACTGCACAGAGGTACAGTGCTCACAAGTTATGCTTTTATATTAATGTGTTTGGGTTGGGTATTGTTTAAATTTTATCACTGATTTTGCTGAGATAACACACACACACACACACACACACACAGAGGAAACTAGTTAGACATTTCCGCAAGAAAATGCAAGTGTGTCTGCTCTGAAGTTATAAAAGATAAATATGGCTCATGAGGGTGTGTGTGTGTGTGTGTGTGTGTGTGTGTGTGTGTGTGCTTTCTTTACAACGACTTTAATTCTGGCACATTCTGATAACGTCTAGACATCAAGTC
>JBCNYH010000001.1:77133062-77151525 GCA_039654325.1 Tandanus tandanus
TGGTGGTCGTGTGATGGGGAAGGCTAAAAGTTGATGGGTGGGAATTGGAAACGACTAAATTAGGGAGAAAAATGGGGTTAAAAAAAACTGTTCGACCCAATTAGATTGAAAAAAGTTTCTGTTGTAATCCATTCCCATCCGCTCCATGCTAGGTTCAAAAACTTTGAATTCCTCTTGATTTGCACGTTAAAAGGCCATTTAACAAATCTAGACTAATATTTGGACAGTCATGGTATATTTATATTACTTTTAGCAATGAATTTGGGTAAAAATCATGATAGAAAAATAAAGCATTATTGAAAAATGCCATTCAAGTCCTGACCTTATACAGTACATTTCCATATTGGTATTAAAGTATTAAAGTTTCCTACATGAGAGGCACGGTGGTGTAATGGTTAGCACGTCTGTCTTACAGCAAGAAGGTCCTGGGTTCGAGTCCTGGGCTCAGCGAGGATGTTTCTGTGCCGAGTTTGCATGTTCTCCACAGGTTTCCTCTTGGAGTTTCCTTCCATAGTCCAAAGACATGCACATTAGGCTAATTGGCTGTTCCAGATTGCCCCTGGGCGTGAGTGTGAGTGTGAATGGTTGTGTGTGTTGGCCCTGAGATGAGCTCCAGCCTCCCCGTGACCCTAGTAGGATTGCGCAGTTGGGTATATGATTGAGTGAGTGGGTGAGTTTCCTACAGGGTCCCCTGTTTAAGTTTTTTAGTGTCAGTAATAGCTCAGGAGATTATTGACATTCTTTCATGGAAGGTTTTGGAAACACTATAGAAACTGTTGTCCTTAACTCAGTGCTCAGTCCTGTTAGTACAATTAACTATTAAATATCTAGTTTTATTGTTCAAGAGTAGCATATTAAAGCATATTAAGCAAAACTGGTAAACTAATGTTTATATGCATAAAGGGATTACTTAAATATTACTGTTATTAGAAAGTATATATATATATTTTTTAATCCACTTATTTATTTAAATTGATTTTCACATGAACCCAAAACAACTGTCTTGACAGAACCTTGGAACAACTACACTACTGCTGCTACTATGGAGACACAGCCAGCTGTCCATCCAGTTCAGAGTGATGACGGAAACGGGCTGTTCCTGTCTTTGGATGATGGTCTTGGTGATGTCAAAGGTTCATTCCCAGAGAGGACCAGTGTCAAGCCCACTCCAGAGGCTCCAATCATTATCAGTCCACCACAAACACACAGACCCACTTCATATGACCTAGAGTGGCGTCCGGGGCGAGACTGGGGCCGACCAATCAATGCCTATTTTGTTAAATATCGCAAGGTGATTCAAATCTTCACTTTATTTGGAAGTGTTCTTTGGAGGCCATTCTGTATTTTTGTGTATTAAGTGATTTATAATCTCACATTTAAATTTACTTTTCAAGAAACTGCCTGCTCTATGAAGACTGAAATATACTTGGTAACCTTGCAGTATGTTGATTTAGTCAAGGAATATCTGATATGTTATATGTGGTGTGTGATTTAATATTAAATATCAACATTAAAAGCTTAAGGAGCAATCACGAGTGTAAGGTACAGTAACCAGGCACAAATGGATTATTGTAACTTGACTTGGTTATAATGAAATGTCTTGAATGAACATTTTGCCCATGTTAAAGATAAATATTTTTTGGGTTTTCAGGATTTTTTGGGTTTTTTCCAACGTGATCCCATGCATGGACCACATCCAAAATTGAATGGGTTCTTTCCAGGCCCCGCCCCTCCACCAAATTTGATGAAAATCAGATTAGTAGTTTTTGCACAATCCTGCTAACAGAAAAACAAACAAACAGATGCCAGTGAATACATAATCACCCCTACCAAGTGGAGGTATTAATACAGTGGATCAGTAACAGTTTGAATGCACTTCTTTAAGAAATTTTAACTCCGACTGCATTGAGGAAATCTCTCTCTCTTTTTTTGTTTACTTTTATAGTCAGATTAATCCAATTTGTTCAGTATAACTGACAGAATTTGATTTGACCTCTTAAAGTTGAGTTGAATTGAATAAACTTATAGTTTTAAAGTATTGGTGATATTTTATATTAATTAATTTAAACTGATCTAATTTGTTCATTTTGCTTGCATTCACCTCAAAACTATCCTTGCACATTGTGCACCTTGATTTTTGAGTATTAGTAACTTGTTTGACTTGACAGATGAAATAACACATGGCATTTCCATGTTTATTATAAAGCATGTTTCATATTAAATCACACATCATGGCTCCTCCTGTTAGAACAGTCACTACAACTTCATCTGTAATATCCCTGTTAACCTTACTCGATCAGAACTAGTGTCTGTGTTTTATGTAATCAGGTTTCATATGTACCTACTGAGTGCTGAGTACTAAGTGAGTACTAAGTTGTTTTCTCTGACATACAACTCCGCAACAAATAGCATAATCTCTCCTTTCCATGGAATGCTATTATAAATTAATTAACTTGCTAGATACAGTAGTACACACACAATTACAATATTCAACAAGAGCACATGTAGAGCGCACACCTCCGTTAAGCTATAAAAATTAAGTACTCAGCACCCTCTGCTGGTCCTCTTTACTACCACACTACCAAAAAATTGGATTTATTTTATTTTATTTCATTTAATTTCACTTCATTTCACCCCACTTATTATAAGAGATAGGGATTTTTAGAATTTTTTTGTGAAGCCATCAGTCTGTAGGTTTTTATCAAAATTAAATAGGAACATCCTCTGGTGATTACCTACCCATCATACAAATGTCAGATTTGTGTGTCGAAGGGAAGTTGCTAACAGACAGACAAACAAACTCACAGAGATAAAAACATAAGTTCATTAGTGGAGGTAAATATTTTGATTTGATAATAACTAGTAATATGATTAAAACCTTATAATCGAACTAAACCTTTTTCGGTGGCAGTTTCTCAACATGCCACCAGCTTCCCAGCCCATATTTGCAGAGTTGGACATAAAATAATTTTTAGCTGCAGCACAAATTTATCTGTACACAAAAACAAATCCAGCATCACTGTGCACTGATTTAAAACAATAAAATATATTTAATAGCTTACACTTGTTACAGGCTGGGATACAAATGTCAAATGGCTGACACATGCACCTGTTGCTGACCAAAACTTTATTAGCCCAATGCTAATAGCTGGTGTTTAAGGTTCCTCTGCCACACAGTGTGGATGATGTAGTGCACTCTGTGAGTTCATTATATTTATTTATTTGAACTTTTCTAACTTCACCACAGAATTCACCATCATTTCGGTGTGTTCATACGGTTATTATCAGTGTTAAACCAAGCAGCTATATTCCTTATGAACCCAGAGTTAACCTGTCCTTCCTAGATGCATCCATATTAATGAACCGTCTCCAACTGAAACTATTTTAGTTCCTGTGTAAATGTACATTGAAATACACCTGAGAAAATGAACAAGTCTTGCAAAAGCCCAAGCTAAGCCTTGCATCTACTGCACATGCTCGAGTGTGCAGATGCTGGTTTAGATTAAAATAATTGCATTTCTATATAATACAAAGTTTAGATCCGGTTCTGTTCATGATTTATACAGTCGAAGTTTATAGCTAATGCTAAACTCATTCAGCTCTACTGTAACATGAAACCTAATAAAAACTACTTTAAAGAAACTCAGTAGATAAAAGTCAACTTTACAACCACTGAATCAGACACAGGCAGGATGTGGATTAAAATTTTGTCATAAAAAGATTTCTTCTACAGAGTGCCGATACAGTTGAAGACTCATATAAGTAAAGCTAAATAAAAATATTTGGCTGCTCACCAAGTAACTTAAGCCTAAATGACATTCCATACACACTCCTGTTTTTCCCTGTCCTTATGTGGTGGACGTGGTCCTGCAAAATTACTTACTGTTTCACTAATACACACACAGTCAACAAGCTTAATTAATGTATTTTATAGTGAAAAGGTTTTTTTATTTTAAACTTTAGTCACTAATTATTTCTCTGTCAGATATACAGCTACTAATTGAATACATTTTAAACTCCAGCCTCCTGTTGTTGGTGGTGTTATTCAAAACTGTGTGGGTGCGTTCAATGGCAGGAATTTTGAGGATCGTGATCTCCACGTTGACATTATCAGAAGCAGGAAACAATCATGGAGAATCGAACATCTTCACAGCAGCACTTATTAAAGATTTTGAGTTTTGTCTGCAGGAGAACGCTATTAAACAAAAAAGAAAACCTGTTCTGGCACTACCACACATAGTTCTGACGACAAAATTGGGTAAAATAAAAACAATAGAAAAAACCCAGACAAATCCAGATAGCCAACCTCAGACTATCTGTTCATTATGGAATTGAATCTTTTATTTCCTCTGTATGTGATATCTGCTGATGGATGTTGCTATATATTGCCACCAGCCTCTGTTTGTGTTTGCATGCTGATATAGGTGGATGAGATGGGCAACGTGGTGGGCAGTTGGCACACTGTTCGTGTTCCAGGTAGTGAAAGGAGCCTCCCACTTTCAGATCTGGATCCTTCCAGCCTGTATGAGGTGCTGATGGTAGCTCGCAGCAGTGCCGGTGAAGGCCAGCCTGCCATGCTTACTTTTCGAACAGGAAAGGGTAAGGACTGCAAAATTTTTACATATAAACTCATGGGAATGTCTGCAGTGTCAGGTTTGGATATAGTACAGAGTTGTTCTATTTGTTTGTTTCCAACTGTGTCACTGAAACATGTCGCTGTTTCTGTTATTATATATTCTTATCTGCACTAGAGCTACTTGTACTTAGCACAATCACCAGAACATTTAACATTTATAGTTCAGAATATTGTTTGTGATATTTGCATAGTACATATGAAGTTATGAGAGGTCTGTCTTTAGTCTCACTGAAATGCTATGGTATTGTTTGTCTGGAAATCTATGGTTTTATTAGACTGTCTGTTTTTTTGTTGTCTACGGACACTAAAAAGGTCCACATAATGGAAAAAGATCCATTTTTTTCTAGAGTACGGTGTGGTACAAGTAAACCATTACACTTTTGAGATGATCCATGCATGGGATCATGTTAAAAAAATCCATTTAAGGTCAATAAGGTTGAGAAAAACTAAGTGTAAGAGAGAGAGAAAGAAAATTCATGTCTTTAATGAAAGGTTATTTATTTTTACCAATAAAGCGCACTGTTTGGAACAGTTTGTTTGTTTACATAGGTCTTGTCCAGATGTACACAGGTATTTATAAGTCTCGTCTGTTGCGATGCGTTCAGGCCTTTCGTTCACACACAAACAGCATTTTAAGTCACTGAAAATCTACCCTTTTCAAAGCTCCCTCCAGGCTGAAGATTCTCAGAAACTCCATCTCCATAGTGACGTGTAGACATGGAAACCAGTGTGTGTGCCGTTATCTCCTTTGTTGATTTGTGACATCAAGTGAGAGCCATTATCTTCTTTGTTTACATGAGCTGATTTTGTGCAGTGGCAAATCAAGGTAAAACAGTGCTTGCTGTAACCTTGCTAATAGTTTAGGCATAAACATACAGATTATCTGCTACTAGAGGAACAAAGCCATCAGAAAGCACTATGGAGGGCATTCAACACTCCCACGACACACATGCCACCGCCAGAACCATCAATTTTAGATGGGATATGGTTGTACTTCTAGCTGGCAAAACTCCACGTCCATGTCGTCTTTAGTTTTGCTAACTTTAGATCCAAGTGTGATTTTGTGGAATAACTCCATTTAATTATCAGTCCAGACATACAACTGCATACTTCTTTTTTTTTTAAAGCTAATCTGATTAGCCAGCGTATTTTACAGTTAGGGTTTATCGCCAGTTGTTGGTTTGGCATGCCCTTGAAGGTGTTTTGTGTTTTCATGTGGTCAGATATAATGCAGTGCTCATGTGGAGAGGATTATTTACTAATTAATTTATTTTAAACAAAAAAAGGAAAACTTCTGTTTTAAAAACTACCCATGTTGGTGTGGACAAGGTATTAGTGGCATTAGTTGAGTACTATTTAGTAGCTATTTTATTGAACTAAAATACAATATGCTATGCCTTGAAATCAATGTACATTGAAACATATTTTTGCGAGCTGATTTGTCTCTAATGCAGGTATTACAAAACTTCAGCCCACACATCACTCGCTGTGAATTGCTCTGAAAATGAATCGAATCATACCAGGCTCAAAAATATTTGCAGAAACTTTTTATATAATATTTTTATATTTTTCAGTGACACTTAGCCAAATCCACCCAATTTGCAGATCGCTACTGCACACACGACCCAGACCTCGTCTCTCACCAAAACACTATGGAATATTTTACGGATGTGAATCAGAAACAGCTATGGGCTCACATTGACATTACCAAGAGTTTGTAGTAGGGAGCAGGGTAATGTGTGTGTAATGTCTGGGCCCTGTGACTCAGTGTTACTCATAAGTTAAGTTTCCCTTTGCTACCACTACTGCATTATTTACCATTGATATGCTTAACTTAACACTTAATATGAAAGGTCTTTACATTAGGTTATTATCACACTGTCTCGTATTTCCCCATGTAAGTGGCATATTTAAATATTAAAATATTATTTGTATATTTAAATATTCTTTATGTCCTGTGATGTACATGGCATATTTCTGTCATTCCTGTGTTGTATCTATGAGGGGTTTAAGGGAAAGTTATGAAGTACTAAGGTGTATGAGAGGTGTATGAGTTTGTATGCTCTGCCACGGTGTAACCTTTTTTTTTGGCGTATTGTTTTTTTCTCTTATGTTTGACTCTGCTGCTGCAGTTGGTGTCCGTCATTCCAGAGCAGTTAGCACATTCACATTTCAAGTCACAGTCAAAAGATGATTTGGGCGAAGAGCAGCTACCTGCCAGCACAGATTTAATGAATGATGAGTCAGGATCAAGCGTTTGTTATATGGAGCAACATACGCATGTTTCGTTTTTGTTTTATGTTTTCAGTTAAAATTGACCTGGCAGAGAACTAGCAGCCCTCCCCATAAGTCTTATATAAACTTGTTGCACTGTTACTGTATAATTCCATGCACTTTCAATACAGCATTTTTAAGGCAGTCTGACATACAATGCATACATGTATTTAAAATCAACCCACTGTATCCGTAAATCATCATACACCTACCTCTACATCTTCAAAGAACAGCCATGTATAAAACAGCAAGACACACATAGAGTTCAGTGTTGGGTCACTTCCATTTGAGAACAGGCAACTGTGTGCAACAATGCATGGCCAGTCTGTAAGCCTAAATGAGGCATATAGCCCTCCACACTGTATCAGCACAGTGCAACTACTGTCCAAACAGTTGTGTGGTCCATGCTCTGATGGACCTGTATCTCTTTTCTGAGGGGAGAAGTTCAGGCCATTCATGTGCTGGGTTATGTGAGTCCTTTATGAGGTTGGATAGCTTCTGTAGCTGACAGGATGTGTAGGTGTCTTCCATACTGGGTAGATGTGTGTTCATGGTAGTCTCTGCATTTTTCTGATTCTGCAGAGCTGCCTTATCAGATGCTGTACTGCAGGAGTAAAGTCAGTACATTGTCAATAGGGCAAAGATAAAAACACATGAGACGTCTATGTGCTAGATTAACTTTCCTGAGAGTTCTCAGGAAGTGAAGTCGATGTTGTGCTTTTTTAAGCAGTGAGTTTGTGTTTAATGTCCAGGTGAAATCTTCAGAGATGCGAGTACCCTGGGCCCAACACACAGCCTTGGGGGGCTTCTGTGCTCGGTGACAGAGTGGAGGAGTAGTGGAGGTCCATCCTGATTGACTGTGATCAGTTTGTTAAGACATCTTATTTCCAGAAGCAGATGACGTGCTGGAGGCCTTGGTCAGACATTTTGGGAAATTCTGGGCTTGATGGTATTAAAAGCAAAGCTAGAATCCACAAACAGCAGCCGTGCATATGTTCCTCGCTGTTCCTGGTAGAGTAATACGGTGTGATGGTCAGTGGAAATGGCGTTCAGCGTTGATTTGTTGGATCTGTATGCATATTGCCGGGAGTCTACTGTGGATGGGAGAGCAGTCTTGATGTACTTGTACATTGATATTCTGGAGCCTATGACATCAGCAGGCTGTATAATGAGTACCTTCCCTTGCCCTTTCTCCTTTTGTCTCCCCCCTTTGATTTTTAGAGAAGAGCTCCTCCTCCAATAAGAACCCCTCCAAGGCCCCATTTTTGTCTTTTCCTGAGAAAGCTCCTGAAGACAAAACCATCAATAAGCACTATGGAGTGGTCATCCATGATAGAGGTAAACTTAAAAGAAGAATAATTCTTAAGTTTAAATATTGTATATCTGATCATAACGGAGAGTGCATGTTATGTACGGGATAATGTACAGGGACATACAAACACTGGTGGTCTTTCACTTTGCGACAGGGTCTCTAACACTCTGTCGGGAATCATTTCACAATGACTGGTTGGTAATTTGGTGCGATGACAGGCTCGTTGTACATTATCCCACTTATTCGACAATTTACTAATGAAATCAATCATTTGACACAAAATACTGATTTCAAAATATGTTATTGATATTAAAATTATTCTTTTGCTTCTACTAATCACACGCTCCATGGCTCGCGAGTGGCGCATTGAAAAGGTGCGCGACTATCAACTGGTTCGAATCCAGGCTGATGCCGCATCCATTCCTGACGAGGTGTCCATGGGAGCTAATTAGCCAAGCTCTCACGGGAGGGAGGGAGGGATGGCATATGTTCACTTCTTTTCACTCACAGTGATCACCAGCCAATCATCAGCATCTGTGAACTCATTCGAGCATGAGTACGAGGGGGTGGATTGCACTTTCCCTCTGAGTGTGTTAGGTCACCTCCAAAATACGCATGCACAGCAGTTCAAAAAGAGGCGGGTGGCAGCATTGCATGTCACGGAGGGGGCATGTGCTTGCTTACACCCCTCCCTGGTTGGTGGTGGTCTTGTGATAGGGAAATCAAGACTTGATGGGTGGGAAATGGATACGAGTAAATTCTTTGGAGAAAATAGGGGGGGGGGGATAAATAAATCACATGCTCCATAACAGTGGTCTGTCATACTTAACAGTGGAGCGTACAATGGAAAGATTACCAAATTCTGTTATTTGACCAGTCAAAATCCAGTTTTCATTTGAGCCAGACAAAAAAAATAGTGAGCATGTGGATGTGTGTGTTTCTGTCTGAGTGACCCTGAGTGTGTGTGTTTCTGTCTAAGTTTCTTTGATTGAACACTAATTTACGCTTTACACTATATATCATGTTTTATTTATTTATTTGTTTGTTTTTACTAACCCACTCTCTTCTCTTTGGTTTCTCTCTCTTTCTCTATTTGCCTCTGTCTGTCTGTGGCCCAGAGCCCATTCAGTAAGTACATGCTCCACTCTGGCATGGGGTTTGTCTATGTTGTGTGTGTTTCTGTTTATTTTTTCTTTAGTGGCTCTTTTTCTCTGTGTGTATTTGATTTTTTTCAAATGATGGATGTTCAACTCCTTCCACTTCAACGGAAACAGCATTTTTCACGTTCAGTTCAGAAACTAGAATAATCACATTACGTTTCTTGTTATGGTTTCAAATTTACTTAGTTTGTTTTGTCTTGCAGTTCCTGAGGCCCCGGATCGGCCAACCATCTCTAAGGCATCAGAGAATTCTGTTTATGTCACTTGGATCCCACGGGCCAATGGTGGTTCTCCGATCACAGCTTTCCGTGTAGAGTACAGGAAGGGCCGTAATGCAGATTGGATCGTAGCTGATGATAAGATCTCGCCTCTCAAGCTTTCTGTGGAAGTGCGAAACTTAGAAGCAGGTAGAGTTGCACACATCCAGTAGAATACCTGCATCTAAAGCAAACCCTAAAATGTCTTTTAGCTTTAATCTCAGTAAGAATTTGTTAACCATTCGTTTGTTCTGGCCATTCATGTGAATGTGAAGAATGCTTTGACAGATTTTCTTCAGTTTCTTCACAAATGCCAACCTTGACTCAAGGATGAACTGATTAGATTTTAGAGCTCAAAAGTCAAGGTGACTGCAGCCTTCCCACCTGGTGGCATTTAACAGTTAGGCAGCAGTTCTAGTTGTATCCACTGTAGAATATGTAATTTAATGATGTATTATTTTCACAGAGACTGAAAGAGGACATTGCATAACTCGAAATACACCAGCCCATTGTGGTTTCTAATTTGAAAGAAAAAAAATCTTGTAATTTTATTTTTGTCACCCATAAAAGGTCATGATTGACAAGAAGGAGCATGAACACCGCCTGCAAGCTTATAGATGTTAAACATTTTTCCCGGCTGTTCTAACAGTGAAAGTGTGTTTCTGAAATCTCTAATCATATGAGTATGTAACATATAGAGTATGTGAAACTATCATGGTTCAGGAAAATTAGGAATAGGGAGGCATACTTTCCAACAACTCACAGGAGTGTTTTATTTACAATTTCTACACTTTTCAGTGACTTTATTCCTTTCAGTAAATACTCACACAAACACAACTCTGTTCGCTGTGCTGTTCAGCTCTCTCCCTCTCTCTCTCTCTCTCTGTGTGTGTGTCTCCCTCTCTCGCTGTCTTCCTCTCTCTCTCTCTCTCTCTCTCTCTCTCTCTCTCTGATTATTAAATGTGAAGGCTTTAATTACGTTATATTTGTTACTACGGGCTCGATGAAATGTTTTGGCTGTGGTCAAGTAGGAAATCTATTGGTATAGGTATGTCCGGAAAAACAGCCAGATCCCGAAACTACAAATGAAACAAGTACAACAAGTGCAACCAATTCTGTCGGGGCTAATGAAACAATGGGCGAAAATGATACTCAGACCATGCAAGTGGTACAAGGTGAGTTAAAAGAAATGACTGACTTGGTGCAAAATAATGAAGCTTCTAAAGATGACCAAGGATCTTCAGAAGATCCTGGTGATTTGTTGGCTGGTGAGGCAGATGGGGGTGCATAAAGTGTGCCAAGTAGCACCAACCCTTCTCAAAACATTGAACGCCTGTTTTGTCAGGCTGCTGATGACAGTTCCTTAATGGACACTAATGAAGCACCCTTTAAAGTGCCTAAAGAGAGAAAGAAAAGTAAGCATAACTAGTTGTAATAAAGCAAAAAAAGACCGATCTTGCCTCAAATCAAACTGATGCGGAAGGTTTGAATACGTGTCTGATTGTAGCGTAACCTACAGTCTCCGCCAGAGTGGTTCTCAAATCAAGTATACACTGCTGAGGATATTAAGGCTTTCCTTAAGAAAACAAAAAAATTGACTGGTCAAAATTGATGATTATTTTCCTGACATTGAGATGTTTATTGACAAAACGAAGTTGTACATAAGAGAAGGCGAATTTGCTGATACAGATATATTTCGCCTTAGGAAAATCTTGACCAAGCTACATGCCAACATTGATTTAAAAATCTATGGCCATTTGAATCACGATGGACATGTTCTTTTTTTCTCTTCTTTTTTCTTTATTTATGCTTGATTTTCATGTTGTATCACTAAATTTGAATGGGTCAAGACAAAGATTAAAACGGTTACAATTGTTTGAAATAATGAAGCAGAAACATGGATGTTATTTTATTACAAGAAACACATTCTGATGTTAACAACTCTGCTGACTGGGTGAAAGAATTTGATGGCAAAGTTTTTTAAGTCATAATGCAGCAAATAGTGGTGGGGTTGGAATGCTTTTTTCGCACAGCTGCACTCCTATTTCATGTCAAGTAGAAGAGATCTTAAAGGGTAGACTCCTTAAAGTAAGAGCACAGTTTGATTGATACGTTTTCATTTGTGTTTATGCACCAGCAATGGCTATTGATAGAATGGTTTTCCTTAATACACTGGGCAATGTTGTGAGTTACAGTGATCCTAAAGAATTTCTTCTTATTGGTGGAGATTTTAATTGTACAGATGTCTTAGATAGGAATCATATTGAGCCTCATATGCCTTCAAGGAGGAGACTCATTGAGTTAACCACTACTTACTGATATTTGGTGAAATTTTCACTAAGGTCAGAGGCAATACACATGGGCCCACTCTTACAATAATTCTCTGTCATTAGCCAGACTTGATAGATTTTATAGTTTTAAACATCATCTTAGTTTCTACAAAAGTAGTTCAATTGTACCAGTGGGTTTCTCAGATCATTCCATGATTTGATTTACCTTGTCTTTAAGTTCAGTTAATCCCAAAAGTGCATATTGACATTTTAATACTGCGCTGTTGGAAAACTATTTTCAAGACGTTTTTTCCTTTTTTTGGAATGAGTATAGAATGGAAAAAGGACAATTTTTATTTTTACAACAGTCATGGGACATGGGTAAAGTAAAAATTAGGCAACTGTGCCAGCAGTATACATTCAATGTCACTAAAAGTCTAACCTTTTCTTTAAAAACAGTAGAGATGGAAATGATGAAACTTCAAAATCTGGCTGACACCTGAGATGATCAACAATATATTAAAAAATGAAGAAAACTGAATTAAATGATCTTCTGGAAAAAAAGGCTCAGGGCGCTTTCGTCCACTCTCGGTTTAAAAATGCTTCAGAGATGGATGCCCCTTCAAATTTTTTCTTTGGCTTAGAACGACAATATGGGAAAAGAAGACATATACATTCTTTGAAATCACAGTCAGGGGTTTTATTGACCAAATCGTCTGGTATAAGAAAACATGCCACTCACTTTTACTCTGACTTATTCAAAAGTGAACATGAGGAAAATGTTTATTTGAGCCGTATCTTCCTCAATGATTTGCTAAAACTTAGAAAAGATTTGGCTGATGAACTTGAATCTGGAAGAGCTGCATGCAGCAGTTGTGGGAATGAATAATGGGCAAACATCTGGAATAGATGGCTTACCTGCTGAATTTTAAAAGTAATTTTGGTCAGTTATAGGGAAGGATTTAGTGGATATGTTGAATGCCAATGTGGCAGAGGGAAAGCTGCCTCTAAGTTGCCACAGAGTGGTCCTTACCCTGGTGCCTAAGAAAGGTGACCTAACTGACCTGAAACAGTGGCGCCCTCTGTCCCTTTTGTGCATTGACAGTCGAATATTTTCCAAAGCTCTTGCTACAAGACTGAGTAAAGTGATGGAAGAAATTATTCATGTGGACCAAATGTACTGTTCCAGGAACATCTATTTATAACATTTTTTAAATTTGTGATACCACAGATGCTTGCACCATTCTTGGTACAAGTTTAGGTCTTCTCTTTTTAGATCAGGAGAAGGCTTTTGATCGAGTAGAGCATCATTATATATTTATAAAGTTTGTATAAAGTTTTACAAGCGTTTGGTTTTAACTCTTTTAATTGGAACAAAAGTGAGGCTTTTAGTAGGCAAATGGCTGAGCAAACCACCTAAACTTCCAGATTGCCTTGTCTGGAAAAGTGGGGGTTTCAGATATCTTGGTCTTAGGTGATTGTAATGCATTAAAGAAGAATTGGGATGGTGCTTTTGAAAAGACAAGGGGTTGCCTGAATAAATGGATATGGTTGGGGCCACAGTTATCATATAGGGGACGATGCTTGGTAATCAATAATTTAGGGACATCTTTTTTTATGGCATAAATTAATGTGTTTAGATCCACCACATAATCTGTTGTCAAAAATCCAAGCACTGTTGGTTGACTTTTTTTGGGATCGTTTGCACTGGGTTCCTCAAAGTGTCCTGTATCTCCCTAAAGAAGAGGGTGGACAAGGACTTATTCATTTGTCCAGCAGAGGGGCAGCTTTTCATCTACAGTTTATTAAGCGGTTCCTCTCAGGGCCTGAGAGTTTGACATGGAGCGGGGTGGCCTGTGGAATTTTACACTCTGAAGGAAATCTGAGACAAGATAAGATCTTGTTTTTGATGGATCCTTCCAAGCTGGAGACAAAGAGACTGCCCATTTTTTATCAAGGATTGTTCAAAGTTTTGAGCTTGTTCAAAATACAAAAGATGCACACAACTACATCCTTACATTGGCTTCTAAGCGAACCTGTCATCAATGGAGCAAGACTTGCTATAACTATCACAAAAGATAACACTGTGTAATGTGGTTTATGTATGTGGTTATGATCTTAAGAATGTTAAAGGTATAACTGCTGCAATAGGATTAAGGTCAAAAATGGGGCAGACTGGATTATTTGAGATCTGTTTTAACATCACAAGAACATAAGCTGCTAAAAGACTATGTGGTTGGGCTAAGGCCAAATTCAGATGATCCTTTTCCAGGGTTGTGTTTGCTTTCTAAAATGGAAAACTGAGCAGACGGTGATGGATAAAAGTAAAGTTATTTGTAAAGTCTGTGTCAAAGCTTTAAATTCAAAGTGGCTGATTTCTAGAAATGATACACCTTGGCGCAAGGTTTTATTATTGTGAAATGATGTGAAGCCTGAATGGAGAGCCTTGTACAAGCCGCCATTGGTTTTAAATACAGTAAAAAAAATAAAATAAAATAGTGTAAAAGCACAGCTGATTAATTACATCCTAGGCAATGTATAAATGTCTGTCTACATTTGTAAAAAGAACAAAAAAGAACAAAGAAGAACAGAATTGTGATCATGAGGCTGTGATTGCTTTTTTAAGACAGATGGATTATGACTTTTACAAGTCTACAAATAATTGTGCATTTGAAAATATTTGGTGCTATAATGGAGTTTTGTGCAGAATAACCATTGGTTATGGTTATATCCTTTGTTTGTGATTTTAAATATATGATGTTACTTTCAATAAAGAGTTTGTAAATTCAAACTCTTTATTGAAAGTAAGAGTTTGATGGGATTCAAGCTCACGATAACTTGATCATGAGCCCAGCACCCTAACCACTACACCACCGGTCCCACAAACACATGAAAACGGTTTGACAAATATCAGTAAATTGCTGGTAATCCAACACAAGTGAGACTTATCATGTGTTTCCTGCCAGTTCAACTGGCCTCCTCTCTCGGTCCACAGCTGACTCTTGACTATGCCCCTGCTGTCATATATAAGCATACTGTATCAAAGCGCATTTACACAGCTCTGCCGATTTGACTGCATCTGGCGATTTGTTTTTACTGAGATCAGTCAGAAACATTAGGTACAAACCTTTTGTAATAGCCAGCCAGGTCCAGGAACCAACCCTGTCTTTGGTCTTGGACAGACTGTGGAATCCCAGATACCATATTCCCACCTACCCAAATGCATCCTTTTTTGGGTTGGCTGTAAGTCCCGTCCATTAAAAGCATCACACAGGGACAGCTCTCAAATGGTTTAAATGCTGCTGACAACACAATCATTTCAACACATAAATTATTATGTCAAGGGATGTTCTGAGCACATCCATGGTATCAGTATTAGGCTGGTACTGGCCCAGAACACTGGATTGGATATCTGAGGGGAGAAAAAAAATTCGGATATTTGCAGTAATGGGTAGTACCATTACACCTGGTGCATGTTGTGGAAATATTTTGCTTTCTATTCTTCCATAGATTTTATTCTAATTATCTGTACACTTCCAAGCAAAACAAAATATCTGATGGATATCAGCATCGGCAGTTAGTCAAAGTTCTGATATCTGTATGGGAAGTGAAAAAGTGTTATAGGAATATCTGATTTTATCATCTAAGTAGGCCGCTGCATATGCACTGTGTGGGCAGAGAATTATCTCCGTGAGTTTTTAAATCGTCTGCAAACAATCCAAACAGAAGGGTGACAAATTAGTCGAACCCAAATGGAGTGGAAAAGGCTGTTTTTTTCTCAGAAATTTTGGAGTCAAATGAATCTGCCTACATGCAGGGCTGAGACACACTGTGGTCTTACCCTAAAAGAAATCTGAAAAATGAGACAAGATCATATTTTGACAGATGTGGATAAGGTCTATGTGTGCCAGGATGGTCCCTTCATCTTCATTATGACCCTGAATCATATAATGAGCATTATCCCTGATTTTTTTTTATATTACAGAAACTTTCATGTCATTTTTCTCAAAAACAGCTTTTTGTTGGTTACACCACTCTGGTTCTCAGCCCTTCATATCAGATAGTTAAATCAACTGTTGAGCAAAAGCAAGTCACGCCTAACTAATCATGCAGCTCATTGGAAGGTTGAGAACAGCACTAGAACCACTTTGTCAGTGACATTATTGCCATCACACTCCTCAGCCAGCCTTTAAGGCAAAAGCAAACGAATGGCTGATCGATGTTTTTCCAGCATGCAGCCGACCAATTGCAATATGGTCCGCTTACTGTCTGGGTGCTCCTACGGTTATGTGAAAGGGAGCTGTGGTTTCCCCTAATAGGAGCAGCAATAAGTGGACCACCCACTGCAAGGGTGGCTTCAGGACTACTTCAGGGTTGTCTCAGTGAGCATGATGTGGACGATTTGAGAAAAGGTTGATGACTCCATGGTGCTTCTTCCTCAAATCTCGAAGCAGTGTGTCACTCAGGTGTCACAGCAGACTGGGACGTCTCAATCCTTTTGTAGCCAGGGAACCCTTAATATGCAAAATCAATTCTACAAACTTCAGCATATTTTCTTTATGAATGTTATTTAAGTGGGTATAATAAAATTAAGTCGGTTTATTAAAGCCAAAGATCCATTCTCTTTAAGTGACTCATCAAAATTGGCAGCCTCTATGCTTCATTGCCTCCTGCAGTTCCCTGAACTCTACTTTTAGGGTCTACTGGCATATACTGCACCACATAATTCTTGAACACATTTAATGAATAGCATATAGTTTAGTATTTTCAATGTTCTATTTACAGGTTCTACCTACCGTTTCCGTGTTATTGCCACAAACATCTATGGTGAGAGTCCCCACAGTACCACTTCAAGGCCATACCAGGTAGCGATTACAAGTTCACCTGTGTCCAATCGACCTGTGGCTGGCCCTCACATCTCCTCCACTGACGCTGTCAGTGACACACAGATCATTGTGCGATGGACTGTGAGTACTGCAGAGGCATGAATGCAATTAAACAAGTTTATCATTGTCAGTTTTATACGTTTAATTTCTATGTACAGGCCAGATGCTAAATTATTTATTTGTAACAGATGTTCTGTTTTTCCTTCCTACCTATGACTTGGCACAAGAAGCTTACAGACTATACCCAGCATTGTTTCATTAATGTCAAATCACACAAATCAGCTCTGGTGTAAAACATTATATGTAAGAACATATCTGTGTATGTATTTTTTGCCAACAGTCTTTGGTTTTAAATGCAAAACCTTTACCATCATCCACAGAAAGGTATGTTTTCCTCTCACTGAGCTTCTTCGGGGTGCATGAGTAGTTGTGTGTTTGCTGTATCATGATGCACTTATAGGGACCAGAGTAGCGTGTGGACACAGTTGGAGAATGTCTTCTGTTTAAGGGAAATGAAGGAAGAATGTAGTGAACGAGAAACAGAATGTGATTTGATTCTCTTCAGGTTTCTCTGTGGAGTATACTTCCTGCTTGGGTTTAAAAGTCAATTTGGACAATTCTGCATTTTGGTAACATGTGTGTCCCTCTTTTTGGTTCTCTCCCATAGTACACCCCTTCCAGTAACAACAATACCCCCATCCAGGGCTTCTACATCTACTATCGCCCTACAGACAGTGACAATGATGGTGATTATAAGCAAAATGTGATAGAAGGTATGAAACATTTGTGCTATTTTCCATTGTTTATCCAGAGAACCAATGAGTCTATCCTTCCTGCTGATTCAGGCTCCATTCTGTGCTCCATGTAAATCCATGCTATATAAGGAGGGGATTTTATGTTGAAGTTAGGGCTGGTTGATATGAGCTAAAAACTGTATCATGGTATTTTTGCATACTTTCACGATAACCGTATTTATCACAATATCTTATGATGATATGAAAATAATTTTCTAAGATAATAGACATAACTGAACATGTAGACTTTTACTGAGTATAGAAGCACCAGGTGGCTCTCACCGTTCACATGTTCTTCTGCACACCTGAGCTCCATTGCTGTGCTTGCACTCTGTTTTTCCACCTGTGAACCATCTCAGCCCACTAATCATACATCATATCATATAATAGGCCTAATATTTATTGGGGGCTGCAAAGTGGTGCAGTGGTTGGCATGTCCGCCTCACAGCAAAAAGGTCCTGGGTTTGAGTTCTGGGCTTGGGTGTTTCTGTTTGGAGTCACACAGTAGGCTAATTGGTTGTTCCAAATTGCCCCTAGGTGTGGAAATAAGTGTGAATGGTTGTGTGTGTGTTGCCCTGCGGTGGTCTGACGAGCTGTTCAGGATACACCCCACGGTTTACCAGTGTTGTCTGAGATAGGCTCCAGCCGAGTAAGCGGTATGACAAATGAGCGAGTGAGTAAGAATGATGAGAATATTTATTAAGTTAGCTCTTTATATCAAGCTAGGTTATAGATACTCTTCATTGATGTGTCCATGAGGGTAAAATCCTGTTCATTTCCAAAGTAAAGGTAATATTTTTGCTAAATCTCGATACTGATGATATTCAATTGGCTGACAGTACAAATGGTCGTATCGCAATAATAATAATTTATA
>JBCNYH010000001.1:77156108-77171073 GCA_039654325.1 Tandanus tandanus
GTAAAGCTGCTTTGTGACAATGTCAATTGTAAAAAGCGCTATACAAATAAAACTGAATTGAATTGAATTGAATTATACTTGTTTACTAGGACATAGACTAAGTATAACATCAATACTGTTGTTTTTTTTTTTTTCTTATACTGGTTCTTATTCTTATTGGTTCACCAGGACATAGTCTAAGTATACCATCAGTACTGGTTCTTATTTTTATACTGGTTCTCATTCTTATAATGGTTCTTATTCTCCATATGCAGAAATACAGTTACAAGTGAACATCTTATCTTATAGTCCATCTTATCTCATGCCTTATCTTGTTCATGCTCTCTCTCTCTCTCTCTCTCTCTCTCTCTCTTTCCCACTTTCTCTCTCTCGCTCTCTCTCTCTTTCTTCTCTCTCTCTCTCTCTCTCTCTCTCTCTCTCTCCCTTCTCTCTGTCTCTTTCTTTCCTCTCTCTCTCTCTCCCTCCTTCCAGAGTGCAATCCTCCTGGTTACCTGTACGAGCCCCCTGAGATGAATGGTCACATTATGGAGTACACAACACTATCAGGCTCAAGCCAGCTCAATGGAAACATGCATGGCAGCTACGGTAACAAAGGGTCTGTCATGCCTCAGGGTTGCCATCACCTCCACCAACTCCCCAGTGATGTGACGCTGCTAAATGGCTCAGGCACTTTCTATAGTCTGGGACATTCCCACACCCATGACACACCCCTGCCCCACAGTGCTGCGGATTTTGAGCATACACACCCTTACATCGTGCACAGTGTAAGTATTAAAGTGCATTTCATACAGACCTGCAAAAATTAAGGATTTAAATTAATCTTTTGGCAGGGCAGTGTATGTACACAAAATATGGATTTATGTAATGGGAATTATCTGTGTTATGGTCACTGTCCTTGTTCCTGGAGACCTGCCTATCCTCGTTTAGTTGAATGGGGACCAGTGGGAGGGGTCTGAGCATTACTCACTGGTTCTGGTATCGAGTGCTCTGGAACATGAAAGCAATACTGAAGGAGACAAACACTGTTGTTCTGTCATGGAATTCAGATTAAAAATGTTTTAGTGGTTCTGACTTTGACTCTGTGGTCAAGTTCTTGAGAGCTTAACTGTACATTTACCACCAATGTTTTCAGAGATGCACAGGACTGTTCAGGGAGCTGACCTCCGGGGAACCCTGCTAATGTTGTCAGATTAAATCCCAGCAGAGAGAGAGCTTTAGATAGACTAGCTCAAAGCTAGTTGTAGCCTCAAGGTAACCTCTTCCTATGTGTCTTCACAGCAGCAAAATTACAATCGGAGGATTCACTGGTCTACAGAATGTGGGGTGTCTTTATTTAGACCCCTAACCCTCCCTGTGTATTACTAAAAGTGTTTTTACTACTTTTGTTGCAGTTCCAATCGTAGGAATGGTGGTGTGGACTGAAGTTCATGAAATTCTGCTAATGTTAGTGAATCAAATTAAAAAAAAGAAAAATTTACAAGTCAGTACTCCATACTTAATATTGTCTCGCTTATGTCTGGAAAAAAATGGCCAGCCAATCATGTAACTGGCTCCACCGTGTATGGCTTATTGACACACAAAGCCATTCTAATGAAAAATCAGATCATGAAATAAAAATACATCATTAAATAAAATCCTGTTATGAAATAATGTTTTGAAATTAAAAAGCCATTCTGGAAAAAGGGCAATATTTCAGAATAATAGAAACTTTTATAATAATGGATGAATATTTCAGGATAATGCAGTTCTTTCCAAATGAATTTTGACTAAAACATGTCTCTTTAGATCCCCAGGAACAGGGTTGGTGATGACTGCTTTACAGCGTTCCAGATATGAGTAAATGATGACTTTGGCTTGACAATTATAGATTCATTCCTGGTTTTGAATAAGATTAAATATTTTTGTATTGTTTCGATACTGAATTTTAGTCTTTGGAAAATGTAACATGCACATAACGTAAACATATGTTTGCACCCCTTTCAGAAACAATTTGCGATTTTTTTGGTGCACGAGTAATTTATTAATAAGAGCTGGAACCAGATTAATCGAGGGCAAATATTGTTCCTTGAGTTGCTTTATTTCCAAACTTTTATCATTTTTACATATTTTTATCAGAAAACAACAAAAATCCTTATTTTACGTGTCTGTGTTGCAGCTCTGAATGTTCATTTGCTGCCATTTTGTGTTTACTGTGCTTTGCGTATGCACAAGGTTCTAGTTACTCCGGTCCACTCTCCAATACAGTAATGCACCTTAACGCAGGTTCCCACCCGCAATAAAACAACAACAACAACAGGCTCAGCCTGCCGTACAGAAAGGTTCTGTGGTTTATGTGGATGATTTATAAATTATCTATAAAAATTAAAGCTATAATGTCCCAGGGAACCGAAACAACCACCTTGGCAAATTACTAAAACACAACCATCAGCTGAGCAATAGTGGCGATGAAGAAATCCAGGGGAAGAGGAAAGTATTCAATCTATCCAGGTTTCAGATCGCAAATAAATAGAGTCGGTTTGACAACCCGATTACCGATAACCCGAGCCATCTGTACAACGCTGATTACCAACACTACCAATACGTGTAGGAAATGATAATCATACCACAGTAGGACGATGTAGGGCATGGCAAAACAAACCTCGGAAATGAACCTGACATTGAGAATCACCTATGATGATTTTTTTTTTGTTCAAAACTCCACGACAAGGGTCTACAATGGTACACCTACACACATCTTAGGAATTTTCCTAGTTTTGTTTGGGGACCTGTTTTTCTATGTATGTGACAGTGGTTCTAAGCATTGAAAAACTACAGTTGCTGAACCATGGACATGTTGATGTAACATAACGTGAAAATTATCGTGACAATATGATATAATTTTTATAATTTAATAACGTGAAAATATCTAACTATTTATACTTCTGCTGTGGCAGGGGAGTGTGTGCACATCTATACCCCAGATCGACTCTTCTGACTGCATGAACTGCCAGAATTTCAGCAACAACAACAGGTGAGAGAAAAACAGCTATGGAGAAAGTGTTGTAATTATCTTTCTGGTCCACACACACACGCAGAGTCTGGTTTCGATAACTTCAAGACACAGTACATAGACTTACATTAATTTCCTGGAGACTCACCCTAACCATAACCAGTACTTATTTAACCTTACCCTGACCATTGTTTTTACCCTTACCTTAACATGTCTTCACCTTAAATTCTAATGATTTACTTGATAGGTTGTTTTGTCCCCATAATTTGACTATGTAAACAGATTTTAGACACGTCCCCACAAAATGATGAATACCTTGACCACACACACACACACACACACACACACACCATGGCATGCATACATCAGTATGGCTTGTTTAACTATTCTAGTGTGTGCACCACTAACAGTTTATTCAGACTGCAGCCATGCAACGCTCTTAATGACATCACTGTTTACTTCTCAACTTCCCACAAGTCAGTGGGGATCGCTGGAGTGAATGGAACTGATAAGAGCAGAAGTCATTCAGAGTTTGGTGTGAATGCATGTAATTTGTTTATTTACAGTGTAATGTGTGTTTGTGTGTGTTTATTGTATTTTTGGATTTAGACACATACTTGTGTTAAAGATCATGTGTTGATAGCTATGTCAGAATAAAGGCTGAATGGATTAAGAAAATTATTTTTACAGGATTTGTTTACATCCCTGAATGTTGTGTAAAATGTTAATAAAAAGAGAAAGCGATTATTTAAAAATCTGTTTGATCTGATCTTCTTAATGTTCACACTGATAAACTTTATTGATTTTTTTTGCTTGTTTGTTTGTTTTTTTTGTAGCCTGGGTCAAATCTCTTTTCTTCCATCATCCCTCCGTTAACAATTTTTGTGGCCACTAATTCAAGAAAACTACTGAACGGAACTTCATCATATTTTTTATACAGGTTCCCTCTATAGTTTATTTGTGCACCTGAATTTTTTTTTAATGTCATTTGCATATTCAATATGGCAGCCAGGCCACCATTTAGATTTTTTTGTGGCAGCTATTCCAAGAAAACAGCTCAACCAATCTGCATATGATATTGTACATACAGGTTCCTCATATGGTCTGGTACTACACCTGGGTACAACTATTTTTAAATATTTGAAAAAGTGATAATTACTAAAAAAGTAATGAGCTACATGGTTGCTGGATGGTGGGCGCCCAGATCTGTTTGGATCTCTTGTTGTAAATATACACACATTCTGAATCTGACGCTTGCAGCGCATTACAGAAATGTTGGGACAGGGCAGCAATAGACTGGGGAAGTCATTTACGTTTACATTTACAGCATTTAGTAGACGCTCTTATCCAAATGACTTACAGAACTGCTTTAAAGTCACTATCAGTGAATATATTCTTATACTGGACACAGACTAAGTATACCGTCAGTCATATTCAGTGGGTAGGTGTTGTGCGTGCGGGGTTTTTTCTTTGTTTGTTTGTTTTAAATAATTAATACATTTTTTGGAGCATGTGTGTGTGTGTGTAAACATAGTGCTAATCTAAGTACTGCCGGAAAAAGTAGGTTTTCAGCCGTCGTTTGAAGACACCCAGTGTCTCAGCTGTCTGGACATTCAAGTTCATTCCACCACCTTGGAGCCAGAACAGAGAAGATTTTAGATGCATTTTTCCCTTGGTAGAAGGAGGGACCAGTGCTAGAGGACCTGAGAGAACACGGTGCAGTGCGGGGTGTGATAAGTGCTTTGAGGTAGGAGGGTGCAGGTCCATTTTTGGCTTTGTAGGCAAGCATTACTGTTTTAAATCTAATGCGAGCATCTACAGGAAGCCAATGGAGAGATCGTAGCAGTGGAGTGGTGTGGGAAAACTTGGGAAGGTTGAAAACAAGCCATGAGCTGCATTCTGGATCAGTTGCAATTGCGCTCAAAGGTAGACCTGCCAGGAGTGAGTTGCAGTAGTCTTTAGATGATAAGGGACTAACAAGTATCTGAGTGGCCTTAGTGGAAAGAAATGGATGAATGCTTCGGATGTTAAAGAGGAGAAATTGACATGATCAAGAGAGATTAGTGATATGAGTAGAGAAGTACAGGCAGTTGTCTATAGTTACTCCAAGGCTTCGTGCAGTGACTAAAGGAGAGATCACAGAGTTGTCCAAGGAGATTGCAAGATCTTGATGTGGGCATGAGTCAGCCAGGATGAACAGCAATTCAGTCTTGCTGGGATTAAGCTTCAGCTGGTGAGCTGCCATCCATGAGGAGATACTTGCCTGACATGCAGAGATCCTGGCAGAAGAGTCAGTGTCGGAGGAAGAAAAAAGAGAGAACAAGTTAAGTGTCATCTGCATATCAGTGGTATGAGAGCCCATGTGAGGATATGACATCACCGAGGGACCTAGTATAAAGAGAGAACAGAAGTGGACCAAGAACTGAGCCCTGGGGAATGCCAGTGGAAAGTCAGCGTGGTGATGATGTGGATCCCCTCCATGTAACCTGATATGAGCAACCTTCCAGGTAGGAAGCAAACCATTGCTATGCTGAACCACAAATCCCTAGACTCCTGAGGATGGACGAGGGAGTCTTGTGGTTGACCATGTCAAATGCTGCTGAAAGGTCGAGGAGGATGAGGACTGATGACATCTTGGCTGATCTTGAAGCATGTAGCTTTAATGTGACAGCCAAGAGTGCAGTCTCTGTGGAATGTGCCGCTTTGAAGCCAGATTGATTAGGGTCAAGGAAATTATTCTGCAAAAGATATTTGGTTATGAAGTGCAAGAATTTTAGAAAGGAAAGAAAGTAGTGAAACGGGTCTGTAATTGCTGATGTCTGATGCATCCAGAGAGGGTTTCTTTAAGATGACAGGCAAACAAGCATAATTCCTACAAGTCATAGGAAACACTTGTGTGGCATATTCCACAGGTAAAATTAGTGACAGGTGAGAGTACAGTAGCATAATGAAGTATGAAACGGGGCATCAATGTAAGCTCAATGTAGAGTTAAATAGAATTGCAGGATTTTACCATCTGTAATACGTAATATCATAAAAAGATTCAGAGAATGTAGAGATCACACTGAATGGCCAAGACCTTTGATCCCTCGGGTGGCACTGCATTAAACATGTTTCTGTACCCAAGATCATCTGAAATGGAAAAGTGTGCAGTCTGAGGAGTCCACATTTCAGTTGTTACGTATTTACCAGTGTACTCAAATGTTTGTTCGTTTGCTTGTTTGCCGGTTAGCAGGATTATAAAAAAAAAACAAAAAACTACTGAACCCATTTTCACCAAACTTTGTGAAGGGATTGGGTATGGGCCTGGTAAGAACCCGTACTATTTTTGAGGAGAACGTGACAAAATTCATCCGATGCCCACTAGGGGGAGACATTTCATTATCGGAGGTTCCTTACACTCTATTAGTGCCCCTATGTAGTTTTTGGGATATCATGAACATTGTGTCCTCTGGGATAAAGATGAAAAGGACCATCCTGAATGTTACCAGTGCCAAGTTAAAAAGCCTGCCTGTGTGGATGTGTTTGTGTAATTGCTCATGACATAAATAACTTTTACTTCTGTGAAGGTATCGTTCATGCTGTAATCCAGATGAAGTCTTTTTCAGGGACATCTGTTCTGCCAAGCCACGTTATGCATGCCTCAGAACAGCGTGGCTTCATAGCGAACAAGTGTGGGTTCGCGACTGGCCTGCCTGCAGTTCAGCCCTGTTTCAAATTGAAAACATGTGAAACATGAATTGCAAAAAAAAAAAAAAAAAAAAAACACAAGCATGGAATCCCAAACTGTTGAGCAACTGATGTCGTATTCAAGCAAGAATGGGAATGAATGTCACTTCAGCGCTTGGTGTCATCAGTTCCTAAATAATTAACAAGTATTGTTACAAGTATCCAAACTTTTTTTGGAACATGTTGCAGGAATTAAATGAGTATATTTAGAGAAAACAGTGAAGATTAAGTTTGTCATTTAAGGTGAGTATCTCACTGAGCGATGAACATTTGACGACAGCAGTGGCTAGCAGTTTGCCACTTTTTTGACGAGTTTCTTATTGATGGTTATTCACCAGGTATTCATCAGTCAGTGAGATAATACATTTGTTCATAACTTTATAGTGACTTTTTGGTGATATTCTGGTGAGTAGTTTATGAACAGTTCACAAAACAGTTGCTGAATCCCTGTGAATAGTCAGTGACAGTCTGGTAAATGTGGCAATTGTTCTATGACTGTTTCTTGAGTGGCCTTCACATAGCTCCACAGACCATAAACGTTTGTGGGCTGTCATTGAGTTCGCAAACTGTTTCCCAAGTCTCCACATTCCTGAGAGAGGTGAATGATTGAAGAATAGTTGACGTGCAGAAAGAACATTTGCAGAAAGTTCCGAGAATAGTTGGTGACTGTTGTGGGTCTTTGCAGACCATTTGGTGAAAAGACGTATTCCCCAAAAACTCTTGGTGAATGAAAGTGAGATCAGTGAATGGATGGTGAACGTGGTGAGTACTTGGAGACTTTTTGCAGAACAAATGGGGAATGTACATTCATCACAGTCACCAACTGTTCACAAGCCCAGTGAGATACACTTTTAAATATTTTTATTTTTGTACTGTATTCGATTAAAAGGATTCACCAGTCATTGCATATTGCTTTTATTTAGATTTTACACAAACCAACTGGTTTAGATTCAGGTTTGTATAATATTTTTTGGATCACAAAAAAGTGTATTTGTTTTGATCTTTGAGAGTTTAACACTTCATATACACCTCTGTGTTTATGTCCAGGTGTTACTCGAAAGCCAATAGCAATTTTTCAGGTGGCCTAAAGCACCCCCTGTCAACTTGCCAGCTCGATGGTCTTGAGATGGTCCCTCTGAAACATGGCTCAATAATATGCCATGGTAATGACTGCCCAGCACCTCAGGAGATTTGTGAAAGGGTGGATGTGGTCAGAGAGCAGATGCAGGTGAACTCGGACTCAACATCGTCTCAGAATTCTGAGAGTGGAACCAGACAAGAAGTGCTAGGCACCAACCATAACAGAGGTGAACCAGAATTCAAGCCTTTTATATTTAAAATGGAAAAAAAAAAATCTAAAAGTTTTCTGTCTTATGGCCTCAGCTATATCATATGGCTAAAAGATTGTGGCTAATTGACCATCATACCCATATTTTTTTAACATCCTTTTTCAGATTTATTTCCTCTTTACTATGACTAGGGGAATTTGTCCAATCAGCCACAAAAGCATTAAAGCTCTGGGACTGAGATCCGGACTCATTTTTTTGTACCCCACTATTGACAAATAATGTCTGCATGGACCTCGCTTTGCACACAGCGATATGGTCAGGCAGAAACATGTTTTAATCCCTTCGTTCCATTAATGTATTCTTTTATTTGCCAAACCACTTAATCCTTCTAGGGTCACGTGGAGGCTAGAGCCCACCTTAGCCAACTCGGGGCTAAGGCAGAGTACACCCTGAACAGCTCACAAGATCATTGCAGGGCCAACACACACACAAACATTCACACTTGCACCTAGGGGCAATTTCGAACAGACAGTTAGCCTAATATGCATGTTTTTGGACCGTGGGAGGAAACTGGAGAACCTACAAACTCCACACAGAAAAGCCCTCGCCAAGCCTGGGACTTGAACCCAGGACCTTCTTGCTTTGAGGTAGATGTGTAAACCACCACTCCACCGTGCTGCCTCCTTTGGTTCCAGTGAAGGAAAACTGTTATGCTACAGCATAGAAAGACATCCTGTACCGTTATCTGCAACCTATACATTGCAGCTACATTTTAGAAAAGGCCCATATATGGGTGTGATATTCAGATGTGTACTTTCATTTGGTCATATAGTGTAGGGGAGATTGGGGTCATTTGGAGCATGGGGTTAGTTGAAAATATCAGTTTAAATGCAATTTTTTGCAAAGTAAAAATGGTGTAAAATTGCATATTTTGCTTCCAAAAGTGAAACTCATTCATTCATTCATCATTCGTTTTCTGAACCGCTTAATCCTAATTAGGGTCACAGGGAGGCTGGCACCCCACTCAGCCGAATCTGGGCGAGGTACAGCCTTGACAGCTCCCCAGGCCATCGCAGGCCCAATAGTGAAACTGTAAAATAAAAATGATTTCAGTTATACAAAAAAGTAATTTTTTGTTTAAAAAGAACAATTTTTGGAATAAAGAGAAAAACGTATATCTCTGTACCTTTGCTTTGTATGGAAATAATTATGGCCCGGTGGTAGGATGCTGAATTACTGATCCCAAGGTCAGGGGTTCAAGCCCCACTATCACTGGGTTGTCACTGCTGTCCCCCCCAGTGCAGCTAACTGGGTTATAAAAGGCCAGCCATGTCTCTCACTGTCTATGGTGAGAGGCATGTAAAAGAACCAATGCTGACTTTCGAAAAGAGTAAGCTGCATTGGCGTCAGCGTGTTTCTGCCCTGCAATAGCCTGGCGAGCTGCCCAGGGTGTACTCTGCCCTCGGGCAGAGTCGGCTGAGATGGGCACCAGCCTCCCCACGACCCAAATTAGGATTAATCGGTTCAGAAAATGAATGAATGAGTTTGGGGTCATTTGGAACATCACTGTGGGGTTAGATTAAACATAATTGTGAGGTTAGATGGAACATAGTCCAACTAACTCCATGGCACATTTTTTTTGTTGAACTTCATGTTTTGCCTAGTGCATTTGGGTGGATTTAATGTAATTATCAGAAGCATGATTGAGGGGTACAATCAGGACTCAGTATTAAAATGTTGGAAAATTAAAATTTAGCTTTTTAGACTTTTAGACTGCTCATATTCCTACACAATGAGTAGCACAAAATCAGAGATGTGACTGTTTTTTAGTTTGTAAACTTTAAAAAGGAAACCAATAACCAAAAACTTTAGGCTTGATTCAATCATTTAGGTACTCCAAGCATTTCGAGAACAAATATTTTGGGGAAAAATATGTCAAGAAATTAGCTGTAACACTATTGTTTAAAGCAATGATCTGCTGCAGAAATCCTAAAATCATAACTTTCCGAAGAACCAGTTTTAATCCAGAAATTATACACAGCATTTCTCATGAGTTACTTCCTCTCTGTGAAGTTTCAACCATTTAATTTCAAATCTTCAAGAAATATTAAATAAAGCAAACAAAATAATACCAGGTTAATTTAGGTGAAAACCTTCTCCAGGCGTTTCAACGCTTCAACATTGGTCATGGTGTGTTTCTCATAACATGGACTTTCATTCAAGACTTATTTCATTTTCTTTAACAACACGAAAAAAGCCATAATTTTTACATTTTCAAATCCCAAACATAATTGCACTTTGCCTACTGATCACGTCAACATAAATATGACGTCTCTACTCTACATAAAGTGTAAATATGTACATTCAGCTTAGTTATTTGAGTCATCCAAAGGAACCTGGTGTTTTTTACATTTCCTGTGGATGGGAAACATTGTGAGGACATTGTGACACAATAGCGGGACTAAAATTGTCTTACGACTTGATTTAAGCAACTTGACGAGAGAAAAGTAGCCTGTGGTCAGCGGTGCACTAGTCTGCAATCCTGCAGGCCACAAACACTTGTGGATAACATAGATAGAATTTTTCCCCATTTTAAATATATATGCTGTTTTATCACCATTGTCTGCTATTGTTAAGCAGTAGGATGTCTGCATGATTCATGTTCCAATCATCCCCACTTCATTTTCCAACCAGCCCTGCGTCATGTTCCTACCAGCCCCTCGTCATGCTCCACCCAACCCCGCGTCCTGTTCCACCAAGCCCCGCGTCACGTTACAACTAACCCATATCTGCTCCAATCAGTCCCATGTCATGCTCGAACCAATCCGCATCATGGGGTTGGTTGGAACCCCAGTGTGGGGTACATTACAGTCACTCATTCATTCTCTCACTCTTTCATTTGCCATACCGTTTACTCCTACTAGGGTTGCAGGGAGGCTGGAGCCTATCTCCGCTAACATTGGGCTAAGGCGGGGTACACGCTGAACAGCTTGCCAGGCCATTGCAGGGCCAACACACACACAACCATTCACACTAGCATCCGCACCAAGAGTCAGTTTGGAACAGCCAATTAACCTATTGTGTGTGTCTTTGAACTGTGGGAGGAAACTGGAGTGCCCAGAGAAAACCCACGCAAGCAAAGGAAGAACATGCAAACCCCACATAGAACCACCCAAGCCCAGGAATCGAACCCAGGACCCAGGAAAATTACAGGATTTTGCACTGTAAAATATTTGATTATACAGTAATTATTAAAGTAAACAATCCGTATCAAAGCTATAACCTCAAAATGTATTTTTCGATTAAAGTCACCCTCATTAACTGCATGGGCTTTACAGGAGGGGCAAATTAATAAAGTTTGTTCCAACTAACCCAGGTTTCCCTACATAAAGATGCTCTATTAGATTGTTGTGTGTGTAAAATGCTATATTCATATTGTAACTATATTTAAATTATATATTACTGTACAGTTTTACTAACCCTAAATGACTTGTGCTTGTTTCCCCTTGTGTGCTCTACATCGTCGTATGGTGTATATATGATCATACAGATTCAGTATATTGTTTGGACTCAGATGACCCACTGATGTGTTTGGAGAGGCGAGACCTGTCTAATTTGGATTGTAAAGAGAAAACTGCTTGGATCTCCACTTCAAGTCTAAAAGGAGAGCTTATCCACCCAACAGCACAAGAAATCTGAACTCACAAACACATGGCAGTGCACACACACACACACACACACAGTTCCTCATATATACATCCCAAACATGAATATCTACACAAGAACAGCAGACGATGAAGAAACGTGAAAATGTATTCATAGAAAAACGAATAGCCATGACTGAAATGCTCAGACTTTCCCTGAAGGACACTGTGTGGACTTACTGTGCTGGATGTGAACGAGGGAGGAATGAAGGGAGGTGTAGAGGCACAGAAGAATGGATTTTGGAAGTGCTATTTCTATTTTCCATTTGTGCGAAGGACTTTAAAGAAGAAAAACTCTTAAGATGGCTTATTTATTTTTTGTATTAGTAAAAATATTCTTTCATATGAATGTATCTGTTTTAAGAAAAAAAAGCTAGTCTTTTATATTATTTATGCTTTTCAGATGTAATTTTCAGTTTTGCTTTTTATTCTTCATCCCACACAATGTGGCATTCAGCTATTGTATGTGTAAAGTTGTGTAATAATATAAAGAAGCTATAATAGAGAGTACATTCTGCTTCTCTGTGTGTGTGTGTGTGTGAGAGAGAGAGAAATAGTGTGTGTGTGTGTGTGTGTGTGTGTGTGTGTCAATTTGTGTGTGTGAGAGAGAGAAAGTGTGTGTAAGTGTATTTGTGAGAGAGTGAGTGTGTGTGTGAGAGAGAGAGAGAGTGTAAGTGTGTGAGAGAGTGTGTGTGTATGAGTGAGTGAGTGTGTGTCAGTTTGTGTGTGTGAGAGAGTGAGATTGAACGTATGTGGAAGTTTATTTGTGAGAGAGTGAGTGTGTTTAAGTGTATTTGAGAGAGAGAGAGTCTTTGTGTGTGTGTGTGTGTGTGTGTGTGTGTGTGAGAGAGAGAGAGAGAAAGCGTGTCCTCAAAATGTTGAGGAATTGGAACTAGTCCCAGATCAGGAAAGCAGAACATCATCGATTGGCTCTTCTTTGTTTTTAAGTGATTTATCCGTCTGTTACTCATCAGCATGTTGGTTAATAATTTTTTTCACGTTTTCCTGAATTTTTATTTAGTTTATTTACACCTGTGTCACTGTGCAGTGGGAGTGAAGGGGGATGCAAGTATGCAGAACTCATAATAATAAAAGGTTTTATTAAGAAGCCAGGCAGGGGTATCCAACTCACAATATAAGCCCAAAATCAGGGAGGCAAAGGTTAAAAGACGCGGCAAACAGCGCATCAAAGACAAAGTCGTGGAACATGTAGTCAGCGGTCATACGCTAGGCAGGCAGTATTATTCGCTAAGCTTAGGTTGGCTCCCCATTCCTGAAATATTGACTTTGGTTATGTGAGTTTATGAAATTATACACTCAACAAAAATATAAACGCAAGACTTTTGTATTTGCTCCATTTTTCATGAGCTGAACTCAAAGATCTAAAACTTTTTCTATGTACACAAAAGGCCTATTTCTCTCAAATATTGTTCACAAATCTGTCTAAATCTGTGTAAGTGAGCACTTCTCCTTTGCCGAGATAATCCCTCCACCTCACAGGTGTGGCCTATCAAGATGTTGATTAGACAGCATGAATATTGCACAGGTGTGCCTTAGTCTGGCCACAATAAAAGGTCACTCTAAAATGTGCAGTTTTATCACACAGCACAATGCCACAGATGTCGCAAGTTTTGAGGGAGCATGCAGTTGGCATGCTGACTGCAGGAATCTCCACCAGAGCTGTTGCCCGTGAATTGAATGTTTATTTCTCTACCATAAGCCGTCTCCAAAGGCGTTTCAGAGAATTTGGCAATACATCCAACCGGCCTCAGACCACGTGTAACCACACCAGCCCAGGACCTCCACCTCCAGTATCTTCACCTCCAAGATCATCTGAGACCAGCCACCTGGACAGCTGCTTTGTATAACCAAAGAATTTCTGCACAAACTGTCAGAAACCGTCTGAGGGAAGCTCATCTGCATGCTCGATGTCCTCACTGAAGTCTCAACCTAACTGCAGGTTATCGTCGTACCTGACTTGAGTGGGCAAATGCTCACTTCAATGGCATCTGGCATGTTGGAGAGGTGTTCTCTTCATGGATGAATCCTGGTTTTCACTGTACAGGGCAGATGGCAGACAGCGTGTATGGAGTCGTGTGGTTGAGTAGTTCAACGTTATGGATCGAGTGGCCCATGGCGGAGGTGGGGTTATGGTATGGGCAGGCATATGTTATGGACAATGAACACAGGTGCATTTTATTGATTGTATTTTGAATGCACAGAGATACTGTGTCAAGATCCTGAGGCCCATTGTGCCATTCATCCACAACCATCAATGTCACCCATTGAGGATGTTTGAGATGCTCTGGATTGGCATATACGACAGTGTGTTCCAGTTCCTGCCAATATCCAGCAACTTTGCCCACCCACTGAAGAGGAGTTGACCAACATTCCACAGGACACAATCAACGACCTGATCAACTCTATGCGAAGGAGATGTGTTGCACTGCGTGAGGCAAATGGTGGTCACCCCAGATACCGACTGGTTTTCTGACCCCCCCGGACCAACAACCAACAAACACCCAGAAATAGGCCTTTTGTGTACATAGAAAAAGTTTTAGATCTTGAAAATTGGATCAAAAACAAATGCAAAGTCTTCAAATGCAAAATAGGCTGCAGTTAAAGTAGAGTTAAAACAGATGCTATCCACGTCTATTTCAGTTCAGGTCAGTTGTGGAGAGATGGGACTTGCACAGATCAGTTCTAGGACACGTTTCTGTCTGAAACAGCAGAATTGATTCTAAGATTGCTCATACAAAATACTGAACTGCATTTGCTGGTGTGCAAAATGAGCATAAATCAAAAGACCAATAACGTGACTCTTACCCTGATAGAAAAGAAACTCTAAAGATTATAAACAGTAATGTATCTAATCTAGAACCTGGACCTAATACAGGTACAAATATGGGTATCACAATTCATAAGAGAGACTCATACTGTTATAAGATGGCATACAGACTGATCTAGTCAAACACACGTCAATTTCCGCAAAACCACTTCGGGAACAGGTCATGGCAAAACTGGTTCTGAACTGGTTTTAAGCCTGATGTGGACAGGGGAGTCGATTTAGCTGTAGTTCTAACTGTAGTGGCCACAACAAAGGATTTGTCAATTGAAACACTGGAAAGGATTAAAAATCTCCTTCAAGAAGGAACTCCAACACTGAGTGTAGCAGATGTTCAATTCAATTCAATTCAATTCAGTTTTATTTGTATAGCGCTTTTTACAATTGACATTGTCACAAAGCAGCTTTA
>JBCNYH010000001.1:77252223-77263431 GCA_039654325.1 Tandanus tandanus
TTTAGCCCACTCCACATGTGCCTGATGTTTGATCCACTGTAACAGGACTTCACCTTCTCTCTGTACTGTCCCTTGGCTGTTTTTATAGTTTTTCTGAGATCGTACCGGGCTTTCTTGTACTCACATGGATCTTCGGATTTAAATGCAGCTGTCCTCTCTTTGAGCACAGCGTTCACCTCTCCGTTGACCCACGGCTTCTGGTTGGGATAAGTTCGTAAAGTAACTCGTGGTACGACGTCATCGATGCATTTGTGAATGTATCCGGTAACGTATTCAGCGTACTCACATTTCCCTCGCCGGCTGCAGTCCGGAAGACTTCCCAGTCATAGTGCGGAAGCAGTGACGCAGGACGTTGTCTGATTGGCGGGCTGCTCGCGCTTCAGCTTCTGCCTATAGGCTGGTAGCAGCAGGACGGAGAAGTGATCTGATTTTCCGAAGGCTGGTCGGGGGCGGGCTTTGTAGGCGTGTTCAAGCGGCGTGAAGGCACCGTCCAAAAAGTAATGGCAGCGCGTTAGAAAGTCAACGTGCTGTTAGTACTTTGGCAGAACTTTCTTCAGGTTCTCCTTGTTAAAGTCACCAGCCACGATGAAAGCAGCTTCCGGGTGTAGTGTTTCCTGCCGGCCGATAACCTCGTACAGTTCGTCCAGCGCCCGCGTGGTGTCAGCGTCGGGGGGAATATAAACAGCGGTACAGAACACTGCTGTAAACTCTCTGGGCAGATGAAAAGGTCTGCATTTCACCATGAGGTGTTCAAGGTCCGGAGAGCACCCCGACGAAACTGTTTGTACATCCGCACACCACCGCTTGTTGGTCATAATACACACGCCGCCTCCCCTGCGCTTCCCCGAATCCTCTGTCCGGTCCTGGCGGTGAATGGAGAGGCCCTCGGGAACAATGGCCAAGTCGGGGACTGAGGGGTCCAGCCATGTCTCCGTAAAAATAAAGACATTGCAGTCCCTAATGTCCCAGTGGAAGTTATTCCTGGCCCGTAGTTCATCCAGCTTGTTTTCTAAACTTTGGACATTGGCCAGGAGAACGCTGGGAAGTGGGGTACGGTGTTGTCTCTTCCTCAGCCTGACCAGGACTCCGGCTCTTTTCCCCCTTTTCCTACGGCGTTGTTTCCGCTCAGGTAGCCAAGGTAAGCCACCTTCATTCATAAAAAGGTCCATTGGTGTGGTCCAAGATTTTGAAGATTCTCGGATATTTAAAAGAGTCTGTCTGTCATAAGTGATCACTGTGTTGCATGTTGTAACAAAACACGAAAATAGCGTTAAAAACATTTAAAAAAGCAAAATTGAGGAGGACGGCAACCACCCTCTCCGGCGCCATCTTGAATCCATGGGCCATGCAGGAAGCACATGCTTGCCTTTGTCTGCACTAGTTGGTGGGTGTTGTGTACAAGGAAAGCAACGCTTGATGGGTGGTAATTGGCTATGATAAATTTGGGGTAAATTAGGGAGAAAATCTGGTAGAAAAAAGTTGTACGAAGATGGTTCCAACTTAAAGATCATGTCTGAATCTGTAAGCTGTTTTTTTATTGAGGCACAGCAAAAGTCACCAATGACTAAACATTTATAGGCGCTTAAGCCTGCTCTGATGTCTGTTATGTTTATTGCGCCACAATTCTCTTTACATTCAGATATCAAATTTAGGCAGCTCTATTGCGAAAATAAGAAGAGAACTAAATTGCAGTTGGCAAACTAAAAGATCTCACAATCGACCCATTCACATGTGAATAACAATGCATTATTCAACTCGTATGGAATATGAAACAATGAAGCTGCCGTGCCATTGCTACCATAATAAGCTACAGTTTAGAAAGCAACAGAGAGCTCAACATGGGTACATTATCTAAGCAAGCGACATGTTTTTCTTTGCAGCATAACATCCGTACCTTTGTTTATCGACAAATGCAACCGCGCAGTGAAGTAATTTATCGTCGAAGTTGCTATTCGCCAGCTTGCCAAAATCAAGAGGTTACCCCAGAGGTTAAATGTTGATTCATGCAGAAAAAGTCTGGTGAGTTTCTCTTTTGTGATGGGGCTGCCCACAGGTCATTTTCACCGGCGAAATCCATCAGTTTGAACAGGAGAAGATTTAAAATTCAATAGCTTAACAATCGAAAATGTGTACATGAAATATATTGAAAAATACTACTTGGGCAGACATTCTTTAACGAAACTTGACAGCTTGCTTCACCACCACAGTTTAAATTATTTGAAATTTTGTCCGTAGGGGTGGACCTGAAATTTCTGTTTCTTTAAAAAAATACATGTCCTTTAATACCAGTTGGCTCATAACATGGCTAATAACAGCAGTCAGTATTAGCAAAAAGGTTTCTGTGTGTGTGTGTATTTAACATTTGGAATGCATCATTTGCAGGTTATGCCTGGCTCTCTGGTCAGTATAATGTGATGTAAAAGAAAGTTCATGAATGAGATGTCATTCTACTTTAGAAACATCTAATTTTGTGACAGTTTATCTATAGGGGTCTCTATTAAAAAATTGCAGTATTTTAAAAATCACTTAAGCGACAACTTCTCAAGTATAACTACTGAAATTGTGTGTTTATACCTCACATACACTGTTGAACTGTAGACACTGCCAAACTACCTCTAGTTCAACCATTTTTTGGCATTTCTGCACAGCTGCTTACAGCCATATTTTTGTTGATGGTGCTGTTCAGGTAGCATATAGTTAGTGTGTTTGCATAGCTTGCTTTACAAATGTTAAATAAAGCTGGTAAAAATGTTCATTCACTGTTATTTCATGTCACCTGTTTTCATGGCACTAAACAGGAATATTATGTTGCCCTTTGCATTAAATTGGCTTTGAAGAATATTCTAAACAAACCCTTATGGAATCGAACCCCTCAGAGGTCTTATTGTAGCAAATGAGTACGGCTTCAGGTTAGAGCAGTCATGATCAGAATGGAGATTCAGTGACAGGTGTGGGACCTCCCTTCTGTAACAATTGAATGTAGTGTAATATAGGGCATTAAGTTATGACCAAGTGTTACATTAAAACCTTGCACATAAAATCACTGTTATTTATTCAACACTTTCATTATTTCTCTACAGAAGAGTTTGTGGCCAGCTCCTGTATGGTGAGCAGGATTACAGACAGTGATGTGAAGCCTGCAGCAGTGGAACTGAGTTCTGTTAAAACTGGGTCTGCAGCAGTGGAACTGAGCGCTATTAAATCTGCTGTAGCAACAGTCCATGTATCTAGCACCCTGGCACCTGCTTCTACCTCGGTGACTGCTTCTGCCACTGCTAACCCTGTTCCTGTGTCCTTCCCCCCCACCAAACTAGTGATAAAACAAGGAGGAGGAGGAGCACTTGTATCGTGGTCTACTAACTGCACCCCACTGCCTTCATCAGTTGTACGGCCTTGTGGAAATACCACCGGGCTGAGCTCTGAGCGCTGTTTTGGCCCCACATCATTCTCTACTCATTCTGCAGATGATGATGACGATGGAGATGCACTTCCTCAGCGAACTAGTAAGCCTCCGATCAAGACCTATGAAGCACGTCAGCGAATTGGCTTGAAGTTAAAGATTAAGCAAGAGGCGGGGTTCAGTAAAGTGGTACACAACACTGCTTTAGATCCAGTTCATTTACAGCCACAGCACACTCCACTACCAGATGTCCCTGAGCCACCCTCTAAAACAAGATCACCTGTAACCCAAGGGTCCATAGTTCAAAGGACTTCACCCCCAACCAGTAATTCCACATCCTCTATCACTTTCAGTGTAGCAACCACACATGCAGGGTTGGGAGCTACAACTTCCTCAACTACCCCTGCTCCTTCAGTCTCTCATGCCTGGTCATCGGTGTCCTCGTCCTTATCGTCCTGCATCTCTTCAGCCCAAGTAAATGGCACTCTAGAGCACAATGAGGTGTCTGGGGCCAAATTAAACCCTACCTCCACTTCAGCACCTCGGTCGACTACCTGCCGCCTCCCACTACGCAAGACATATCGAAAAAATGTCAGCCCTCATCACCGACCTGGAGTTCCAGGAGGGGGTGACATCGGACCCATTCTACCAGCAGCACCTGTATCCTCTCCTCCAGTGGAAAGGACAGTTATTGCCAGTGTGAAATTGGAGCAGCAAGGTGTCTGTAAAGCTAGTCATACTCACACTGGCCCAGGATCACAGGGACTGGCATCTGTCGAGCATGAATTCTACCATGGAATTAAAAGTGCTTATCAACAGCAGCAATCCTCTGATAAAGAGGATGAGGAGGATGGTAATACCGGGACCCACATGGGGAAGGTCAAAGGGCAAATGAGTAAAAATCGCGAGTGGGCAGTGGGCACATTTCGTATGGACCAGCATGCACCAGGTCCTCCATCTGTTGGTGAAACGTCCTGGGCGAGAGACTCATCACTCCCTGCAAAACGATCTAAATCAGATTCCCCAGACATGGACAACGCCAGTTTCTCAAGCGGAAGTCCCCCATTGGACAACTCGCTGAACGAACATCTGCAGTGTGCAATAGACAGCATACTTAATCTGCAGCAGGGCCCACCGAGCCGTGCAGCCATGGACAGAATCTGTGCTGGAAACTTGGCCAACCAGCACCAAACCCACCATCAGGGCACAGCATCTTCATCAGCATCACTGTATAGACACACTGTCACTTCCTCTTCCTCTCCATCACCATCTTCCATTTCACAGCACCCACAGTTAGGGGGCCGAGGACAGAATGGAAACCTGGTGTCGCAGACACATAGTAGATAACAGCCCCTATTAGTCGAGAAACGATATGACTGGAAGGCATAAGAGAGGCCAAAGCGGGAAAATCACTTTACTCTGGTTAACTGTGTTTGCCATGCTTGTCTATGGATGTCTACTGAATAATAATATTCTCTAGGTATAATGTAAGACCCTTTAGGTGTACTTCAAAAGCATGAAGTGCACTTTGACATGATTTTTTATTTTTGTAATGTTTATTTGTGGGAAGCTTCAGGACAGGACTCAGTTAAATTCTTACGTTAACTGTTCATTCATAAGAACAAATGAAAGGAAGATTTCTTAATCTTTACATTTAATTTATATATGATCCTTCATTAATTACCTTGAGCACTGTGGAGTTCTACCTTTCTAGTTTGGTGTTATTCTTTAATGTAAGTCTTACATTTAAAATGAGGCCTTTGTCCAATAGTTATGAATTTAGTTATCCTCCTTAGCACAAAATCATGAATTACCAGAACATAGAACCTGACCATCACTAAAATCTTGCCTTTGTGAATCATTCGGGTTTTAGTAGACACTTTGGTGAGATGAGTGCTAGGAGTGAAAAAGATCTATTCATAAAACAAGCTGATCACTTCTAACCAGCTTTTCTCCTTAAACGATCCCATCATCTTGAGCATGTTTACACAGAATTATACCTGAAGTCTGAGTGTCTTGTTGATTTGTAGACAAATTTCATCATCGCTTCTACGGTTTACAAAGAAAATACAGTGACCTGCTAGTGGGCTAAACCAGTGCTACCGAAGTTTTTTTTGCTTGGTTCAATTTTCATTCGGTCCTGTAGAGTGTTTCCAGCTGAATCAGATTAGTCCTGGGTACACACGCAGCAAGCAGGTGATATCTCCCAGATTACACAAGTGTATTTACACATTTTAAACCAGTTATTTTAATAATTCTCACTCCTGGGTGTCGATAATCATCAAGCAGTGAAACATCCTCTCTATTGTGGTTATGTACAACTGTTGCTCTAATCACTGTCATTTAAGTAGTCGAAAAGACACGCACACCTAATTTATTTATGTTTTACACATAATGTGGACTAATTCAAAGCCCTCTGGACAATTCAGATGCAAACACAGCTTAATTACGAGGAAAAGAAGATTAATCTAAAGAGAAAAAATAGAAGTGTAAGAATTTGACGTATAGTACTAAAAATTAATTTTGTATTGTATTTATTGTGTATAATGACACTTTTTTTAAAAAGGAAACTGTACATTTAGTAAAACTGTAAATTAAACTTTGCTTCTTTTATGAAATAATAATGCATTTGTAGGTTTGTCATTGACATTTCTAAACATACAGGATCACTGAGGCGAAGCTTTTATTGTAAACTACTAATTTTATTTATTTTTGGTTGAAATAGTTACAAGTTCTTGTTTTTTGACCACAAGGTGGCGAACTTTTGCCAAATTAAGTTCATATGAATGTCAAGTGAAGGGGTGAGCCAAAGAAAAATTACATTTCCAGTAGTTTCAGGATTCTTGTATAGCTCTCTTCTGATGATAATTGCCTTGTGTAAGCCATAAACTTGTAAAAATTCCCTTTTGGCCTCTTTAGATAATGGTGGTGTAATTTGTTAAGAAGGCAGTGCTAAGTTTTGACCCCTGCCCCACCCCAATTTTTAGTAATGTGGCACACAACTGGTGTTTACCCTGCCTCTCAGTTATATGTCCCCACCCTTCTCTAACCTAAACCCTAAAACAATGAGCTATCTAGTTTAAGTCTCAGGGTGGGTAATGCTTGGAAGTAGTTTTTATTTTTTTTATTTTTTGGAAAAAGGGAGGAGGAAAAGGGAGGAGGAAAGAGAGGCCTGAAAGCCAACTGAGACATTGTAGTGCTGTGTGCATAGTGAAGACACACCAGGAGCTGATTCAAAAGCTTATTTGTAGAAGGTAATGTGTTCTTAAAAACTTTATTCTTTGTTAAAAGGAAAAATAAGTTTGTGGGTTGAAGCAATAACTGCAACACAGCATTGTTTATATGTATATATAAACATATATAGTGTGGTTTTGATACAGCACCACAACAGGTAAGAAAAATCAAATATTTATATTAAAAGAGTATTTTATTACCTGTTGAAGTTGTACTACATTTTATTCCCTGATGTATGTAAATCTATATCTTTCTCCTGTAATACTTTCCTGTTCTTTATTCTTTCATAGATGTATTTTAAATTAATTTCGGCATAGTAATATTTATATTAAATGTACCAAATTCTCATTCATGTCTCCTTTTATGCAAAACTGCTGCAGTTAGACTGATGATCACAGGGAGTGTACAGACAGAAACTAAGTTACTGAACATTGTGCTCTTTTCTCAGAGCTTTAACATTTCTGTGTGAATTTTTTTCCTCCTGGAAAACAACTCCTGAGTTATCTGTGACCAGTTGTTTTATTCCCATCGTCAAAGTAAAGATCTCAGTACGGATATCAGTCTCAACACAAGTTAAATGGTGCATGTGATCGTCTAGACTAAAAAGACTGCAAAAAATGGGGAGAATCACAACGGAGCACTTGGATTCTGTGGATAAACGACCCCATTAATGTGTTCGGAATGGTTTTAAAACTTACACCACTGTTTTAGACCATTTTTAAACATATTTGAAGATAACAGGCTTCAGCTCTTTACTAAATTAAACTTTGCAGAATAATCTCTTTCAACATACAGTAATGAACTGTGTGTGTGCGCACGTGTATGCGCGTGTGTGCACTGCTGAAGTGAATGCCAAAATTTTCAAGGCAAGCACAGGCGATACACTCATACTTTCCTACTGGAGTAAAGAAAATACACACAATATCCAAAAGGGAAAAAACAAGCCTTTATTATTGGAGTGAAGCTCATCTGATAAATAAAAGATTCAGAAATGCACTTTACTTTATTATGCCATACTATATTTGCTAATACTTAATTAATGCTAATAATTTGATTATTGATATCTTTTTTTGTCCAAAAACATTGGAGTATATGGAACAGAAAAGAGATTTAATGTGATTTACAATAATCAACATTATTCACTTAATTTTCTTTTTTCTTTTTTTCTTCTTTGCTAAATTTAGGAGGCATTAGGAGAATAGCCTGTAGAGCCAAAGGAAACATAAATACACATTTATGTCCAAAACAAACCCCATAAATTAAGTCAGTGAAGCAAAACCGCTATACAGACCCACAGTCTCCACAGTATGTCTCGTTGGGGACGGAAAAACGTCAAAAAAGCCCCTGAAGTGATCAGGACAGTCACAGAGGGGCTAAAGTCACTGTATCATAAGAAGCTTTTGCCTATTGAAGAGTATTATGGATTTCATGACTTCCACTCTGCAAGTCTGGAGGATGCTGACTTTGACAACAAACCTATGGTGCTCGTGGTTGGTCAGTACTCAACAGGAAAGACTACGTTTATCAAGTAAGAATATTCATTATTTGAAAAGATAAATGCAGAAGCTCCAGGATATGATTCTAAAATATATATATATGTATATAGAGAAATATTCTTGAGTTGAGGGGAATTCAATTGTGATGTCTTCCTAGGTATCTTCTGGAGCAAGAGGTGCCTGGAAGCCGCGTGGGTCCCGAGCCTACTACTGACTGCTTTACTGCCATCATGCATGGGGACATGGAGGGAATAATCCCTGGAAATGCTCTCATAGTGGACCCCAACAAGCCTTTCCGCAAACTCAACCCTTTTGGAAACACTTTCCTGAACAGGTTTATAAATGTTTGTGCATACCCAGACATACAGTTCCTTAAATATGATAAGCTCTGAGAGAGAGAATGTGCCTCCTAATCACTCCTCCTTCACGAGGTAGGCAGAGTAAGGAGCAAGAGGTAAAAAAAAAAAAAAAAAAGTTTTTGCTCCATGGAATTTCTAGCGCTTGTGCCAAATTTCTGAGGGAGGAGGGATTGCCTTATTTGTAGAAGCATAGCAAATGGGTGAGATCACGATCATTGTGAAAGCGAGTGCACAACAGAAGCTGCAGTGCATGACACTTAAGATTTACAGGCTATCAGTGTCTTTACAAAGCAACAGATTAAACCGAAATATTTAAATCTGAAAGGAACTCTCTTTCAAGCTCTCTGAAACCAATCTGTTACAGGACAATTTTAATTTAAATTTGTTCTTCCTTCCTGCTCAAGATGAGCTCAGAACTGTATATCTGAAATGGTTCTTATTGAATCCCCCATGACGCTATCTGCATCTGCCGCCGCAGACAATTCTTGTTAACAATCTAGCAGTGCCGGTTCTTCATTGATTTATTTTATATTTATGTTGAATGGTCTCTATGGCACGCCCTACCAGCCTATCGAAACTGGGTCACCTTGACCTATTTTTCCTTGACAATTCAACAAAATATGATAAAATATCTGTTGTGCTGTGATTCTGTCCTGATAGTAATCACTTTACTTATTACCAAGTGTTTTTAGCATGTTTTGAAAAAGTATTTTTTTTCAGTTTCCTGCTCTCAGAACCAGTAAGCTTGATAAATCCATTTACAGGAGGAAGTTGGAGTGTTGTTCTAACTATCCGATCATTAGTGGACCACATTGTTTGATTCTGGCAGCGTGGATCATTTTCCTTTAGGAAGTCCCTGTGCTTTTAGCGCGCCACTTCCACACAATGGCCCGACCTGGGAGGGGTGCGGACTAGAGTATATGTCAGATCACCTCACACAGCTATAATACAAAGGGACTGGAAACTTCTACGTAGCTCTGATTTTTTTTCCCGAAGTCCTTGAGAGGACAACTGTTTTGGCTTCAGTATTTATTGTCGAACACTATGAATTTATTAATTTTATTACATTTTATTACTGCTTAAATACACCAAGCCACTGTACTCAAAAGTTTAGAAAAATAAGATGTGAGGAAACCGCATGCAGTAACATGTCACAAAGCCCTTGGGGCATGATTTCTTACTTCATAGTTCATTGCTAAATAAATGACAATGTATTGTTAGATTCCAGTGTGCGCAGCTGGCCAACCAGGTTCTGGAGAGCATCAGCATCATCGACACCCCTGGCATCCTGTCGGGTGCTAAGCAGAGAGTGAGCCGAGGTGAGACTAACAATAATTGAGAGGGGACAGTGGTGTTGGGGGAAGAAAGAAACTACACCCCCAAGTAACTGCACCTATCTGTATTAGTCACGATGCGGATCAGAACTACTGCTGCAGTACACTGAATATGAGAAAATTCTGTGAATACTTTTTTCTGTGATTAAACTAAACTGGACCAAATGCAAAATCTCTGCTGATGCCTTTTATGCTGTTGTGTAAATTTTCGACCTATTTTCGTATCTCACAGTTTGTGTTTACTAGCCTTTAGCCATATGACAGAAAATTTATAGCAGAGCTTCAGTATGCATCTGCTTTATTTCATACGTGTTCTGTCTGAAAACAGCTGTATTCAATTTAACACCGTGAGTGGGGAGTGAAATACAGGGTGTGACAGGGAGAGAGAGAAACGAGGAATGTATAAGCATGCCAGTGACGTGGGAATAAAAGAAGGGCTGCAAATAGATAGAGGATAATTAATGTGCACCTTCTATTTGCAAGCTGTTGGGAAAAAAAAGACCGTAAAGTTTATCTGTCTATCTTTCTATAGGCTACGACTTCCCAGCTGTCTTGCGTTGGTTTGCAGAGCGAGTGGACCGAATTATTCTCCTTTTTGATGCCCATAAGTTGGAGATTTCTGATGAGTTTTCAGAGGCCATAAGCGCTTTGAAGGGGAATGAGGACAAACTGCGTGTGGTGCTTAACAAGGCTGATATGGTTGGGACACAGCAGCTGATGCGAGTATATGGAGCTCTCATGTGGTCCCTGGGGAAGGTGTTCGGAACCCCTGAAGTGTTGAGAGTATATATTGGGTCATTCTGGTCTGAACCACTCATGGTCCCAGACAACCGGAAGCTGTTTGAGTTGGAAGAGGAAGATCTTTTTGCTGACATTCAGAATCTACCACGAAATGCAGCCCTCCGCAAGCTCAATGATCTGGTCAAGAGAGCCCGTCTAGTCAGGGTGAGATATTTTGTGTTGAAGCCTAGAAAATTTGAATGAATTCATCTGGACACAAAGTTTTCAGTGGGAGAAATGTTTCATCACTCATCCGAAGCAAAGTCAGTGAACGCCAGCGAAATGTGCGATGAGAGGCCTTTGTGGGTGGGTACAGAGTTCAACTGAGCTGAAATTTCACACGGTACGATTTGAGTGATCACCAATCAGAGCTTAAAGATACAGTTGATTGACATACTGAGTTCCCCAAAACATTTTCCATAGGGAAACAATGAACATGAGTTTAATGACTTCGCCCACATCAACATGGAAGAGCGGCCATTACGACAACTGCACACAGAAATTTTACAAGGATAATAACTGGAAACGGGCACGGTGGCGCAGTGGTTAGCACGTCCGCCTCACAGCAAGAAGGTCCTGGGTTCGATTCCCAGCTCGGGCGTTTC
>JBCNYH010000001.1:77272117-77284342 GCA_039654325.1 Tandanus tandanus
GAATAAATAAAATAACTAAAACTGCTTCAAGAGGGAAAAAAAGAGAAGTTAAACAACGAAATTAAAATTAAATCCCTCACACCTGCCTGCTCAGACTGCAACTAAAGTCCAAGTTATAATGCTCATTAAATTATTAATGGCTATTAAAACTTGACTAAAGATTGGAATGGTTGACATGTAACGCCTGCATAATCAGCTATATAATATATATATATAATATAGATAATATAGATAATAATCAGTATTAGTACTCGTAGTAGTCCCTCTTCAAATTCAACAAATGGTCATATGTGTAAACAGCCTGTGTAAAAACCATGACTTGCTCCTGTGTGTAAGTGTACGCATGTTCATGAGAACTGAATATTTGCATTCCGTATAAGGTTTCACATCCTAAAGAAAATGACAGGAAGTTTAATTCGTTAGAATGACATCTAAGTTGAAGGGAAAAAATTTAACTCTGAAACTGATGTTCTTTTGATCCAAAGAGGGAAAGGGATCATTTTAAGTAGAGTGAACAGCAGATTTTAAAAAACCTGTCAAGATGAATGAGTGGTAACATGCAAATCTGAGACTACAGGTAATACTGCATTTATAGCTTCTGTTATAAGTACATGCAAATAAATCCACATGATGTTGGAAAACAAGCTCCTCTCTCTGGGCCAGACGTGCTAAGGCTTCCAAAAATAGTAAGTTGGCCATGAAGAACCGCGAGAGCACACTTTTTTGTTTGTTTTTATATACTGTCTTAATCCTGCAAGGGAAATTTGGTTCTGCATTTATCCAATCCAATGTGAGCACACACACACAAAGCAGTTGGGGGTTAGGTGCCTTGCTCAAGGGCATTTCAGCCATGAAGATGGAGAAAAGGAAGGTGCTGCTCACTTCATCTGCCTCCACACATTTGTGGGAAATCGAACCAGCAACCTTTATATAAAAATATGTCTAAAGAAAACTTAACCGTCATTATTATAGAGCATTGCAGAACTCCATACTTATGCAAATGTAAAGCCATAAGCTTTTTTTAGTTGTCGCATCCATGCTCACGTGCTCTCACAGGAAACCCAATAAATGAAGAAAATGAAAAGCCAGGAAAAGCATATCAAACATGCGCGTCGTCGCCACCGCTGTCGGAGCTAAGTGCACTTTCGCTTCACAGAAAGTGTTCTTGTTTAGTCAATGGTTTTTCTTCTTTTCAAATACCATTGGTTTTCAAATACCATTGAAGAGACAGTAAGTTCTGTTATAGCTGTTTCTTTACTAAAAATAAAAGCAAAAATTTTCAGAGCTCCGTTTTAGGCACGCCTTAATATTTAAAATAATTTAATGGACAGATGAATCAGCGCTGCATCAGCAGTAATGAAGGCACTGCACTGTTCCTTTATTTTGAAGAGGGAATTGAATCCTGTGTACCGGTTTATTTGGGTAGTAATCAAAAGAACAAGATTGTTGATACAAGAAGCTGAAATTAGTTTCCTTCTGAGGGTGTCTGTGATCAGCCTTAGAGATAGGGTGAGGAACTCCGACATCCAGGGTGAGTTTGGGGTAGAGCCTTTGCTACTCCATATCGAAAAGACTCAAATGAGGTGATTCGTACATATGAATAGAATGCCTGCTGGTCACCCTTTTTGGAAGTTTTTTGAGCAGGTCCAACTGGGAGGAGGCCCCGGGGTATACCCAGAACTTGAAATGGGAATTATATATCCCATCTGGCCTGGGAATGCCTCAGAATCCACTAATGTACTTAAGAATATCATGGCCATTGTCATTACTGCATGTACACAACGCATATCCTGCTCATTCACGTTCTTGAGATTCATGTGTCATCATCGCTGGCAACAGCTACAGAGTTCCAAGCACTGAAGGTGCTGTCGGTTTACTTTGCCAGGATAATTTAAGTCTTGCAGTTTTTTTATGTAGTAAATCTGTTACCATTGCATTCAGTATATACTTAAAGGATTATAATCAGACAGAAAAATCAATTGTGGTATTACAGCAAATACCCATTAATATTGTTTAGTAATTATTCTTAATTCATCTTGAGTATATAATTATTAATGTACAGAAAACAAACTTTTTTTGTGGTTGAATTTTTAGGAACTCCTGGCTGTTCATGACTTCACCAAGTTTAAGTCACTAAAACCAAACATGATGGCCATGCTGGATGAGCTGTTGTCTACTGACATTGCCAAGCTGATGCCTCTTCTCAGGCAGGAGGAGCTGGAAGCAGGAGGTCAACCTGGAGTCCAAGGTGGGGCTTTCTTGGGGACTCGAGCAGGACCCTTTATGGAGGGTGACCCATTTGGTGAGAAAGGTGAGGATGAGGATGAGAATGGTGAGGTAGAAGACGACTGGATTGTGAATAAGGATAAGCCCAAGTATGATGAGATATTTTACAACCTTGTACCCAACGACGGCAAGCTGAGTGGCACCAAAGCCAAAGACTGGATGGTGAGCACACGGCTACCCAACTCTGTGCTGGGCCGCATATGGAAGTTGTCAGATGTTGATCGTGATGGCATGTTGGATGATGAGGAATTTGCTCTGGCTAGCCACTTGATTGAGGTGAAACTTGAAGGGCATGGCCTGCCTCCCGAATTACCTGCTCGCCTGGTGCCTCCTTCTAAGCGCAGACAGAAAGGATCTGATGCCTAGACAAGATAAGGTGCACAGTTTTCTGATCAAAATGCATTTTTAAAAAAGAATTATTGGCATCCTTCCTGAAAATGAGCAAAAATTATTTTATATATGATAAACATTATACATAGTCATTCAAATTTTTGTTCTACCAAATGGAGAAAACAAATGTATGTATATTAAAAAACCTTTCTCTTTGTATTCACCCTGCAGTGGGCTGGTGACCAGTCTGTTGCTTCTCACTGAGCTTGGCTCCAGCTCACCCTTGACCTACAGTGGATAAATAGTACAGGGAATGAATGAATATTTTTTTTTGATATTAGGATCAGTTCTTACATTGCAACAATGACCTGAAATCACCTCACAAAATGTAGCACCTAAAATTTACGAAACATCCTTTTGATCATTTACAACCACCGTGGGAAATTAATTGTTCACAAAGAAAAACATTTATGCACTAGTCTATTTTATCTATTTTGAAGCCTACTAAAATCCTCTCATCTGAATTGAAGGGCAATAGTCTGGCGAGCTGTCCAGGGTGTACTCACCCTTCGTCCAGAGTCGGATGCTCCAGCCTCCCTGTTACCCTAGCAGGATAAATATATTTGCCAAATGAATAAATTAGTGAATTGAAGGGAGAACTCTATATGCCCAAACACTATAAGGAGCTTCTGCAAGTATCTCCAAGCTTTTTGTTCATTACAGGGAGTTCAATCCAATTACACAATTGCCTGCACTTGTGAAGAACAGTTAAAAAAAAAGATTCCACTGTTTGCTGAAGAACCTTCACCAAAATGTATGTTTGTACAGTTAGGGCAGTAATAAATAATAAAAAAGTCTATTGCAACCTTTACAACCTTCCCTGGAAGAGGGCCCAAGTATAATTTGCCCTCATGTACACAGAGGAAAGTATTAAGGGATGCAAAAAAAAATTAATAAATCCCCAAGGTACTACTGGGGTTACCAAGTCTTCAAAACTACCATAAGATACCACCTCCATACCAAGAGATTATTTGGAAGGTGTGCCAGAAAAATCACTTTTATTAAGCAGAAATGTAAACAAGAGGAGCTCGAGAAACGCTTTTACAACTTTTACTGGAACCGTGTTCTATGGTCTAATGTATCAAAATTGGGGCACATTGTGATTGACTGGGTGTATTTATCTTCAAACGGCCTGTCTTGTGGGGTGTTCCTGGTATGCAGGGTTAAGTACTTACCAAAAATGGTCCAAGGAAGGACAACCAGTAAACTGGCAAGAGTGTCATGGGTGTCCAAGGCTCACTGATGCACATGGGGAGAAAGGCGAGTACGTTTGGTCTGATCCCACAGAAGAGCTACTATAACACAAACTGTACACAAATTGAAGAAAATAACTATTCAAAAATAACAAGATGCAATGTTTTTAGACTTTGTATAATGCACAGAAGTCAAATTTATAGATGAGGTTCCAAGCGGAACCCCATAGGCATGGAACATGATTTCTTTCTTTTACAGCGTTTCCCATCCATGGTTAGTGCAAAACAACCCAACTTCCTTTGGATGACTCGAAGAAGTGAGCTGAATGCACACATTCACACTTTGTTGTGTAGAGATGTTATATTTGTATACATTAACCATTAAAAACTTACATTTTAAAGGTTTTTAGTTTAGATCTCAGACTGCAGAGGTGCATGCTGGGAGTATGGACATTTGAGAACTGATGGTGTTCTGATTGATTCTCTGTGCGATGATGTAATCAGTTCTTTGTGTTCATCACCCCCACCCTCAATACCCAAATACACACACACACACATTCATCTTTGTGGGAACATGGAACATGAACTAATTAAATGGATAGACAGGTGATGCAAATGAAGGCAGAAATCAGTGAGTGAAAGGCGGTGAAAAGAAAACTCACTGTTAACCTTTCCTTTTTTTCACTTCAGAACGAATTCGGGAAACGCAGGGGAGATTATTTATTTCCTCCTTAAAGGCTACTCTTATAACTCCTGCCTCAGACACCAATCAATACAGATATCTATCGGGATCTCTTTCTATTATTTAATTTGAAACTACCCCATTGAAATTTTTGAAATTCAGATGAGTTCAGAAATAAGTATTTGGCGGAATAACCTAGATATTCTAATCACCGCTTTTGAAGCATCCTTGGCATGCTCTTCACCATTCTTTTACATTACTTTTCAGGTGACTCTGTACCATTCTTACCATAAAAACTCAATTAGCTCAGCTTTATTTCATGGCTTGTGACCATCTGTTTTTCAACAGTCCGACAATTCCAATGATTCTCCACTGATGACGATGATGATCAACTCCTTTGAATATCACATATTAATCATAGGATGAGATCCAGTGACCTACAAAAAGAATGTCAAAATGTCTAAAGTTTGCTTCAGGCAATAAGAATTGTTTCTTCGCTGATTAGTTCAATTTTCAACTTTTCCCATCACCTAGTGGTCTAGTGGTTAGACAGGGACCTGGAGAGGCCTACAAGCCACAGTATCTCGCACCAATTATGATATTTGATGGAGGCTGGGTGATGGATGGAGTCCTTCAGCAAGGCTGGAATGAGGCAGATTTGTGTTTGTGAAGGATGTATAAATCAAGCCATGTACCAGATTATGCTGGGGGAAAAAAATTCCCCACTCTGTACTGACATTGTTCCGTAATTCTGAGGATTGGGTTTACAGCGGGTGGGCGGGGCGGGTGTCGGGCATGTACCAGCTAGGTCAATTAAGGTGTGAATGGAGGACCCCTATTATCAAAACCCTGCAATGGCCAACCCAATCTATAGAGCTGAACCCACTGAAAATCTCTTGAATGTGATTAAGAGGAAGATGCATGGTCACAAAACTGGTGGAGAGCATCCCAACGCTGTGATTAAAATCTAAGTTATGAAAGAGTTACAGGACCAAATATTGATTTGTAAACTCACCCTAAGGTTAAAGATTAGTATTGTATTTAAAATAGAATATGATCTTGATTTTTGTGTTACTCAGTGTTTGAAAACACTGATCTCTGATCTATGTGGAATTGAGTAGAAATGTTGTGTAGTTTATGGAATTAAAATAATCGTTCCCATTCCTCAAGTACATGCCTATAAATAGTAAGACTCAAGAAACGGATTAATTTGCAGTGATTTCAACTTTTATTTTAAATATAATAAATAAATGTCAAATATATATTTTCAACTCATTTTCATGAAGGGAGCCATAATTCTTCTGGGCCTGATGCTATCTAGCGAAGTGGTGAGTAAGATTTTCCTGATCTGTAAAGTCTTCAGAAGTGAGAAATTGTTTAGCTTTTTAAGACCTTAATGTGTGAATGCCAATATGTATTGAATTAAGAAAACTGGCTCGGGATCTGCACGGTTTGCTCTCCTCAGAGCTATCAGTGATGAATCACAGCAGCTATGCATCTTTACCTACTGTACTGTCATCGTTGTGAAATACCAGTGTCTTAAGTTTCCAAATATAAATCAAATGAAAAGACTAGCTTCATTAAAATGGCAAATAAATAAATAAAAATTAATTGGGTAATCTGGAATATACAACACTTACCCAGAGGTTTAATGCTTATATTAATTCATTTCATTACTTTCTAAAATATATCTGGTATTTTTTTCTTATTAATTTCATGTATTTTAAAGAAAACTATATTGTTGTTGTTGACTACTGTACATCACTTAACTGATTGCTTTATAATGGATACCAGTATCATAAACCTAATAAACTTTGCTCATTTTAGATCGCTCATTATACTGATCCTTTTCTCTTTAACTAGCAATGTACCTTTCCATAAATATGTTTAATGTGTTATTTTTATTTGGTATACTGGACAATGCTGCATAGTTATTTCTCCTTTTACCTGAATTAATTTTGGACTGCTCTGGAAAAAAGTTTACTTGTATAAAGATCCATATAATCAGCTCTGATCTTTAAAACCAGTCCAGTGTATAATGTAGAATAATGTGTTTTAAAACATCAGTATCAACACATTCTAAATTACTCTTTCCCTAAATAAATCTAAATAGGATTTGCTGTCTGATTATGTACATGCACAAACTTACTAGAGGAGAGCATATTAAATGTTATTTTCTGCAATTAAAATATTATAATAGTAAGATCATAATTTTAATATAATTTACAGTATTCTGACAGAAATGCATTAAATTGAAACTTCACCAAAATGGATATTCCCCCTCCGCACACATTCTGTGCCGATGTTTTCATAGTAACAAACCCAGTAAACAGTGAGTCACAGTCATCCATGCCAAAATCTCAACACAACCATTTTCTGTTTTTAAGGGCAACTGCTGCCCTCGTCTCTCTCTCTCTCTCTCTCTCTCTCTCTCTCTCTCTTTACCGCTTCCTTATTACACAAGCTCTTTTATTTCTGTTAGCTCTACAAACAGAGCAGATGTTACATCTGCAGATATTAAAGGAAAAAGTAGTCACCCCCACCCGCCCATGGCAGTCCTTCATGGAAATATACACAAATGAGAAACAGAATGGAACCACCTATTCCTCCACATTGAGCAGTCTACAGTGTGACTCATACGTCAGGAATGCAGTGGGCTGGACTAAAGAAGTTATTAATATCTTTTCCTATGGTCCTCTAAGTTTTCTAAAAGGCACAGTCTGTAAACACTGCATCCTTATGGAACGAGTTGCAAACATGTCCCTATTTGGAGTTTTCCCTGTATGGAAATATTAGTCCTAAACACACACTCTCACTCTCTCTCTCTCTCTCTCTCTCTCGCTCTCTCTCTGTGTGTGTGAGAGACAGAGACTCTCAACACTAACAAACTGTCTTTCTCAATTTTTGTGTGTGAAAGAGATAATTGGGGGAAAAACAGAAGGCAAAGAAAGTAACATATAAGAGAGCGCTTCTTTTTAATAGCTCTGATAGTGTTTTGATAACACATGATTATTTAATACCATATTAAAATTTAAATATTATTTTTTAAGATTTAATTTATATCACCAGTCTGCTTAACTTGAAGGTAAACCTGCAGCAAGATTGATCCCCAGGAAAAAGGTTGGTGACCAATGAGCTTGAGTCTGCTAACATTCCTCTGGAACATGATGGAGCATGAACCTCCTCTGATTAACTCTAAGTAACAGCTGACTATGCTCACACTCACTGAGTTTATAACCACATAATCTTATCATCAGACAGAGAACTTCAGAGAAATCCATAAGTACATCCTTTGGTTGCATGAAGTGAACAGAAGTTTACATCGGAGGATTATTACTGTACTTATTACTTGCATACTGTGTTGGAAAATTAAAACAAAAAGTAAACAGCTAGTTATACATGACTCAAGAAAGATTGCAAGCTAGCTTTTGGCTATGCTTATAAACAACTGCGTACGGTGCAAACAACAGTTTCTATTGCAATATGGACTCAGATCTGCTGATTGCTGGCCACTTGTAACGCACTCACCCATTCTGATAAATGTTTATGTACATGTGTTGGCGCTTCTCCATCATTAAGTTCTGTGGATAAGCGTCAAGATGTCAGAGCTTTCAAATGCCTACTTATTTTTAGGAAGTTGAAAGTGAGCCAATTTGTTTAATTTCCTCACAGAAGGTTTCTGTTTCAAATCAAATACTGTGCTGTTCCACACAAATACATGAAAAGGTATGTTTATAGCTTATATTTTGCCAAGTTTGTCACATCGCCAGGTATATGGTACCGATACACAAAAAGTACAAAAGACGTACAAATAAAAATATATACTGAGTGTCCTACGATCGCAGATGCATGTTTTATTCCCTGAGAAAGGACTGCTGCAAGTGAAAATCAAAATGTTCCAAAAATAAGTTTTGTTACATTAAGTAAAGATGGGATGTTTACCATAAAAATATTTGATTCTTAAAGGTCAGATATTACACTATTTTCAGGCTTTTATTTTTTATTTCAAACGCCACTAAAGTATGATTCCTAATCCAAAAAAACTCCACAGTTCTTCAGGAAGCTGCTTCCCCAGTTTGGCTTCCTACTCCCATTTATGGTCTTTCTGCTCCACCTGTGGCTTCTGCCTTCTCTGTTCTGTTTGCTAGTCTTTCCAGCAACAAAGATCAATGCTGAAGGTCTCAGAAAGGTAAGTACCGTTTATCACCAACCTACTGTTTAACATGAAGTTGTATTTTATCTTTTGTCTTGACAAGTTGCTTTTACCAATCATTCAATATATTATTGTTACTACACATCCATGTGGGAAGAGCACAAAGATGCCAACGAAGGTGGAAAATGTGTATTGTAGAGAAATTCCGAAGGTAACAAGTTCATTACATCACAAACAGCTGGCAAATTACAGTTTTTGTACAGTAGATTTATATTTTCATGAAGTTTATTGCACTGCTACATGATTATTACAGCAGTGCAATAAACTTGATGAAAATATGAATCTACTGTACAAAAACTGTAGTTTGCCAGGCTTAAATGTCTTCACTTCATTACAATTACTCAGCTATAAGAACTTTATTAATAATAGTTTTTCTGATAGTAAGGTCCCAGTTCATTACAAGATGATGGCACCCTGTTCGTCTGCATCTGCAAGAGCTTGGGGCAGTTTCAGTAATTCTCTTCAAAATATGTCAACTAGGGCTGCTATCCATATTTACAGTTTCTATATTTTAATCCTGTGCTAAGTCAATTACAATGAAATTTTATTCTTTGTACACTCACTGTATAATGAATGACAAAGTTGTCTAAAAGTCTAAGTCGGAAGTTAGTGAATAGTTTGTAATTACCATGCAGCCAGGTAACGTGTTAGTCACATAACCTCAGTTATTGAACACGCAAGGCAACTGCAGTAATAGAGTATAATAATGTACAAGTCATCAAACTCGATTTTGACAGGTGCCCTGCCCACTTACTGTTTTAGCCACGCCCACTTTCCAACCCCATTTCCTGAACCCTTTCCGGATTTCCCCGCCCCTTTGGTGCCCATATGGTTTTATTTTATATATATATATTTAAATCATTGCATTCTTTTTAGTTTTATTGTATTTAATTCCTTTTTTTTTTTTTAGAATCCTTCTTTTCTTTTCAGTTATTTTATTTAGTTTTAATTTTCTTTATCTGGCCCTTTTTAAATGTTCTTATTTTATTTAATTATTTCTCACCAGTAAGAAACAAAAACGCTACAATTTCGGCTCTAACCAATTCCTCACACCGGTCCTATTACTTTGAATTAAAAAGTAAAAGATGAATGTTATGTAGCCTTTTACTCTTCGATTTCTGGAGTGACATCGGCGAGTTGTGTGTGTGTGTGTGTGACTGTGTATCTCTGCTGATTCCAGACTTTGCGCGATGTGTGAGCTTCCTCCCGAGTAGGGGTGTCGAACGTGGATAATTTACGGGGGTCAGCTGTTGTTTTACAAGAGACGAGAAAATACAGAGAGAACTGTACTTCGTGTGAGAAAACCATAAACCAGAAAAATACAGAGACACCTGTACTTCATGGGATGTCGTGTTTGGATGATTGCGGGGGACAGCTGATGATTCCGAGAGAACTGTACTTCACGTGAGAAAAATACAGAGACCTGTACTTCGCTGGGGGTCATGCTAGGAGGATTGCAGGGGTCAGCTGTTGTTTTCTGAGATATACCCCCACTAGGGGGAGAAACTCTATAACCCTGGCTGAGGCATTACGTCATTATAGCAGCATCAGACATGGATTCCTCAAACCGTGATGTTTTCCAGCGTGGGACTTTACTAACAACGATCGAAGATTGCCCATCATGGTATTGATTCGCCTGATTCGCACTTGTGAAAATTGAGTTTGATAATTGTACATTATGCAGTACGTTTCCTAAAGTGAAATGAAATAAAAGCCTTTCAAACTCTCCTGTTACACATAAACATATGTATATTTTCATTATCAGGTGGTTTTTACATTTTCTCTGCTAAAATCTGTTTAATAGCTTTCATTAACTTATTTGAAAAGGCCGCTGTTTCACTCTCATGAGTGCGCAAAACCGTGTATAGGACGAATCTCTCAGTTCATATAAGACAATAATAATAGTTTACAGATATTAAACTAACATATCAGCTATCAACCAGTGAACCTCTGGATAAAATAAAACTAGGCAAAAATACAAATCATACACACTTCTGTTCACACACATCAAACAAAAGCCAGATCATACATATGAAAGAATGCATGTAGTCATTTGAAAATTAGATCCGTATTGCTAATGAAAACACGGGATAATCACATCAATTTTTGCATTACAATGTTGCCCCCTGTGTGCAGAGTTCTTGTTTGTTTTATTTTACCTGAAAAAAAACAAAAGGTTCATAAAACAGCACAATTTAGTAGAAATGAACTATGCATGCAAGCTTTTATTAAGTTTGGATTTAATTTTCTTTTAATGCATGTGCACGTGTGGATTATAAATGTGTAAGTCACCGTTACCTGTTTACAGAACTTTATTTTCATCTGAAATAAAAAAGATCCAGTGAGCTCTTACTGCTGGTCCCAAAGCCTGGGTAAATGAAGAAGATTGTGTCAAAAAAGGCATCCAGCATAAAACCAGTGCCAAATCAAATGTGTATTCAAAGCACAGTGTTCATACCAGATTGGTCAGGGCCCGGGTTAACAACGACTACCACCAACGATACTGTTGGCTAGCAGGGTAACAGTGGAAATTGGGTTGATTTTGGGCCAAGGAGGAAGATGAAGCCAGAGACAGAAAGAGGGGAGAAATATGAATGTTGGGAGAGAGAACTGGCTCATATGATGGAGTGGATAAAGGTAGACATATTGTGTGTACAGATGACCAGGTGGAAAGAGAGTAAGGCCAGGAACATTGGAGGTGGGTTCAAGGTGTTCTACCAGGGTGTGGACAGGTAATGGCGTCAGAGAAGGATGTGAGAGAGAGGACATTGATGACTTCTGGGGGAGTAAGATGAAGTGGTTGAGAGTTTTCCTAAGGATGAAAAAGTGGTGATTGGAGTGGACCTCAGTGGGCATGTTGGTGAGGGGAAAAGAGATGATGAGGTGATTTTGTGGGAAAAAAGATGCTCACAGGTGGACTATGTCCTATGCAGGAGATACAACCTAAAGAAGATTAGGGACTGTATAATGAAGAGGAAGAGAGTGAGAAGTAAACCAAAGATCAGATGGTGGATCCTAAATTAGGAAGTTTCACTTACTCAACTCATTTGGTGAATTGATTAATCCTATTAGGGTTACCGGTGAAGGAGGTGTACACCCTGAACAGCTGGCCAGACCATCGCAGGGCATTGCACATATGACCTATTACACTCTCACTCACACCAAGGGACAATTTTGGAATAACCAATTAACCTAATGTGCATGTCTTTGGATGGTAGGAGGAAACTAGAATTCCTGGAGGAAACCCACGCCCAAGTCTGGCATTCAAACCCAGGACCTTCTTGCTTGTGTGTAGCACTGACAAAAAGACAGGAGGTGGAGCTAGATGTTTAAGAGATGAAGATGATGCAATTTTCTTTGGGAGGGGCAAGAATAGATAGAATTAGAAATTCAATTCAATTCAGTTTTATTTGTATAGCGCTTTTTACAATTGACATTGTCACAAAGCAGCTTTACATAGT
>JBCNYH010000001.1:77292212-77304702 GCA_039654325.1 Tandanus tandanus
AGTCGACCAGCACCTCGTCCCAGGGGCCGCCCACGGCGCCGACAGCCCCGGAACCCCGGAACGGCTCCTGGAGGGGGTGTACTGTTACGTCTGTAGCCAACTCTCTCCCCATCTCTCACACACCACGAGCACACTCCCACGAATACTAATCACCATCATCTGCACCTCATTTCCGGGACGAATCACCTCCTCCATAAAAACCCCCGCTAGACACACTTCAGTGTCTAGCCTCGTTGCATGTATACATGTTTTCACCGCTACTCCTTCTAGCGCTTCGGACTCACCTCAGCTTCTATGTTCTCTCCTCGTCCCGATCACGTCCCACTTCTCCCGGACCCTAATTTTCCTCTCCGTTTTGTTTGTCGGTTTGTGTTCGCCCCTCGTGGCTGGTTTTATTTGATACCTCGTCTGTGTTCGTCGGTTTGTGTTCGCCCCTCATGGCAGGTTTCCTTTCATACCCCGTTAGTGTGTGTATTTTGTGTTTGTGGCTCTCCGAGCCATTGTTTATTGGTTTACAATAAACTCATTTAAAGTTATCCTTCTGGTCTCCGGGAGTTATCATAACACTATCCATGCTAAAATACTTGTTTAAGAAAGGGTTCCATGTCCAAGTTCTTGTAAAACAATAGAAATGTCAACTTATTTTCTTGATTTTCAAACTGCTTTTGTGATTGCTCAGGGTATTTCCTTATTATCCATATTCACTTCCAGAATACTCTACCTACTTACAGAATCCCAGAAGGATCCCCTGAATCATACAATGGTAAACCAGTGAGAAGCCTCAAAACAGACATGACTTGGTGTAAATAGAACTCAACTGTTGCTAGGAAGATGCTAGTACAATGGCACTGATTGGTTGAGAGCCGGATTCATTTAGTGTATTGATGTTAGGGAGTTTCAGATGCGGACATTCAGAAACTGGTTCTGTAACTGTAATTACTATTTTCTAAAAAATAGCATTTCCTGATTAGCGACATACAAAGTGATGTAACTCAGTCCATTTTCATGCTATAATGTATCATGTATTATACCTCATTCTGAAACATATTCAATTATATCAATATCTCAGTATTTAAAATTATCTACTTAATCCCTATTATGCTGGAGCGGGTCACAAATGTTAAAATCAAAGCACTAGTTCAGGCTTCTTTAAGAATACAAGAGAGGGCAAAATAAAAATATTTTATTTTACCCTTTCTTGTATTATTGTTCTGTTGGGTCTTAAAATTATTTTTTCCCCCTGTCTCCTGTCTTGGATTTATATAATAGAAATCCGCCAAATAATTGCACAAGCCAGAATTTTTGCTATACGATAGAGGATCAAATAATTATTTCACTCGATCAAATGCAAACCAATTTATAACCTTTATATAGTGTTTTTTCTGGATTTTTTGGTGATCACTGAGATGGGTATCATCTTTGATCACACACTGAAAACATTTCCTTTGCACCTGCCACAGAGTCCATGAACACTGAACCTCCAGCAGCGCCCCTGCAGATTGGTGCATCCTATTTGTTGGCAGCAAAGCTCACACATTTTTTCACAACATTTTTTTCATTATATGTTAATATTATATTTTCATTTTGCCAAAATACTTTGGATTTTGTTTCTCCTTGGCTCCACAAACTTTTTGAATTATTTATTTATTTACTTTATTTTATTTTATTTTATTTTATTTTATTTTATTTTTTACTATTGCTTAATTTTGTGCAGCCCTCCAATAAACATTTATTTTTTCCTCTCTGACTCCTGCACTTGTGTCGCCTTCCTTACAAACGTGACAAATATGGATTTTACTGTGCTCCTAGGAATTAATAAAGCCTTTAAAATTTTATGTATCCATCTTCTGATTTATGCACATCCACAACTTTATTCCAAAATTTTTCTGAGGGTCCTTGCCACCCATAGTTGACAGTTTGCTTTCACTTACACTTCCTAGAAATGGAATGCTCTAGGATTATTTGTTTCTATGCAGAACTGGTCAGAATGACCAGGGGATCACAGGCTAAAGCCAGTTAGCTTGGTGTGCAATGGAGATGGTGAATAGTCATGCCTGATTGTGTTTACAGATAGTTTTTAGTGGGGCACAGCCTTCAAAAGTAGCCGGAAATAAGAGAAATAAGAAATAAGAGTGCATGTTTGGTCAGGTACTTTAACCCGCTGGGATCAGCAATTCATCCAGGGGGATAGGAAAACAACTCACAATTCACTTAATAATCACAGTCATTATTAGGCCCTAAAATAAAAAATAACACCCACAGAACCCTTGAACAGTCTACTTTCTAAATATATGTAATAAGAAGTTAAATATACTTTGTGAGATTTTTAAGGAGAACAAAACAAATGACACACACATTTTAGTCTCTTACTCAGTGTTAGGTAAAAGAAGGCACACACTCTTTGTTTCCTTTATTTCTGTAAACCAAGGAGCACATGTAGGAATCAGAGACAGTACATCATGACTACTGCTTTCGAATACAAAAACTTTTCATGAAGTCAAGCTGGTTAGACTGAATAACATTCATTTTCTTTTTGGATTCTCTGTCTCCTTTCTGTTCTGTATAATGCACTTATTTTCAGAGTAGTTCTAAAAATTATATTCTGTTTATTCAACTTAGCAAAATAAGATGATGGAAGTAAATAATGGCCAAATTATGGTCTCTTGCGCTGTTCCATTCACACTGCCTTTCCAAAGTAAGAATGTAGGTACTTCCAAAGACATGCACATAGGCTGTTACAAATTTTCCCTAGGTGTTGCTGTGAGTTTGAATGGTTGTGTGTGTGTGTGTGTGTGTGTGTGTGTGTGTGTGTGTGTGTGTGTTGGCCCTGAGATTAAAAGGGCTCCAGACCACCCGCGACCCTAGTAGGATTAAGCGGTTCAGCAAATGGATGGATAGAGGATGTGGGAATGCTATTCTCAGATTACTGATGCCAAGATTGTGCTGAAGTAATAGAAATATTAAACCAAGTTTTAAATGTTTGTTGTATGCCTTTTGTCATGATTTTCTTAACACGTTTTATATAGACTGATCACTCACTTACTCATTTGCTGAACCACTTAATCCTATTAGTGTTGCAGGGAGGCTGGAGCCTATATCAGCCAACTCTGGGTGAAGGTGGAGTACACCCTGAACAGCTTGCTAAACTGTTGCAGGGCAACACTCACACAACTGTTCACACTCACAACTAGAGGCAATTTGGAACAGCCAATCAACCTAAAGTCTATGTCTTTGGACTGTTGGAAGAAACTGGAATACCCATTGGAAACCCACTTAAGCATGGGAAGAACATGCAAATTCCACACAGAAATCCCTCGCTGCCCAGGACTCATGAGACTCTTCATGCTGTGAGATGGTCGTGCTAACCACTATGCCACTGTGCCGCCCTTGACAGATCAAGAAAGGTGAGATTGCAAGTTGTGAAGAGGTCTTTTGTTTGCAAAAAAACATAACAAAACAAAAAAACACTCTGGCAACAGAATTTTGACTGATTGAATTCTTTGCCTGTATCCTAGTGAACCAATAGCAGAATGAATTCACTGATAGTGACTTCAAAGCAGGCCTACGCTGTACTGGTGAGCTGTTCAGGGTGTACCCCACCTTTGCCCAGTTTTGGTTGAGATAGTCGGCTTCTGCCTCCCCACGACCCAAGTATTATAAAGTGGATCGGCAAATGAATGAATGATTTTAAAACTTTATGTAAGTTACATTGGATAAAAGAATCTGTTAAAATCCTATAAATGTAAATGTAGTGTTTATTTTATAAGTAAAATTAAACATTCTTGTGAACTTAAGACATTTATTTTATTTATTTAGTTTGTTTTCACATGTCTTTAAATGTCCTTGTCTCCACTCCTGTAAGCTTCATATTTTGACAGACATAGCCTATGTACTGCTGAGAACCATGAATGGTTGTTGAACTTGATGTATGTCTTGATGGGAAAGATGACCAGTGGTGGTTTAGTGGTTAAGTCTTTGGGTTGCTGATCAGAAGGTCATGGGTTCAAGCCATCCTAGTGCCAAGCTGACACTGTTGGGCCATTGAGCAAGGCTTAACTCTTGTATAAAATAAGAAAAAATGTAAGCTGCTCTTGATGAGGTCTTCTGCTGAATGCCATTAATGTAAATTATGCAGCTAGTGACTGTGTTTCTCATACAGGGTTATTAGTACATCTGTGAAAACCTGTCAATCCATACAGTCAAGGCTTCTCTCACATCTCCAATTCCCTTGTCCACTTTTTAAATTCAGGTTTAGCAGTTTTATGTTTCTCTTTATACAGAGTAAGAGATTAGACAGTAATAAAGTCCTATGGCACTGAAACAAGACTGAGGGGGATATACAACTGGAGTTGGATCATCCCAGTGGATCACCCAAAGAAAAAAAGGAAGGAGATTAAAAAGTTTGCAAATGATTTAAAAAAGTATTCAAAGTCAGGAGAGCAACTGTTCAAACACAGTTGTAAGATCACACTAGCTTATGTAAGCAGATGTTCCACATTTCGTTTCCCCATTGCCTTTGTGTTGTCAACTCAGAGCAGTTAAAATCCAGCCAGAAACAACCAGTTGTCTGGTGTAGCCTCACACAGCCATGTCTCAGTGAAGCAGCGAGCAGCAGACAGGTGAACTTCCTTACTGCTTTAGCAGAGGAGTTGCAATTCATGGGAGCACAGTGGCATAGTGGTTAGCATGTCCGCCTCATAGCAAGTAGGTCCTGAGTTTGAGTTCTGTGTAGAGTTTGCATGTTCTCCCTGTGTTTGTCTGGGTTTCCATCAGGTACTCCTCTTCCCACAGTCCAAAGATATGCACATTAGGATAACTGCCTGTTCCAAATTGCCCCCAAGTGTGAGTGTGAATAGTTGTGTGTCTGTTTGTCCTGTGATGGTCTGGTGAGCTGTTTGGGTGTACCCTGCCTCCACCCAGAGTTGGCTGAGATAGGCTCCAGCCTCCCCGTGACATTAATAGGATTAAGCAGTTTGGCGAATAAATGAATGCGATGCAGATTATATATATATATATATATATATTTGTTGTTGTTGAAGGAGTGCTGATTCCAAAGAAAGATAATCAGGAGCACAGTGCATAGTCCCAATTGCTGTATATGAGTGAGAACACTGGCACATGTCCCTCATCTTCTTTTTTGTCTCGCAACCCAACCTGTGGTTCCGGCAAAAATTAAAATGTTTAAATAACCTGGTGAATATAGAAGATTTGTATACATAATATGCAAAAGTGTCAAAGCCCAAATATTTTCCTTTTACAATCCATCTGAAACATCCAGCTACTAGCTGTTCAAAAGAGAGCTAAATGCTGGTATGAAAACAGTTTCTAAATTGCTGCCACTAATGCAAACATTTTTTTTTTATTAGGAAAATTATACAACAGTAAGGAAATAAAAAATAAAATACAATTGTTGACCACCCTCCGGAAAAATCCAATGTAAACATTTAATGGAATTTAAACCATTGAGGGTTAATGCAGGGTTGTTGAATGGAAACAGGATTTAAGTGTCACTGGTTAAACTGGGGTAAACCGTTGCTGCATTAATGATTAAGAAGTCTGTACTTTGATTGAGTATTAAATAATCATAGGCCCTCAGTCATCAAGTGTTTTCTATGTCACATGTCTGTGATATTCATTAGCAATTATGTTCACCTGAGCCTCGTTGTCCTGCCTTTATAAACTGTGTGTTTCTTGTGTTCATTGTTCAGTCTTCAGTTCTCTTGAGGTCTGTGACAAAACCCTGTCTTGTGAGGGATATAGCTGGACTTTTAGTAAAGATCCTTATAAACTGTAAATCTCTGGGCCCTCTTCTCTACACTCTACATCTGAGTCTACACACCCTTTCTGGCCGCCAGAGGATTGGTTCCTGCCTGTCACACAGCCTTCAATACACCCACAGGCCATTATGAATACTTAGTCATGCCATTTGGTTTAACTAATGCTTCAGCTGTCTTTCAGTCACTCATTAATGATGTTTTGAGAGATATGCTAAATCTATATGTTTTTGTTTACCTTGATGATATTTTGGTGTTTTCAAAGTCTTTACATGAACATGTCCATCACGTGAGAGCTATTCTCCAGCACCTGCATAATAACAATTTATTTGTCAAGCCAGAGAAATGCGAATTCCATGTGTCCACAGTCTCCTTCTTGGGGTTCATCCTGTGTAGTGGTAACATGTTTATGCATCCTAATAAGACGGAAGCTGTACAGGACTGGCCGCAACCCACCTCTGTTAAGGAAGTTCAATGCTTCCTTGACTTTACCAATTTTTATAGGAAATTTATCCGAAATTTCAGCGCTGTTGCTGCCCCATTGACCAACCTCACTAAAACTAAATCAGGTCGTATAATCTGGCTTCCAGAAGCTGAGTGTGTCTTCCAAGAATAAAAGGGGAGTTTTACCTCAGCCCCTATCCTTACTTTACCTGATTCTTCTCTTCCTTTTCTTGTTGAGGTAGCCTCCAAATAAACTCTTTGTTCCCACGTCTGCACGCTCCCAAGTTCTCCAATGGGGACATTCTTCATGTCTGATGAACCATGCAGGTACAGGCAGGATATTGGAATTTATTATTCTGGTGGCCAGAGTGCTGATGTGAAGTCTTTTGTTGCTGCTTGCCTAGTTTGTGTTCAGAACAAATCTTCCCACACTGCCCCTTAAGGTCTTCTTCACCCCCTACCTATACTCAAATGACCCTGGTCTCACATTTCTATGGATTTTGTTACAGGCCTTCCCCCACTCAAGGAAACACTGTCAATTTGGTTACTGTGGACCGGTTTTCTAAAGCCTGCTGTTTTATTCCTTTACCCAAACTTCCCTCTGCTAATGAGACTGCTGAAATTGTGTGTCTACATGGATGCCATCTCAGATTGAGGCCCACAATTCACATTTCTGGAGGTCATTCTGTAAGCTAATTGGTGCCACGGTCAGTTTTACCTCCGGCTTCAATCCAGAATCTAATGGGCAGACTAAGAGGGTTAATCAAGACCTGGAGACAGCCCTCTGATGCCTTGCCGCAACCAACCCTTCATCATGAAGCAGGTATGTGATCTGGGCAGAGTACACTCATAACAACCTGTGTTGCTCTTCTACAGGCCTCTCTGCTTTCATCAGTGACATTTTAAGTTTCAACCCTGCTGTTCATCGAGCAAGAAATAGATGTTGGGATCTCTGTGGCTCATGACTTTGTCGGAAGGTGCAGGCGTGTCTGGCACAAAGTCCGACCAGCCCTGCAGAGATCTTCGCAACAACCTTCGACACAGAGCTGCACCACTACCCCATCCTGGGCAAAGAGTCTGGCTGTCCACTCGAGACCTTCCCTTGTGAGTGGAGTCACGCAAATTGGCTTCACGGTTTGTGGGGCCTTTCAAAGTCCTGAGAAGAGTTAATCCCGTCTCTTACCGCCTTTGACTTCCCCCAAATACCCTGTCTTCATTGATAATTATGTTCACCTGAGCCTCTTTGTCTTGCCTTTATAAACTGTGTTTTTGCCTTTATAAACTGTGTTAATGATTAAGAAGTCTGTACTTTGATTGAGTATTAAATAATCATAGGCCCTCAGTCATCAAGTGTTTTCTATGTCACATATCTGTGATATTCATTAGCAATTATGTTCACCTGAGCCTCGTTGTCCTGCCTTTATAAACTGTGCGTTTCTTGTGTTTATTATTCAGTCTTGAGTTCTTTTGAGGTCTGTGACGTAACCCTGTCTCGTGAGGGATATCTCTGCACTTTCAGTAGTGGTCCTTATTACCTGTAAATCTCTGGGCCCTCTTCTCTACACTCTACATCTGAGTCTACACACTATTCCTGGTAGCCAAGAGGATTGGTTCCTGCCTGTCACGCATCAGACCTGGGTTCTATTCCCAGATGATCCTAACAAAGTGCTTGTAGCCAGTTACAGCTTTTGAATCATGACGCAACCTATGTATTTTTTACAAGGAGGGAAGTACTATAATAATTTTTAGCTAAAAGGATTTTAAGACAACTCTTACAACAAAGTCCATCACTGTGACTGCCAATAAGGCCAGGGAGGATTGTTTGCACATTGTTTACACATTGCCTAGTCAAATCATAAGAAAAATCATTTTGTTGTGTCTTTTGTGTTTTTTTCTCACAGACTTTTATTTTAAATTGGACTAAAATATAACAACACTTAAAATATTGTAACAGATGAAAACAATTTAGGAACATTTATTGCAGCTGGCACATGGGCTACATTTCTAAAATTGACCCATTGGTCCCTGTTATTGTGTCAAAAATAAGTTCATTAAAACTATCTGTGGCAGTGAGGGTGTAGTTAAGCACCCTCTGGGGAGGAAATGGAGTCAGATAAAGACAGCAGGTAAGTGAATGAATGCACCTGTGTCTAATTAGAGGCCTTATTTATGTGTTTAAGATTGAAACACCAAAAGAGGATCAATTGGTGCAACTGCTGTCACTCCTCACAGGCAAGGCTCAGCTTGCTGCCATAGAGCTTCCCCCCACCTCATGACTGTACTAGACAGAGCTGAATTGGGTGATGCTTCAGCAAGTGGCTGCTCCTCAGAGCATCAGCGCAAGCACTTTGAATTGCTGATGCTGGAGGAAGCCAACAAGCCATTCCTCTTTACACAGCAGCTCAAGGACATCTGCACGAAATGGCTACTACCCACATCAGCAAACAGAGTGGAGGTAGTGCTCAATAGGGTGGTGCTTGAACAATTTGGCATGGAACTGCCAGTGGGAACAATAGAGTGGGTACAGTGCCATCGACTAGCGATGCAGAGGAGGCATTCGAGCGTGCGGAAAATCATCTGGTGGCATCTCAACTGGCAGACAGCCATCCCACCTCTTCTCTCTCTCTTAACCCCATCCTTCCCTTGTGTTTCATTTAACTCCCCTGACCCCTGCAACATGGAAACAGGAGCAAACTCCCCTAAGTCCTGCTTCCTGCACCTCTGGTTCTCCCCTGTGTGTCTTTTCCCATCTGATCGCAGTGTCTAACTCCCTGTCATACACTACAAATGACACAAATTCATGCCCAGGTGGACCGCAAGGAAGCCAAGGCATAGCCATAGGTGAGACCGAAAAGCCTGTCTGTCCATCATCAGAGTTGTCTCTCTGAAGTAGCCATGCTGATCAGGGTTTTGAATATACCTCAGCTCAGCTCAGGAAGAACACACCAGGTGTTGGTGTTATCAAACTTCAATTCATCATAACTTGATTCAATGCGGGGCTTTCAAAGGTGCATGATTGGTGAAGGTATATGTGTTCCCATCCCCTGATTTTAGGGACAAATTGTCCCAAATTTGGCATTACTCTGCTGAGTGGCAAGAATTTGGCAAAAAAGGCTCCAAAAGTTGGCAAAGACAATGACTTCTCTCAGATATCTCAGAATCTATATATTTCATAAAGGATATAATTTCTGTAAGCTAATGGATTTATATAGTCTCTAAATATCTTCACCTTGTGAATCGAGCCTTTCATTATCTATGCACATGTTCACAGAGTCCACCAAATATGCATTTTCTTTGAAAGGATTCATTCGTTCATTTATTTTCTAAGTCGCTAAGTCCTAATTAGGGTCCTAGGAAGGCTGGTGCCCATCTCAGCAGACTCCACACAGAGGCGACGTACACCATGAACAGCTCACCAGACCATCTCAAGGCCAACATACACACAACCGTTCACACTCACTTCACACCTAGGGGTAATGAACAGCCAAAAACAGAGTACCCGGAGGAAACCTACACAAGCACGGGGAGTACATGCAAACTCCACACAGAAACGCCCGACTCCGAGAATTGAACCCAGGCCTTCTTGCTGTGAAACAGATGTGCTAACCACTGCGCCACCGTGCAGCCCCTTTGAAAGGATTGTAGGTAATTAATCAGTGCTTAAATTGGGTAACACTGAATTACCAAGAACATAACCTGCTTAACCGGATAACACGGAAGTTACTCCTGAAGTTACCAGGATAAGGCAGCAATCCCAGCTTCCAAGAGTCAGTCTGAGCAATCAAATTATTTTCAAGGATTTTGATAAGTTTAATAAGCCAGTAAATCTAAAAACTAGCCAGTAAATGTTTGTCTAAAACATTAGCAGCAGTAATTTAGTTTTGGACAGCTGGTGGCTGGACAGATCAAGCTAGATTTTTTCAGCAATGATTAACAAACAATTTAAAAAATTAAGTGATACTCTGTGGCTACCATCAACATTGCCAGCTTGATGAAATGTGTACTGAAAAACAACCTTAATGGTACTACTTATGCAACTTAATTGTTATATCTATTGATAATATGATTTGATTATTTAACACAAACCGAGGGAGAACATGCAAACATCACACAGAGATGCCTTTGCTGGCCATGGGGCAGCTAAGATTTAGATGAGCGTGCTAACCATTACACATCCACAGTTATTTAATGATCAGATTTAAGTTCTACATAACTTTGTTGAATAATAATTAACAAACTGTTATGGAGAAGGTACTTAATTGTTGAATAAAGAGATATTTAAATCTCTTTTATTTTGTTGACTCCTGAGGTCATTTATTTAGAGATGTTGACAAGGACCACAATATTTTTATTTATAAAGCAATAAATAAAATAATAAAATTAAATGATGGTGCACTTTCTTTTTTCCACATTTATAATTGCTCAAGCCAGAAACGACATATTCATTGAGAAACTGGAAATTATGCTGAACTTGTACATGAGATGTCTCCACTATCCATGAATGATAAATCTCTACTGCACTTCATGTGTATCCAAAGCATTCTGCACAGCCTTGTGGCTAAAACAGCAGAAACAAAAGTGGCTGCTTTTCATGGCCTCTTTCATTATCTCATAGCTCATCATTTTCAAATTTTGCTAGCAGACTGTGTGAGTGAGTCATTTGAAACAACCTGTACATCTACATTAAACAGGATTTATGCGTAAAAACAAAATTAGGAAATCATTGTTTAAGAAAGTCGTTCTCCAGAGGAAAGAATGCATGCGATCTGAACACAAATATTTACAGTAGGCACATTTAATACCATCTTAATAACATATGAACACAGGGCCTTAAAGATTTTTATCACAACTTTTCACATTTTTTTAAAGAGTGACAAAAAAAAATCTGGAGTTAAATATATAACTACAAATACAAAAAAAAAATAATAATAAAAAAATAAAAAGATGATACACACCAAATAATTTGCTCGTGTAAGTAAATCCAGTTATAATGAACAAAAGAAAACCAGGATTTAATCATCAGTAGATCATTTAAATAAAATGTTTAACCTTTTCTCACTTGTCGTAATTCACTGGTGAAATAACATCTTAAAACATCATAAAAGATCAAAAATAGCAAATTTTAATGGATGCATTTTTGCATTTAGAAGTAATCTATTCTATTTTAAAATGTTTGTACCAATTAATTTTGGGATAAAGATTGCATGGCTTCAGTTTATTGTAATAAAATGCTGGGAGTGGCATTTCTTGGATAACGTTTGACTTTTATCACGTTTACATTTCTGTACCATCTTTTTTGAATGTATAACCACAAAAATTATGGAATCACTACACTTAGACGATATTTATAAATAATAAACATATTGCAAATGACACAATTTTTTTTTTGTTTAAAAACTGATCACTTTGAAATTCATATAAATTATTTTAATAACAATCTTTTTTTCAGATTAACAGAGGAAAAATATGAAATCTTCAAAAAAGAAAAAAAAAAAAAAGAAAAATCACTTCTTTGTTGCTCCTCTCTGAGCCAGAACTTCTCTAATGAAAAACAAAATTCTCAATCCAGCTTTCTCAAATAGTAGTTGACAGATCGGTTTTGTAATATGGAGCCTTGTCATGGACCAATTTTGTCTGAAGAATTCAGAACAAAGCATTCTTTGTTTTATGGCAAGAATCAATATTTTCCTGAACAAATTACTTAATTATCAGCAAACCTATTAAAAAAGATGGTGAAATTTTAATGTACACCTCTGCAGTGACTGCCATCTCCCCTGATCCTTTAACCTGACATATAACCCCAAATCATGAAAGCATTCTTTAGGCAGTCATCCTCATGTATAATTTCAACAACAAAAGACACCTAGCAAAATCATCTTCTTGGTCAATGCACTGTTATGATTCATCATCAAACATCACTTTCATCCGATCATCATCCACACTCATGATTGCTTCACTTGTTTTCATCTGTTTAGGTGTTAGTGTTGGTTTTTCTTTGGTTTTTCTGGATGTAACTCAACAATTTCTTACATATCTTTTGCAAACTCTATGTTGGAGGTTCTTTTTGCAGGAGATTTAGAATAATTTCCCTTGTTTCAACTGATAATTCTTTGATAATTCTTTTGTTATAGCCATGTTTATTTTTATTTTATTTATTTATTTATTATTATTATTATTATTATTATATTTTAAACCTTTCCTGTCCAGCATCATAGCAAGCAGAATGGCAGTCTGGTTGCAGTGTTGTGCCGAACAAATTTGCTTTTCCAAGG
>JBCNYH010000001.1:77326664-77339919 GCA_039654325.1 Tandanus tandanus
AAAAAGGACAACTCAACATTTTCTGAAGTGTCCAAGTACTATCATCAATAAAGCCATGGGGTATTGGGCCCCCCCCCCCCCATCCCCTACAATATGCAGAAATTTCTCTCTCAAAGTTTTTAATGACTGTCACTATAATACTGAAAAATTGATCATTGATTTAAATATATTTGAAGTGTACTTCTCATCATCATTATCGTGTAAATACCCTTTACACTTGGTTATGCATTCAAAAAAAAAAAAATCTGATGAAAACACATACCTGTTTGGTAATTTGTAAATTGATTTCAGCCAAGCAGTTTTCTTCTTTGGTTCCGTACACAATTTGGTTTCTCACTTTGACAATGCAGGTGCTTCCTGAGTCAAAGACAGGATCAAGACCATAGATAACTTTGGCTCTGCTCTTTTTGTGTGTAGATCCTTCCCCAATCTGCAGCTCCTCCATCATAATGCGACCAAAGAACTTATTACCCCAGTACCCGGGATCTACCAGACCTTTGGGGAACAGCAAGGGTGTCATCTCAATCTCCTCCCCCACTGAGGAGAATTCAGAAAAAGACCTGTAGTGGAACTATACTGTTAAAACATTCAATTGTAACTTCATATTTTCCTAAAGATGCCCCTACCTTCTGAATCATCCCGTAAGAAGAAATCAGCCAGTACTGCCAAAGAGTAAGGACAGAGAAAGGATTTATGTTTGGTTTTCAAAATTTGTTTTCATTTTATTGATAAATTAAATACCAAATATAAATTTACTGCTTGAGCTGAGTAAGTAATCAGTTGTGTCAGTGCCATATTCATTCTTGATTGTGCAGCTGTACACGCCACAGTCTCTGCTAGATGCCTGAACGATGGCCAGTGCCACTTGAGTCTCATCTCCTGCACTAAGAAAGATATACTCTCATGTCATATAAAAAAGAGTTTAACATCCATTGCATGCAACTTGTTCTCTTTTGAGATTCCTGAATATTCAAGCTGTCAATCTAAAAAAAAAAAAAAAACCTCACATGTAAAGTCTTCAAAGTCAAACTGAGACACATGGAAAATATAAGTGATCAGATGGGGTAAGATGGGGTATGGAAACAAAATTACCTTTTATTTATTTCTGCAATCTCTACATCATCTTTGAACCACTTGATTGTGGAGTCACTGAGCACATTAAAAAATTGACACCAGAGCTTCAAATTGCCTAAGGCATCTGAGTAGGGTTCTCCCCTGATCTTGCGGATTACCCGAGGAGCTAAAGAAAGGGGGGAAATGGGTGAACATAAATACTGGACTTCAAACTAGGACTACAATTTTCTTTTAGTAATGAAAATACAATGCTGTAAAAATGTAATGCTATGAAACATCAGCAGGAAAGGTAAGTTTCTTTTCTTATAGCTGCTATGAACAATTATTCCTTCACAGCCTCTCTCTTTTAAACTTAATACAATTTAAAAGATGCAGCTTGTTTTGACTCCATAAAAGGAGAAAGTGCAAGCTCTTCTGTCAAGACTCTTCCAAAAACTTATAAAGCATGGACACACAGAATCCTGCAATGAATAATAAATTCATTTAAACTAATAGAAACCTCTAGCATATGAGTAATTCTATGTTTTTCTTTGTAATTCTATGTTCTTCTTTGGTTTTCTAAATTAAAATTCCTAAACATTAATTCAATATATTACAAAGCATAGATTTTCGGGGAATGAGGTATTCTGGTTTCCTTCCACAGTCCATAGACATGCACATTAGGCTAATTAGCTTTTCCAAATTGCCCATGAGTATGAGTGTGAATGGTTGCATGTGCTGGCCCTGTGATGGGTTGGCAACTGTGCAGGGTGTACCCTGCCTTCGCCCAGAGTCGGCTTAAACGGACTCCAGCCTCCTAGCTACCATAGTAGGATTAAGTGGTTCAGTTAATCGACGGATGGATGGATGGACTTTGGGGAGCATCTACCTTACACATCCTATAGAAAGTGCTGTTACTATCGAAATAATAATATATTGGAATGAGTGCATTAATATAAACCTGTTGTTACATAAAATTAATACACACCTTCAGACTAATCAGATGCAAGACTTCAACTATACTAGGGTATTAATAGATGTAACATACTATTTTAAATATATATTTAATATATTATTTATCCTTTATTTATCCTTTATTATCTATTAATATATTATTTATCCTTTATTTATATCATTGTGTTCTAGTAAATTCCTATTCATTGCCTAGCCAGCATTCTTTCTTCCTTGGTATCTCAGGCTGTTTTCTATACAGCAGATATTTTACTGTTTTATGACGGTACGTTACAACTGCATGACAGAAAATGGAAAACGTATGTATGAGACCTGTTTTAAAATACTGAAATGTTATTTTTGGCCCACAAACCCTGACAAATGCATGACCATGCACACAAATGTTTGCTCTGTTATATACAGTGGTGTGCAGTGAAGATTATACACCACCACTTTTGTCTAAAAGTGTTTTTTTTATATAAAAATAATTCATGTTTTTGTTTATTAGCCATACTTTTACCTTAATAGACTTGTCGGATTGATTTTTTTGGGTTCTCATTGCCTACAATAACATTGTTCAATACATTTTCACCAAAAAATGATACAGAAGTAATTTTTTACTTCTTTTTATTAGGAGCCCTTTTGACATAAGTGGTGGTGTATAATCTTCACTGCACACTACTGTATGTATGCTAAACAAAAAAGAAAACCAAATAAGCAAATAAATGATTATTTTGTATGGTTGCTACCTTGGATTAATAATATCCTTAGATGTTGTCTTTGGACTGTTATAAATGTGAACATTTTCTTACCTTTGTAAGGGTCCTGCTTTTCCTTTTCTACTGGCTTGCTCTCTGCGTTTGACATGTTGGTCTCCTCTGAAGGCTCTTCCTTTGGTTTCTGCACTTCCCCCATGGGTTTACGGCGACCTAACAAAGGTGAATGTTTTTCCAATTGCTGTGCTTGTTGCCCACTCTGAAGCTGCAACAAAGCAGCCCGACGTGCCTGGCTGGGTGACAGGTATGTGCTGTCTCTCTTGCTTTGGGTGTCTGAGCCTTCATCTTCAGACTTTGTTTTAGCAAGGTAGATTTTTCTGCGAGCCCCTGATGCCAGCTCCTCTGGGGTAGCAGAAGGAATAAGAGTCAGACTGTCTCGCCGTTTCATCTTAGGGCTGCCATCACAGGATAGAGTAGATGTAGGTGTGCTGCCTCCACTGTCTTCTCCTTTCTTTTCACTTCCATCCCCTAACATACTGACAGTAGAACCCTGGCTTTCCAAGTTAGGATTATTCTTTGCCATGAGCCTACGCAAACTAGCTGGGCTGAGTGGGGGAAGTGTTGGTCCAACAGGGGTTGTTAGGCAAAGTTTTTCCATAGCAGATTTATCCCTTTGGAGCCTATCAGCATCAGGTTCCACTTTTGATTCTTTGTCTAGACAGACCTCACTGTCACAGGTAGTCGTATTTTGATGTGCTTTTGTTGATAATACTGAGGAGACATCTGAGCTCAGTTGAGTCTCTACCAAGTTCTTTCTTTCAGTTCCTTCTTTGTGGTATACAGGTTTATCAGCTACTTGGTTTAGGTTATGACTGGCTTCACTATAAAAACTCACCACCTCTTTGGGCAAAGACTCTGGTACTTTTTCCCTTTTCATACTGTTTTCTGTAGTGCTTTCTACATGTGTTGTGGGGATGAATGAAGATGAATAGGTTTGCATTGAAAGAGCTGCACTGTCAGGGTGAACTGAAATATCATCAGCACATGCAATGCTGATTATTGGGATGCTACTGCTATGATTTACTTTACTGGAATCACTACTGGCTCTGGATGGTTCTTCTCTAAAACCTGTTTGAACCTCTAAATGTTCTAGTTGAACTTCTGTGGTTGTCTTGTCTGATGGAAACCAGTTAACATTCTGTTCATGCTGAGGAGCATCTACTGTTGGTGCAGTTATCACCACTCTGTCATCCCTGGTGTTTATGTTTATAGCTTTTGAGGCAATGTCCCCTGGCTTATCCGAAGATGGTTCATTATCACTATGTGCAATCTCATGAACCAGTGGATGGATAACTCTGTCAGGTTCTGGTAATAGAACATCTGTTCTAGGGAGACTAAAAAGCTCCTCATGCCTGACTTTTTCTGCGACTGTAACCTTGATTTCTGGGGTAAATGGTGCAGCCCTCTTCTTTGTTACATTTTTTTTTACTGTTTCCTTTGTGTCTGGAAGAATTACGATTGGAGAGAGACCAGATTGGCCCCTAGACTCAACCATGGGCCTTTCTGGTTGGACTTGTGTACATATATTAGTTTTTTCTTTTACCCTTAAATGAGTCTCTTCTCCCACAATTTCTAGTTGCTTTTTATTTTTAGAAATTCCTGTAGCCTCCTCAAAAATAAAATTAGTGGTTTCTCCTTTGCTATCATTTCTCTGCTCAGTTTCGTTACCCATCTTTTTTTGTGTACCTTCATCATGCTTATCTTTGATTTTTTCTATTGAATTAATAGAATTGACCTTATTTGTTTTAAGGTTATTATCCTTATTACCAATAATATTTATAGTTTCCACCTTTTTACTGTTGTGCCTAATAGGGCCTTCTGCAACCTCTTCCACATTTTCATTCCCTTCCGTATTTTCATCATTAAGACCCAGAACAGAATTTATATTTTGTGTAAAGTTACTCTCCATTATATTAGACTCCCCATGATTAATATCAAGTACTGGGGCTGATCTATCTTGAGCAATGACATTGCCATTTTGTATTCTCTCACATATAGAAGGAGTTCCTTCTGTAACATTATCAGTGTCTGTCTCAGACTTCTTGCTGGAATCTGTTGATTTTTCTATTGCTACATCCTTCTTGTCTTTACTTTCATTAACGAGGTTACATTCTGCTATTCCCTCATCCACCTTAATAATGTCCATGTGCACACACGTGTTGGGCTCCAGGAGAGTTTCTTGGCTGACTGGCATAGAAATTTGAGCCTCAGGCCAGCTCTTGTAACTTTCCAAGTCTGTCCTGTTTGGTTGCGGTATGCAGGCTATTGACAGTACTGTGAGGTCTGGGGCATTATCTTGTTTCTGCACAGCATGAATTTCTCCACCTCCTTCCTTATTTTGATCACTGGGAGCAGTGCATTCCTGCCCAGCAGTCTCATGACACTCCTGAACCATGTGCTCATTAAAATTGGACTCTGTATGGTCATCTGAAGCCTAGAGACAAAAACACAGTTGATCAAAGAAAATTACAAACTCTTGTGCACACTATAAACCAGAGGTATCAAATACAGTGAATATAAAACGTGTACACACCCATGTATACCAGCTTTTTGTGATGTAAAAAAGACTATATATATATGATCTACTGAGCAGCCATAACAATAAAACCATCTGACCGATGTGCCAGCCACATATGCAGCAAGTCACAATGCACTTTGTATTCTGACTCCTTTCTATCATAGCCATCATTAACAGTTTCTGCAGTTTGTGCTAGAGGAACTCTGCCATGGGATCAGACAGACATACTAGCCTTTGCTCCCCCATGACATGTTTCCCAGTTTAGGTTGTCCTTCCTGGGACCACCTTTGGTAGGTACTTTCTACTGCATACCTGGACAAGACCTGACATTTTGGAGATGAATAGACCCAGTCGTTTAGCATCACAACATATCCCTTGTCAAAGTAACTCAGATCCGTACACTTGGTAATTTTTCCTGCTTTGAACACATCAACTTTGAGAACTAACTCTTCCCTTCCTGCCTAACATCCCACTCCTTGGCAGGTGGGGCTGTAACAAGATAATCAAAGTTATTCACTTCGCATCTCAGTGGTCATAGCGTTTTTAATATTTGGCTGATTGGAGTAAACAAAACAAATAATTACAGTTGGTTATTTGTTGCTCCTTTTTAGTGTAGAATAGTTGACATGCCTTTCCTGAGTGTTTTAACACTCCTTGGTTTATGGAGAAAAGATACGTTGTCTTCTTAAAAAATCACCGTCATCACAAAACTATTTTCAGTTAATGGGATCAGTGATTACCTCTGCAAGACTCTTATTGTATGAATTACGATCTCCCCTAGTACTTTACCTGACATGTATCCATTATCATAATTTATTATTATTTTTCATCATCCATGATTGCCTCTCTTTAGCTTACTGTAACCTTTCGGTGTTGGTGCTCGTTTTTGTTTGCCCTTTCTGTATGTAAATCCCATTTCACCCAAACAAAATATTGACTTCTGTTTCGGATAATTTATTTAATTGTAGATTTTTTTTGAAGGTTATCAAAGTCTTTGAGTTTTCAATCGTGATGCTGTGACAACTTGCTTAATTTACCTGTATATTCCTTTATGACCTTCAAATTTTGTTTATACAAAGTTTGGGATTTCCTTCTTGAAGGAGATTTTTAATTTCCTTTATAACTCTCACAGTCTCAATGATACATCAGATTTCTCCCACATAAGTATCTCCTTTCCTTTTAACTATGTATTTTTTATGATAATTAATTAGGGCCCAAGCACTGAAGGTGTCATAGACCCTATTGGAAACATAAGAATTATTGGAGCCCAAGCATCGGAGATGTAAGAACCCCATTGGAGTCATTAGGATTTTTTTTCTTCAAGACTTGAACATTTTTGAAGTGGTTTCTATGGTCAACAATTCATGAAATTTGGCACACATATCAGTGCTTGTTACAGTTACTCAGCAGCGGAGGTTTAGCTTTGTGTATGGCCTAGTGACTCTGTAACACCACCATACTGTCCTGATTCTGCCCTTTCAAATCTTCTTGACCCTTGGGCAAGAAATCTGTCCTGTTTCACTTTGTTCAGGGCAGAGCAGACAGCTCAGGGCCACTCATCCAATGGTATAGCAACAGCTCCATATTTGACCTGAAAGCACTCCAGACTAGACTTCTACAATACTGCGTATTGAAACTGCCCATATCAGGTTTGAAAGCACTTCAGCAGGGGGTAAACCTGCCCAGGACAGGGCAAGTAACATCATTAATGGTGCATCTCACCCTAACCATGTACTTTTCACACTACTCTCATCTGGCAGGTGTTACAGGAGCCTTTATTCTTGCACCAGCAGGATCAGGAGAAACTTAATTCCTGAGGTAGTGACTGTTATGTTTAATGTCACTGCTGCAACTAGACTTTTATTTTGAAAACCCCTTTATCCAAAAGCAGGAAGTATGCATGTGGGTGTATAGGACTTGACGTGCTAGTTGAAACAAGTATGTATATGTGAGCGACATTGTGGAATAAAGTGCGGCAACTTACAGACTCCCATAAGATTGCGTGGACCTGCAGTTATTAATTAGCTATAGCCACAACATGGTGTCAGAGTGAGTCTACAAGCTGTGGACCCACTGCACGCAAAAAAGGAGGGAGAACAGATGGCAAGAATGGAAACATGGAAGCTTTTGGAGTTCCAACCCAGCGAATAGACTGGGAATCATCCAACTTACCTGATACGTGGTGCCGATTCAAACAACATGAAGAATTAATGTTCATGGCCCACTTAAAGGAAAAACAGAGGAGGAGAAGCGCAGTTTCCTGCTACTGTGGATTGGAGACAAAGGTCGGGACATTAGCAATACGTGGACACTGGCGATCGGTGATGCTAAGCTGAGCACTTTGTTACAGAGCTTAAGCTGCTTGTTAAAAACTGTGGCTACACAAACAGCGATGAAATGGTCAGTGACCGTGTTTGCTACCAACTCACCAAGAATAAGAGAAAAGCTACTCAACCTATGAATGACTGCCATGAAATCCATGCTGTACATAACAAAACCTGGAAATCAAGTGTAGCTAAACAGGACAGCAGACCAAATGAAAACCAGAAATGTAATAAAGCCTGCAGAGCATGCAGTGGTCCTCACAACAGGCAAACTGAATGACCAGCAAAAGGTAAAAGTGCTTAAAGTGCCACAAATACAACCATTTTGCCAGAGCATGCAATTCAGTCACACACTCCAAAGAGAGTAGAACCCAAAGACATCCACACAGTTGAACAACAAGGTGAGGACTTAAATTTGGGCCTGTTTTTAGACACTGTCAGCGCTGAGGAAGACAATGAGGGTGACGCATATGCAGAAATAAACCTGGGGCAACCGAACATCAAGCTGCTATTCAAACTAGACACAGGGGCAGAAACTGTTATGGTACGAAACCAGATGTAATGTATGAACCCAAAAGCACATCCGGATGTGAAAAGGCAGTTAAATGTATTTATTGAGTCGGGAGAGGGGAAGGAGAGGGAACCAGGGACCCGGGAGGTGAGGAGGTAATCCGTGGAGATAGGGCCGAAGTGCTGTGCGAACAATCCCAGAAGAGAGTGTGTCCACATCGCAGAGGTGGGGCGGAAGTGCTGGAGCTTGAGGAGGCACGCGTAAGCAGCGAGAATACTCTGGCGCTGGAGGGCTTAAATGCCGGTGGTGATTGCCGGAAATCCGAAGCAGGTGTGCAGGTGTGGGTGGAGCCCGTGCCGGCGGGAGCCGCCCCATCTCTGTGAAAGAAAGAGACTCCACACAAGAAAACAAAAACAAAACTAATGCAACAGTGATGCAGTCACCACAGAAACAAGTGTGATACCTGCCAAAGACTACAATAAACTGATGCCCGGCACACCACTAAAAAAGTGAAGTGCAAGCTATTTGGCTACGGGGGGCACCCAGTGAAAGTGAGAGGGTACTGCAAACTGGAATGCAAATATAAGGACAAGTCAATACTAGGGCCCACCCCTCCTTGGCTATAAGGCATGCAAAGCCCTTGGCCTAATTAAGGTGGTATATGCAATCACTAACACAAAACTGCCGAAGTTTTCAAAGGCATTGGTGAATTCCAAGGCGAATGCAGCTTCAGGATAGACCCCAACGAGGTGCCAGTTGTCTGTCCTCCAAGGAAAGTACAATTTTCTCTCAGAGACTGCCTAAAAACAGAGTTAAAGAACATGGAAAAGAATGGCATAATACACAGAGTGACAGAGCCAACACAGTGGGTCAATGCCCTAGTGATATGTGAAAAACTAAAGACAAACAAGCTCAGAATATGCCTGGATCCACAACCACTCAACAAAGCCATAAGTCAAACCACTGAACAAAGCCACAAAGCTAAAGTCATGTGGAACAAAGACCACATTATCCCTTACCCACATTAGAAGACGTAACATCAAAGCTAGCAAAATTCTTCAGCACCCTAGATGCACGTTCAGGATATTGGGCTATTAAGCTGAGTGAAGAGTCATCGCTCCTCACTACCTTCAACACTATATTCGGCAGATACCGTTTCCTCAGACTACCATTTTTGGCATAGTGTCAGCCCAGGATGAATTCCAGAGGACAATAGATGAAACATATGAAGGCCTTGAGGGAGTGGCTGGCATAGTAGATGACATTATTGTGTTTGGAAAGACAAAAGAAGAACACGACGGCAATCTCAGAGCCGTACTGATGTGAACCAAAGAGAGAGGATTAAGACTGAACCCAGATAAATGCCGTATCTGCATCTCTGAAGTGAACTACTTCGGACACAAGCTGACAGCTGATGGGCTGACTCCAGACCCCCTCAAGGTGAAAGCAATCCGAGACATGAGACCCACACAGAGTCAGGCAGAGCTCGAAATGGTCCTTGGCATGGTGAATTATCTCCACTCAGACATCTGCTACGGCATGACACAGAGTTCACATGGAACACAACACATGACAAAGCATTTCAGAGGATGAAAGACATCGTTACAGCAGAGCCAGGGCCAGTGTTGGCCTATTTTGACCCCAAAAAGAACATGACTCTCCAAGTAGATGCATCCAAAAATGGTGTAGGTGCAACCATAATGCAGGAAGGAAGACAGGTTGCATATGCATCTAAGCTGCTTAACAACACAGAGCAGAATTATGCCCAAATTGAGTAGGAATTTTATGCAGTCTTGTATGGATGCAGGAGATTCCATGACTACCTTTACGGCAGACAGGTGACTGTGGAATCAGACCATAAACCTCTGGAGGCTATCCTTCGCAAGCCGCTAACTCTTGCACCACCACACCTACAGCGTATGTTGCTCGTGCTGCAAAGATACAGCATAACCCTCATCCACAGGCTGGGGCAAGGAAATCCCAGTAGCTGACATGTTGTCAAGGAAATCAATGGATGACGATGACAGTTCACTAGCTGAGGCCATGGAAACCTAGATACATGCAGTTATCAGGTCCCTGCCCGTGAGTGCAAACTGGTTGCAGGGCATCAAAACAGCCACTGCCCAAACCTCCAACTATCTGCACTCAAACAGGTTATTCAGTCAGGGTGGCCAGCAACAAGAAAAAAATGTTCCCCACTCATCAGTGAATATTGGAACCACCATAGTGAAATCACTGAAGCAGAGGGACTCCTTCTTAATGGTGAGAAAATAATAATTACACTCAGAGCAGACATGCTAAAACGCATACACACAGGAAACTTTGGGGTGGAGAAGAGCAAACACCGGGCCAGGGACATGTTTTGGAATGGGACAACAAATAGAGGAAATTGTAATGAGCTGTGACGTATGCCAAACACATTGAAATGCCAACACAAAGGAGCCCATGCTCCCACAGCCAATCCCAGAATACCCATGGAAAATTGTAGCCACAGACCTGTTCTGCTGAAACTCAGAAACTTACATAGTCATATGTGACTACCTGAGCAGGTACTTTGCAATTAAACGCCTGAACAACATCACCACTACTGCCGTAATCCACAAAATGAAAGCAGTATTCACAAGACATGGCATTCCCAAGAATGTTATCAGTGATAATGGTCCATGCGACAGTTCACATGAATTCCAGCAGTTTGCAGAGTCATGGGATTTTCAGCACATCACTTCTAGTCCCCATTACTCCCAGAGCAATTGGCTGGCTGAAAAACTGTCCAGACCGCAAAGCGAATTCTCACTAAGGTAAAGAGGACAAAAAAGATCCATACCTCAGCCTACTGGAGTACAGAAACACTCCCATCGACAGCTTAAAATCTCCCACCCAGATTCTCATGTGTGGCAGGCTGCGATCCATCTTACCCACAAGTGACCACCAGTTGCGACCTCAGGTACCCCCACAGAGTACCGTGCACCTGAGGAGAGAAACATGCCCTCGTCGCCAAAAGCAGCCAGACCTCTGCCAGTTTTGCAAGCCGGAGCACCTATCCGTTTCCAGTAGGAAAATGGACAATGGTCCCTCACAACAGTCATCAAAGCTGCTGACACTCCCAGAAGCTACCACATCAAAACCAACAGTGGAGAGACTCTCCGAGGCAAATGTAGACACCTTCTCAACAACCACATGGCTTATTGTATATAACAATACAGCAGCCTGAGGTCATCAGCGAAGAGATGACCTCGGGACAAATGGAGAAAGATAAAGACCAACCCCACTAAGATTCAGTGCGTGAACTTGATGAGGCTGTGCCCTGCACACACACAAGGTATGGTTAAACAATAAAGCCAAGGTAAATCCTTGACTTATGAATGGTTGTAAAGGGTGTATGAAAAATGCTGCCCTACCAAAAAAAAGTCATGTAATGCTGTTACACTATATTGGTTGGTGCATTTTATTGTTGTGAATGTTCATTAACTGCATTGTTGCTAATACTGTGAAAAAAAAAAAATAGCATTGTTGTCGTCTTGTCACATTCGAAAAAAGGTAAATACTGTAAGACTTTGTTGTTGTTGTTGTTGTTAAATCAGTGTTTGATAAGATGATCAATACATATGCCTTGCAGAGAAGTTCCTTTTTTTGTGTTTGTTAAAGGGAGATGTAATGTTTAATGTCACTGCTGCAACTACTTTTATTTTATTTTATTATACCCCTTTATACAAAAGCAGGAAGTATGAATGTGGGTGTATAGGACTTGACATGCTAGTTGAAACAGGTACGTGTATGTGAGCAGCATTGTGGAATAAAATGCGGCAACTTACAGACTCCCATAAGATTGCATGGACCTGCAGTTATTAATAAACCGTAGCCACAACAGTGACCAGCCAATGAATTCCATAGTCTCTTCTATGCATGAGCACCACTGCACTCATTCTAATGTGATTTCCTTCTCCAAACCAAAATTATTTAAAGTTACCCCGGGTTTCTTGTAGACCTATACTTTGCTCATGGACTAATCTTTGTTGCTGAACCACTCTTGGAGAAGGTAACTATAGTCTTTATTTTCCTTTTTCTGTCTGATGGTGGAAGTTGACATCCAAATTCTTTAAAGGTTGTTAGTAATCTTCCATCCTGATGAGCATCAACAACTTTTTTTTCTGAAGTCCTTAAAATCTCATTTTTCACTCCATTAACATGTAGTGAAGAGACAGAATTTGATAGCGCCAAGGCTTTTTGTTTGTTTGTTTGATTTAACAAAACAAGGTGGCCACTCACACCTTAATGTTTGTTGTTCTATTTTCTTGTAAATAAATTTTGGTAGAATTCGACATGTTTTTGAGGTATAAGGGGTGCACAAATGAAAGATATTAACTGGGAAGCGGGTACATTATAATCAGTCAAGAATTGATAGGTACGTGGTGAGATTAAATAAGATTCTTCTTCTTCTCACTCCCTTTCGAATATGGTGCAGTTAACAATTTCATTTGCTTCATTCATTTGCTTCATACTTTTCAGTGTTTATTATCATTATTACTATATTACTATCATTACTTTCATTATTCTTACTGTTGTTATTATTGTTGTTATTATTACTATTATTATTATTGTCTTTTCTTTTCTTTAGTCATTTTATTTAATTATCTAAGTGATTTATTTTGTCATTGTTTGTACTATCTATAAGTACTGTTTACTGGCCACTACTTTTACATATTTGAAAAAAACATTAATTCATTCATTCATTCATTCATTGAATGTCATCCAATTGACTGAAAACCCCCAACTTTAATTTCATCTTCAAATAAATATTATTTCAATAGTTCAAGTTCAAGTTTAAGAAGCTTTATTGTTATTTCAATCACATATAGCTGACGCAGTACATAGTGAAACGAAACAACGTTTCTCCAGGACCGGGTGCTACATAAACATACAACAAGGATCCAATCAAAGTTAGTACAACAAAAACAACACAGAGCTAGGACCAGTTTTTTGTCCTAGCCACATATGAAAAATTAAATAAAGTTAAAATGAAATGGAAATGGGGCAGTGGTGGCCCAGTGGTAGGGTGCTGGATTACTGATCCCAAGGTTGGGGGTTCAAGCCCCACTATCAACGGGTTCTCACTGCTGTCCCC
>JBCNYH010000001.1:77461779-77472248 GCA_039654325.1 Tandanus tandanus
TTTACTATGTAAGGCTGCTTTGTGACAATGTCAATTGTAAAAAGCGCTATACAAATAAAACTGAATTGAATTGAATTACTTTGATTGAATAAAACTGCTCTTTGAGTTTGAATCCACGTCTCTTGGTGAATTGACCTGTGTCCGCCACGACACTTCTCAACCTGATTATAGGTGAAGTTGACAGGTGGGGGTGGATTGTCAGGTCCATCACAGGAGGCAGAGGTGCACTAAGGAGAGGGAAGGAGAGAGGGTGGTGTGGGTTGGTGGTTCCAGGCTTGCTCCTGATGAGTTAGAAAGGGGCTGAGCAGTAGCCGCAGCGCCAAATCTGTAAAAAAAAAAAACCATATTCAGCTCGTTGAATTCAGCTCCTGTCCTCACTGCCCTCAGCTCCTCTGCTACTGGATGGCCTGAAACCAGTGATGGTCTTTATACCACTCCAAGTCTCTCTCATGTTGTTATGTTGGAGTTTCCACTCCAGCTTTCTCCTGTAATTGACCTTAGCCTCTCTGATCTTGACTCTCAGTAAACTTTGGATCGTTCTCAACTCCTCTCTGTTGCCAGCCCTGAATGCCCTCTTCTTGTCATTAAGGAGGGCTTTGATGTCTTTTGTCACCCATGGCTTGTTATTTGGGTAACAATAGTATCGATATTGATAATGGTATCGATACAGAAATTTATATAGTGTAAAATACACTCAGTGAGCTCATCAATGTCCTCACCATGGGGCTCACAGAGTGCCAGCCAGTCTGTCACTTCAAAGGAGCCCTGTAATTTCTCCAAGGCCTCCTTCGACGATTTCCTAACAGTCCTTGTAGTCACAGACTGCCTCTTCACAACAGGCACATAGCATGAAGAAAAATGAATTAAGTTGTGGTCTGATCTCCCCAGTGGGGGGAGGGGGAAGGAACTGTAGGCATCCTTAGTATTTGTATACAGCAGGTCTAAAGTTCAGTCCATGTACTGCACAAAGTTTGTCAGTGTAGTGTCCATGGTGACATGGTTGAAGTCACCTGAGATCCCAATGAAAGCACTCAGGTGCTGAGTCTGTAACCGGGCTATGGTAGCATGAACAGTGTCACATGCAGCAGTGGGGTTGGCAGAAGGAGGAACATAAACAGCCACTAAGATGACATGGGAAAATTCCCTAGGCAAATAATATGGTCTATTAATAATATGGTCTACTATTAATATAGTCCAAGAGCACACAGTTCAATGTCCGGTCCACAACTCCGCTCTTTGATGGTTATGTGGGCAGGGTTACACCACCGGTTATGGAAAAGAATGGCAAGCCCCCCTTCTTTCTGCTTACCGCTCGCAGTGCAGTCTCTGTCAGCCTGGACAGTGTGAAAGCCCGCGATAGATACATTGTCATCGGGAATATTCTGATGCGGCCATGTCTCCACAAAGCGCATGAAGCTACACTCCCGATACTCCCTCTGACTCCGGGCTAGCGCTGTCAGCTCGTCCATCTTATTCGCTAGTGACCTCACATTCCCATTATTATAGATGGGAGACATGACTTGTACATTTTCCTCTCTGTAAGCCTCCGCTGTCTCGCCGCCTCCCTCTTTCTAATCTTCTGTCCTCCTCCTCTGCATCCCCAGTGTGTTTTACTACAGATTTCAGCCGGTAAGTCCATGGGCCTGTCCGCTAGTCCGGCCGGCTTCAGGGCAATCAGCTTGATCCCTGGAGTAAACAAAGTGCGCAGCGTGTAGTTGCTGTGCTGCGGTCCCAACTCTCCATGAAAGTAAAAGTTCCACAGCAATAAAAAGTACAATAACTCTCTCAACCCACATCTTGAGAGGGCAGCAACTTATGGACAATAAAACAATGAGTACAAGAAGAAAAAGAAAGTTAAAATAAGTACAAGTAAGAAAAAAAAGTTAAAAATAAAGGAAGGGCAGGAGCCACTGAAAAGGCTGCATTCCTGTTAACGCATGCGCACTACTAAATGCTAAACAGTTATGACTTCACTTAACATAGCCTACACTCATTGCAGCTGACCAGCCAAAAAAAGCTCTCAGTCTGTGATTTGTTGCGATATAATAATTTGTAATGCGTAGCTTATTTAAAAATAAATGGCTTATTTATTGGTAAATAAAACACCTAAACGTTATGTACCAGCACAAAGAAGTGGATGCTAGCATTTACAACTTCACTCAGCATAGCCTAGCTACACTCATTGGAGCTGAGCATCTGAACAAGCTAACAGCACACACTTTCTCTTAGTCTGTGATTTCCTTGCGATATAATTATTTATAATGAGTGTCCTTCTAATGAGTATAAACAAAACAACAGAGAAAACAAGTGTTTTTACTTATACACTCACCAGTTATAAAATGGTCACTGCAAACGCATATCCAATTCTTGTTTACACCCACATCCACTTTGGATATGTTACTGAACCATTTAGCTTGAATTTTTTTTGGACAGTTGTTCTGTATGTGCACCGTTTTTCAATAATTGCAGGTACTCAATAAAACCTCGTCTTTTTCCCTTTCTGTGCAATGAGAACAACTGACACAGCACATTTACTCACCATTTTGTCTCCTCTCACATACACGGCTTCCTTGGGGCTGCAAACATGGCATCTGCGCAGTACCTTTTCTTTGGTTTCCAGGCTGTGACGCGTATTGAAGACCATCTATACCCTCTCCTGACTCTTACCAAGGAGCTGCCTGGGCTTCAGCTGATTCTCTCCCCAGTGGGAGTGGTAATCATCCATCACCATCTGCGTGCCTAACCTGTTGACCACCTAGCATTTAAATGGCCATAGTGTTGAATATCAGTGATCGATCCACACATTGGCATCTTTCATGCAGTAATGTCATTGGCGCAGGGTGTGATTCGAACACAGGATGAAATGGCATCCCAGCAGGTAGTACCAGAGGATGAGGACTGCCTACTTGATTGCCATACACATCTTTTTTATGGTGCTGTACTTGCTCTTCGGCGTCAAGAGCTTGCAGTTGATGTACAACATCAGGCGCTCCTCCCTCAGATGAATGCAACAGAAGGCCTCAACACAAAACTTGGCAGAAATCCCTTTCACCCCATTTTTGGTGAATTATTTTAGGCGGCTGCTGACATCCTAAAAATTAGGTACAAACTTTTTATAATAGCCATCTACAGGAATTTCTGCACCTTCTTTTTGTTCTTAAATCTTAGGAAAACCACAGTTTCTGCCATCATCAATTTGTGAACACACTTTCTCATGGCCCAAGTGGAAGCCCAAATACTGCACTTCCACTCACCCAATTGCCCACTTCTTTAGTTTTGCTGTGAGCCCTACCTGTCTCAAGGATCTCAGGGCAGCCCTTAAATGATGTATATGCCACTGCTAATCATTACTATAAATGATGTCATCAAAGTAGGCAATGGCATGTGTGCTGTGTAGATGGAGAACTTTGTTGAAATGTTGAAACTGAAGAGTATGAACTGGTGTAATCCAAACCAAGAGGAAAAGGACATTTCTCAGGGCATGGCAGTCAAAGGAATTTGCCAGTCTCCCTTTTTAAAATCCACTGCTGAATTCAGTCTCCTCTGGCTGCTGGGGTTCTGGGGTTTTTTTGGCTTGGGTCCTGGGTCCCACTCTTCACTTGTGGCTGGGTGGCCAGCCTCTGTTGGTGCTGGCAAGCCACCACCCTGGTCCTCTTGCCATCATGGGGGGTTCCCTGAAGGGTGTCCCTCTGCCAACTCCTGGGGAGGCATGTGGTTATCCTTGGTTCATGTAGCCTGGGTTCTCTTATGCTTTGTGGGGGCGGTGGGTTGCCTGGGTAGTCTGAGGCTCTCTCTGCCTGCCTCTGATTCCAGGGCAGTGTTAAAGCCTTCTGCCCTCATTATTACACAGAAACGTGTATACACGCACATATATACAAATGCAGATGTGCACACACACCCAACCTGAAATGTAGCAGTTGGTTTTCTGGATTTCTTTCCTGTTTTTCTTCTTCTTTCTCACATTCTTTCATCCCCCACTACCAACCCCTTTTACTTATCATGATGCTACAAATCATAGTGGAGCCCTCTTTGCTGAGTAACTTACTAACCACAAACTTTTGGCAGCATATACTCTATACAAGAAGAGATGTGGGGAAAAGTGGACATTTCAAGACTGAGGAATTGGGATGAGATGACAACTTGACCATATCATAATCTGCAAAAATGGAGGAAAAGCATTCTAAAGGCTGAAGCTTATTCAAATGAAAATGCAATTGAGTCTAAGAGCTCGCAAGAAGACCCTCACTATTAACTATGACTGCAAAACCCTTCCTGACCTGCCATAGTTGTACACAGAGGAAGTGCGCAATCACTTTCAGGTACTGGGTGAGATGGAAGATCTGACTGAGAAGAATGAAATGTTTATTGAAGCAAACCAAGAGAGAGTGAACACATGGTTTACTCACTTTCGAAACCTTCTTGGCAACCCTCCATCAGTAGAGGATGACACTGAGGACATTCCTGCCATCTTCACTGGCCGAGACATTAATGATGGTCCATTCACACCTGCAGAATACATCAAAGTCAAAATGTCTCTCAAACAAGGAAAGAGTAGTGATCCTGATGGCATTCCTCCAGAGGTATTAAAGAACTGTGATCAATTCGATTTGGTTCTATAATTGTGCAACCATGCATTGATGAAGAACAAGAAACCAGATCAATGGTCACATTCTTACATAATCCCTGTCAGGTAGGTAACCAAGTCAGGTAACTTGACACTGACAGACAATTACAGAGGCATTAGTCTAACATGCATTGCAGCAAAGATGTACAATAGGATGATTCTGAATTGTTTGAGACCTGCCATTGACCCACTTCTGAGAAACAACCATAATGGATTCTGGGAAGATCGATCTACAACCTCTGAAATACTAGCATTAAGGTGCATTATTAAGGAATTGAAGGTGAACAAGCTACCTGTAGTCATTATGTTCATTGACTTCAAGAAGGCCTTTGACTGCGTCCATAGAGGAAAGATAATCAGAATACTGAAAGCCTATGGAGTCCCTCCTCGACTGTTCAGGGCTATCGATTCAGTGTACAGCAGGAGGAGTGCCAAGGTCTTCACGCCAGATGGTGAGACAGAAACTACTCACACTAACACAGATCGAGTACAAGAAAGTGGGCCTACAGTTCAACCTAAAGAAGACAAAGCTTATCAAATACAAATCACATGATAATTCTGAACTCAATACCTTGGAAGGAAAAGAGCTAAGAGAAGTTCAGAACTTCAAGTACTTCAAGTAAGGTCTTTTATTGATTTTACAGAAAATGACAAAACAAGAAAGGATAAATAATACAAGGTGCTTAATGACCTGAAGAGGATTTGGTGTTCCAATATGTCCAGGGACGCAAAACTGTCATTCTTCAAAGCCACTGTGGAATCTGTTCTCCTTTATGCTTGTGAAACATGGTTACTGACCCCTAACCCTCACAAAGTCGTTGAATGGCTGATGCAGGTAGCATTGAATACTTCCTCGGAGAGACACAACTCCAACAAAGAGCTCTATGGAGACCTGCCATGAGTAGGGGACAAGGTAGCAGCAAGAAGAATGAAGCTTGCTGGGCATTGCTAACTACATGGGCTTTGGGCATTGATAATGTTTTTTGATGTCCTTAAGTGTGATACTGACATGGACTCCAGTCATGAGTTGATGGCACTGATGGAGCATTGATCACTATGGGAAAAACTCACCATGGTTATACATAGTAGTAGTAGTAGTAGTAGTAGTAGTAGTAGTAGTAGTAGTAGTAGTTTTGCTCCCAGCTCAAGAATGAATCTTAAAATTAACTATTTTTTAAATTTTGTGAAGGTCTCTCTTTTCAAGATGCCACAAAACGTTTTGGCCATATAATAATTAAACTGAGGATCCTTCCATGAAGACTTGCAGGACCTCTCAAATTACAAACAACAAGGGATCTAGCCATTTTATCCCAATTGGATGCATTGACATCAACAAACTTACAAATAATGATTTTGAGGTCTGATTAAAATCACCAGGTGTGTGCTTGACCAGGTGTGTGTTGGCCCAGCAATGGACTAGCAAGCTGATCAGTCTTTCACCGATGCCCAGAGTTGGCTGAGATAGGCCCCAGCCAGAGGCAGTGGGTATGGGTTCTTCAAAGTCATCTTGTTGAGTTCTTTGTTGATGTAGGGTCTGAGACCTCCTCTCTTCTTTGCCCTAACCTTGGCTTAGAACTAATATAGACTGAAAATACTCTTCCATAGCTTGCTACTCTGTGCAGGTTAATGTATAGACACATCCCTTAGGTATCAAAGCACTTTGGAAAAGATCAATAGTGCGGTTGTATGGGCAATGTGGAGGTAGATCACTGGCTTTTTGCTTACTGAACACTTCTAGGAAGTCTTGCTAGACATCTGGTATTTGTGTGTTAAACTTGACCTCAGGACTTTCTATGGTGGTTGAGGTGATGGTGAATACAGGTAACTGAATCCAGTGTCAGAGACAGTGAGATGACCACTTCAGAATAGAGTTATGGAGTGACATCCATGGCATGCTTATAATTATTTTGTTCTGAGAAGAACAAAAAACATGTAACCAAAGCTGCTTTAATAAGCAGCAAGTTGAAGAGTAAGATCTGTGGGATTTGGAGCCCCTATGTGATTGGCTGGTGCCTGAAATTTGCTAACCCTCCAGAGTCAATCAGCGCTAAAAAAAAGAACAGATCTCCCAAAGGCTTGGACAGCATGCATGAAGATAAGGGAGGAATGGGACTCACTGCGGTGGGTGATGTGGTGGATAAAGTCTTTCTCTCCGTCTGGGTTCTGGGTGTTCATGGAACTAGCAAATGGTATGGGCCGCCATTAACAGCAAAAGCACAGCTTATCTTGTTTTCCGCTCTCTTTCTCAGCAGGCATGAGTTTTGTCTGCCAGTGTTGTATGGGTTCAGGAGCTTTGGTGGTTGGTGAGCATGGTAGCATTTGGCAGTCATAACATGCCAACTATCTTTATGGCAAGATCAATGTAGCTGTCCAGAGTATTTTGATCATCTCGGAGCTCAGTTAGATCCTCAGTGTGCAGTCCCTGGACAAAATGCCATTTTCAGCACTTAGTCCACCTGGGATTGGTCGGATAGTCTGGAGTTCAGGGGCATACTCAGCTGAAGCGTGTGAACTGTGCCAGAGCTTGAGGAGTTTCTTGCAGGTTCCGTCCTTGATGGGGGCATGATTGATGACTCGGCAAAATCATGAAATGAAGTAATAAATGCACATGTTACCTACCTCTTGTTGTCATTCCATGATGTTCCAACATATTAACTTGTCCACTGGAAATACATTGATGCTTGAAGGTTTGTGAACCCTTCATCATTTTTTTATATTTCTGTCAGGACATCTGTCTGTGAACTGAATCTCAAGAGAGAGTGGGTCATGCAGCAAAACAATGACCCTAAAGACATGTTATTTTATCAAAGAATGGTTAAAGAAGAATGAAAGTAATGTTTTGGAATAGCCAAGTCAAAGTCCTGAACTTAATACAATAGAAATGTTGTGTGAGCAGTTCATGTGAGGAAACCCACCAACATTCCAGACTTGAATTTGCTGTGTACAGAGGAATGGAATAAAATTCCTCTGAGTCAATGTGGAGGACTGACCAACAATTACAAAAAAGGGGATCTGAAAGCAAAGGTTTGCATACTTTTGCCACCCACAGATACAGTATGTAATATTGAATTCTTTTGCTCAATAAATGCATTGGATCCTTTTACTCAATAAATAAATCACCAAGTGTAATATTTTTATTTCATTTGTTTAACTGGGTCCTTTTTTTTATCTATTCTAAGGACTTGTTTGAAAATCTAACAGTATTTTAAATCATATTTATGCAGAAATATAGAAAATTCTAAAGGGTTCACAAACTACCAAACACCACTGTAGATTTCTATATCTATGACAGAACCTTCTTGCTGTTAACAGTTTACTGTGAGTTTATATTTATATATGGTTAACTGTTCCTGGTTCATGATGCACAAGAGTCTCCATTCTATACTCAATAATAATAATAATAATAATAATGATAATAATAATATTAGGTGGGGCAGTGGTGGCGTGCTGGATTACTGATCCCAATGTCAGGGGTTCAAGCCCCACTGTCAAAGGGTTGTCACTGCTGTCCCCCAGTGCAGCTAACTGGGTTATCAAAGGCCAACCATGTCTCTCACTGTCTGTGGTGAGAGGCATGAAAAAGAACCATTGCTGAATTTCATAAAGAGTTGACTTTCTGCACTGACGTCAATGTGTTTCTGCCCTGCGATGGCCTCGCGAGCTGTCCAGGGTGTACTCTGCCCTCACCCAGAATCGGCTGTGATGGGTGCCAGCCTCCCCGTGACCCTAATTAGGATTAAGCAGTTCAAAAAATGAATGAATGAATAATTTTAAACTATTTAATATGATAATATGAACTAAAATAAACTTAAATAATGATAATAAAGGTTCTCACGGATATGCTATCGGGAACTATCTCGGTGCTGTTCACAGTGTAACTTGAAATTACTTTTTAAGTGAAAAACATATGAGAGGGTTACCTAGGCAACAAGAGCTGCTGACACTTCAGCGGTAAAGTGACTTGCTTCCCTCATGAGGCAATGCCTGTGTATCTCAGCAGCAAAGCAAGTGCGTGGACGCTGCTTGAGTGCATTCCAGGCATTCTCACTGAACATCATGTGCATCAGTTCAAAAGCACATATGGGTGTAATGATCAGGTGTTGACAAACTTTTGGACATAGACGTAGTGTACGTGTACATGTACATGATATACCGTTTAGGTTAATCCTAATTGTTTGGAGGATAAATAGCATGTTATAATATCTTATTTGATTTTTATAATACTTGTGAGTATATATTTTTATAATTTTTGAATGTGGCGTAGCAGGCATTGAGTGTGTGTGGTGTGTGTGTGTGTGTGTGTGTTTGTGTGCGCATGAAGGAACAGACGAAACATTACATCCTGCCTGAAAGCACCAGAAGCATCATCTCAGTGATCACAAATCATCACCATCTGTGTGTGCATGTGTGTCTGATGTAAAAAAGGGGGCCAGAGAGACATGTCACAGAGACAGGTCATGTGGTTGCTAGGAAACAACCACTTCAGGAGAAATGGAGGCTGAAGGAACAGATGAAGAGATACAGAAACACACTTACACGTCTTGCCTGTCCATTGCACACATGTCCTACTGCATCACAAACACAGTCACACACACAGACACAGCTGATAAAATGCTATAATTATGTCATCATGGTATTGTTACAAAAACAACAATAACAGAAACAGCATAATCAGATCAGAGCCAAAATGATGTTTTGTACATTTATTTTTGTTGTTTTCAGCTGATGCTGTATAAATTATTATATTAAAAAAATTAGGTGTTAATTTTTTTCTTCACAAAATACAAAATTTGCTATGTGGTGTGCAGCATGGCACAGTGGAATAGTAGTTAGCACTTTTAGCTTACAGCAAGAAGGTTCAGGGTTCGAGTCCCAGGTCCCGGGTTGTGTGAGGGTTTTTCTGTGTGGAGTTTGCATGTTCTCCCTGTGCTTGCGATGACTTATGTAGCATAATTTTTGTCTTTACTTAACTGGTAGCAGTACTGAAGACATTCTGAAAACTGTTTATGAATTTTTTTATATAGTTGTTCTGTGTGCTAAATATACAGAGACATATCAAGATTAAACTCACCCCTCATTACACAGTTGTGAAAATCATTTGATCAAATGAAGAAAAAAAGATTAAAAAAAAATGTTAGATTACAGTATAAACTGTTTATAGTAACTCACTGTGGCGTGAACACCAGGAGCAAAAAGTTGCTGGGTTTTTAAAGAGTGTTTGATTGTATAAAACCATGGGATTCCTCTTAGTCAACAGAGTGTACAATTCACCAGCAAAGGCAAGGAATCCACAGAATCCTGCTCAGGTCGACTTGGGCTCTCTGACAGGGGTCTTCAGACTGTTGAAAATAATCCCAACTGTAATGAAACTGATGTTACAGAGAAACTCCAAGTGAGACGGAGTACTGCTGTGAGGAATTTCCATCAACTAGGTTACAATGTATATGTATACCTACTGTATAAATCAATAAAAATAATACTGTACTCTATAAAAGTCTATTTGTTTTTGTTACGTCAACATAAGTCAATATAAGGAAAATTAAACTGGAAAGTAACTTTATTTACATGACAGTGAGGTTGAATACTACACATGGACTTTAAAAAAAGGGAATGACTGTTTATCACGGTTATAACATAAGTGATAACAGGAAAACTTGTCCCTTGGATGTTCCACAACATTAAATCTAACTAATCTAACACCTTTTCGGGGTGTAAGGGGTGTCAGGGGGGTGTAAGGGGTGTCAGGGAGGGGTAGTACCTCCGACGGGGGACAGCACTGCTCACCCTAATAAGGGAGGGGCCTAGAAAAGGTGGCCCAAACATTGCCTGCCCTAACCTGTCTGGC
>JBCNYH010000001.1:77474467-77497415 GCA_039654325.1 Tandanus tandanus
GTCCAAACTACAGATCACCGTTGCGACACCTGTGGGCGCCTGTGTGCTTCCAGCTTTGGGCTGCGGAGCCACATGCGTTCTCATCGCTGAGAGCACAGACTTCGTCATCATCAGACCCTGATGGACTACCATTAACACCTTTTCAAACTGGCTAATACAAATTATCAAATGGATTTTAGCAGATTGCAACTTTGAAAATGTAAGTAAAAACCACCTGATAATGAAAGTATACCCATGTTCATGTGTAACAGGAGAGTTTGGAAGGCTTTCCTTTTATTTCATGTTAAAGTTTCCTACTCACTATTGAATATCTGATGCGTTTTATCTTCCATTATCAATTAATTTTGGAATAATATAAAGGTTTCCTGGTGAAACCACAACAGCTCACAGGATTATTATCTCTTATTCACCTGTATTAGACCTTGTTTCGGTTCTGTATCTGTTTATAATAACTATATCAATAAGGAGATTGCGTGATCGGAGAAACAATCTTGCACATGCATGATAATTTGCAAGCGCAACATGAATTTGTACAAGGTGAAAAAGTTTGAAATCAAATGTTCTACACTTTTACTCATCCCAAGATGGTGATGCTTACTAATATCATGGCACCCAGTGCAGGGGTCATTAACACTCGCGTACAGAAGTAAACAAATGGCTTCAGAAGGGCATTGTGGACAATTCCATTTTGTTACCAAGAGATACCACTGTGTTTTAACTTTTTCAAAAATACCTGGGAACTGAATGAATTCCATTAAAAGCACAAGATGTCAAGCATACACATGATCAGGAGAAAAACTTCACAAGACAACTGGATTAAGAACAACACAAAATGATAGAAGAAGACAATGACAAAATTAATTGAGTCATTCATTCATTCATTTTCTAAGCTGCATAACCCTAATTAGGGTCTCAGTTGACTCAACATACAGCATAAAATCAGATAAGGCTAATTGACATTATTAACAATTGTTTCATTATCTACACCACTTACCAGTTACAGTGACAGGGGAGCCACTTCCAGCTGACTATGTGCTAGAAACCAGGTATGCCCTAAACAGGTCATTTATATTATGATACTATTCTGATAAAACATTTCATTATAGAGACCCCAGAGGAAGAGGTGACAGGGTCATGGACAAAGGACAAGATACAATGAAGATTGAGAGAGGACAAGAGGAAAAGAAAGAGTGAAAAGGGTCAAAAAAAAGAGAGAAAGAAGAATAAAGTGTGGGAAAAAGTAGTTCTGATGATTAGTAACTAGGGTCATTTGTAGTTTAGGACATGTCCACAGTTGACTGCAGACAGTGATGTATACGAGATGACGTAAAACAATTTTGTTCCTGTATTATGTATTACAGAGAGTACTTCCTGAGGTGAGACAGGGCCTTTGACAGTTATATATAAACTCAGAGAGAGCACTCTCACTCACACACACACACACACACACACACAGCCAAACCTCAGCAGGTTTAAAAGAGTATTGCAACTGGTGGACTGATTATTAACAATTCAGATCATTAGCATGTAGCACACCTGCAGAGAAGAGGAGGGCACTGGCTTTGAAAGGCTTTTGTTTGTTTGTGTGTGTGTGTGTGTGTGTGTGTGTGTGTGTGTGTGTGTGTGGAGTAGTCTATAATAAGTGCACTAAAGGGTTACAGGACTAATGCAGAATCTCACTGGGAAACGCTGTGACATCACCATGACTACACAACTTTCTTTGAACCAATCCCTGTACATTATTACCTACTCAGCCAATCAGTGAACAATTGCTAGTGTGCGTCAGGGCCTTGCCAGCAAGTTAAACATGGGGGAGGGGTGTGACGTCTGGGTGAAGTTAGAGGATGAGATAGAGCAAGAGAGAATAACATGGACAGAACTGAAGGACACGTCAATAAAAACTCTCCTGCTTTACCCTTCATAACACGTTTATTTTAGAATTAATCATTTAGAGATACTGAACAAATTTAATCATATAATCAAACCATTTGTATGCATGTTTTGTGGTAGCCTATAAAGAGCACTATTACTGGCCTGCGTGTTCAGTAATTAAAATTTTACATCTGCATTTGTTTTACTACATAAAGCGTCTTTGCAAAAATATCAATTTTAATAAGTGTTAACAAATACAACTAAACTGAATATAATTATGGCATTTGGCAGACAACCTGATTAAGTTTCAGGTGTGCAAATAATAATTCAATAATCTCGAACAATTTTATTTTTATTTACCTTTGAAATTTGCGAGGGTTTAATGGGACACCCTGTATTTATATATTGTTTACAATTGTAGGGGACCACCCTGAGTGGTCAAGTTGTCCTTTGATCATGCCCAAAAAACACTACTTATCACACCTATATCACACCTCCACCAGCTGGGTTACAGACGAGGATGATGAGTTCCCCCACTTCTGTGCCCAGCTGGACGGCTTGGCCTTCCTATCACCTAAGGATGTGAAGCTAGGCACGGCAGGAATGCCTGACAAGGCTGAAGCTCTCACTGAGTACTTTGACTCTACCTATGTCTCTGGGCAGCTATGTCACCGGCGCCGAGAAACCACCACCCCAGCTGGAATCATTAAGAAGCCAGTTCACCCAAACAGTGGAACATGCACTATGCCACCCTCAACAACCAGCCAAAAACAAACAGCATATTTGATGGATGAAACAACAAGTTTTCCACTCTGGTGGACCATACCAACCCAACAGTGTGGAAGCTCACTGAGAGCCACCAAGAAGAAGCTTCCACCATTGATACAGTTCTGCTCCAGTAGGACTGAAGAGGGGCTATGTGGAGCTCCAGATGTGTCTTAACAACATGGTGGTTGACTTGGGGGAAGGCAGTTCCCGAGAAAACCATTCCCGAGTTCCTGTGTGACATTAGCCAGAACATACAGTATGTGGTGGACAATCCAATATCTAGGCGTGCTCTGTACATATCCTGTGGTATGTAATATACTGTAAAGCATTTATTTGATACATTTAAGTGTGATTTGTTTATTTTAATGTATAGGTTTTTTTCTATAAAACAATATTACATTCTGTTTAAAAAAACAATAGTTAAGACTCACAGCAAGAAATTACTGGGTTCAAACCAGGGTCAATTGGGGTGTTTCTGTTTGGAGTTGGCATGTCCTCCCTGTACTTGTGTAGGTTTCTTTCCTCCCATGCAGATTAGGTCAACTGGTACTCCAAACTGCCCATAAGTGTTAATGTGAGTGTGAATGGTTTCTGTGTTAGACCACATACATATACACACAATAAGTGAAGAGTGAATAAGCACATAAAAAGCAGGTTGCTCAATACCAGTTCTGGTTACCAAGGTAAACCTCTTGTATATTTGTTCCTCAATATTTCCAAGTCAAACCAAGAGCAGTATCTGTCCAGTTCCTGTCACAGCAGCACAAGTGTCAGGAACAGGAAAAAATTACCATGTGTCAATCGAACATTAACAGAAATGATGAAAAGGGTATAAAAAAAAAATCTAAAAAACGAAAAAACAGAGAAAGGAAATTCAGAAGAGATTGATTGAGAGGTTACAGATTGAGTGGGTCACCAAAAACCCAACCAGCCACTTACCTGTTTTCTTGGAAAGAATGGCCAGCTGTACAGCCACTGCTAACACTCTGCTAGAGGGCCACCTGGACCCTATATTACTCTTAAAAGATCCAGGACTGGTTCCACTGGCAGGGCACTGTGGCAGAACTTCTGTCAGTAGTGTCCACTGTGGCAGTGAACATCCCCTTCCAAACCAGCCCTAGCCCTACTTCCTCTTCCCATTATTAGGGTCCCTTCCAAGCAGATGGACATCGACCTGACTTTGCCATTTACAAATTCTGCTTGTGGCCAGCAGTATGCCCTGATGGTAATTGACTAGGCTATCTGATATCCTGAGGGACTCTGAAGAAAATTCACCTCTAAGAACTTGGCCAAAGAGCTGGGACTCCTGTTCATCCAAATCAGTCTCCATAAAGATTTGCTTACCAATTAGGACAGCCATTGGTGTCTAACTGATGGTAATGTAGATGCTGCAGCAACTGAAACACCTCTGCACCTCTCCCCATTATTTCCAAACAAACATGCCCAACAAAAGGTTCAACCAGACCCTCAAATGGATGCTCCACTAAGTGCTAGTCAAAGAGGGCCAGAACTGGGACCTGCTGCAGCCATATGCCCTCTTTGCCATGTGGGAAACTCCTCAAGCCTGTGAGGGAATATATACAAGCAGCACAAAAGGGAACAACGCAGGCCTACAACCTTCCTGTACAGCCCTGGGAATTCCATCCAGGGTAAGAAGTGGTCATGCCCCTGCCTAGGGCCAGCTGTAAGTTCATTCCCTGCTGGCAATGCCCCGACATTGTCATACAGTGAGTAGGCCATGTTACTACCATCTGCTGTAACTGGATAAGAGACTATATCAATCTGATTAATACTTGGATCAAACCAGTGCTAGCTCCACAAGGGCAAAGAACTAACACCACCTCAACAGCAGGCACTTAAGAAGATGGAGGACAAATTCAGGGACATGTCCTCACCTGAACCAGGGTGGATCCACATCCTGCAGCAAGACATATTGGCACCATTGGCTTTCTGACTTCCGATGGCTGAAACATGCCCCAAGTGGATGACCTCATTGAACACCTGAAGAAAGCTCAATTCATCTTAAACCTTAATCTTACAAACACTACTGGCAAGTTACCCTCACACCTTATTTCAGACTTAAGACAGACAATAGAAAATTAGTCTAAATATCATGAATTTTGTTATCACACAGGGCATAATCAATCATGTAGACAGAAATTTGGTTTACGAAGGATACTAGACATGAATTGGGTTCATACATTAAAGTGTTATAAGCTAGTGAATTAGTGTTACTAGCTATTTAAAAACGTATAACATCACTTATAACATCAGCGGTTCCTTCCGGCAGCAGCATTCCATGTCCCTTGTCAAAGTGCGCATGATTGCTACAACTCTAGGCATGCTCAGACACATGTTGCCTTTCTGTTCCAGCCTAGTAGTGACGTCAACTCGTTGGATTGGCTGGGCTACATCACTGACCCTTGTAGCATAACACATTATGGGCCAGTGCTGAGCTGCACAAACAACAAGCGCAGAAATCACAGAAAACTTTTCTTTTGTGTTCCTAAACAAACTGACGACATGAAAGCCGAGTTAGGAAAACATTATCTGCATAAGCCATTTTTGATTTACCGTCACACTCAACTCTGGCAGCATTCTCGTCCTCAGAGTCACTAGAATGTGACATCTCACTATCTCCACAAGAGACGTAAATCCCGCCCAACATGTTGACGTCACTTCCGGGGGAAAAAAACGACTGCTAAGCTGTTAACCCTCGCATTTCAGCAAACCGCTAGTAATCCACAGGATAAAATTACCAGTAATGTGTTTTTTATGATAATTTATGTTAAAATAAGCATCATCTGTATCACTTAAAAGTATTACATACACACATTACACTGTAAGGATGACCAATACCACTACTCTTTAGGTTTGTTAGAGGTGCGATCTTAATCACTGAAAACTGTTCAGCCCAACAAGATTTCAAAAAGTCCCTGTTTCAATCCATTTCCATCCATTCCATATTGGGCTCAAAAACGCTTGACTTTTTATTTGCAAGCTGAAAGGATATTTAATGACTTTACGCCAACGACATTTGGGTAAAAATCATGACACAGATACTTTAAGCCTCTGGGAGTCTCACTAGGATCCAAACACTTCATGGCAAACAGCTAGCAGACACCATAACCTTATAACCTTTTAAATATTGCTTGTGATTTCAAATGTGCAATTTTTCTAGTAAATCACCCACAGTATACAAAACAATGTTTCTTGTAATTTAAACTGAAGCCCAAATCTATTCTGAATGGAGCAATATTAAAAGAGAAAACATTACTGATTATGAAAGGTAGATCCTATTTGTTCCAGGGATGCCAGTAACAAACGAAACTATTTGAACTGAATTTGAATTGAATTGAATAAGAGCAGTGGTAGCTTAGTGTTTAAGGCGATGGGTTACTGATCTGATAGTCAGTGGTTCAATCTCCACTTTCACCACTGTTGGGCCCTTGAGCAAGGCCCTTAACCCTCAATTATATGTATAAAAATGTTAATTGTAAGTCACTCTGCATAAGAGCATCTGCCAAGTGCTGTAAATGAATCTGAGGTGGATAGCCAATGTGGCTATTTACACAGATGTATAACACTACTCAGAAACAAGCTCTGAAATGTCCAGGTATCTGTAGCCAGTGTTATTTTCACCCAAACCCTAATCCTAACCATTTTTAAATAGCTAAATAATAAGCACATGATTATTTCTACCTGGGTGCAACCACATGAAAAAAAAATTAGGTTGAACACACACACAGACACACATGCATCCTCTCTGTTCTGTTGCCACAGCAACTCTCCCCTTTTCGCAGCATACAGACAGCACCTGATCACACGATCACACGATTAGACACACACACACACACACACACACACACACACACACACCTGGCAGTTGTGGCCAGTGAACTCTGTGCTGCATGTGCAGATGTACGTGAGCTCTTCTTCTTCGGCAGGTGTACACACTCCTCCATTTCGACATGGTTGTCCTTCACACGGATCTGTGGTGATTGCTGAGGTCACATCAGGGTCAGAGGTTACAGGAGTTGTGCCCCCCCTCTCTGCAAAGAAAATGAGGAGTGGAAGAAGTCTGATGAACGCCATCACACACCCGTTAACAACTGAGATTCTCTAACATGTAGTGCAGAGCTCCACAGCTTGAGTGTGTGTAACAGAGACAGGAAGAGAGAGTGTGTGTGAGAGAGCAAGAGACAGAAAGGGTGGGTGTGTGAGGCAAGGAGAGAGAGAGAGAGAGAGAGAGAGAGAGAGAGAGAGAGAGAGAGACACTGGGGAAAATATAGACAAAAGGGTGAGGAAAAGAGAGAGGAGAAAGAGAGACATAGACAAGAAAAAGAGACAGAAAGAGAGAAGTCTCTGCTTCAATTAATTGCATGCAGCTAGAAACAAAGACCCACAAATACAAATTTTCCAGCTGTATTTATTCAATGCAACTTATAACAGTCAAGTGAAATATATAGCAGTTCAGATAAACTGCATCAGTACTTTGTGGAACCACCTTTTGCTTTGATTCCAGTTATGAATCTGTTGGGATTCACACAACTTTACACACTTTGCACATCTAGACTGTACAATATTCACCCACTCTTCTTTGCACAACTGTTCAAGTTCAGTCAGATTGGATAGTGATGATGGTCAACAGTCATTTCATAGATTTGCACAGATGTCAGGACTCTGAGTAGATGTCTAATAATAATAATAATAATAATTACTATTTTTATTATTGTTGTTGTTGTTATTATGTGGCTGCTTAAGAGCAGACACATATTACTATTCAACCCGAAAAATGGGGCACTTTGTCGTCTTCTTCTTCCGTCGCACTTAACACGGCCCGAATGGCAAATTGCACCCACGCAGTGTATATATCAAAACGTGTGTCTTGGCGCCGTGAAGTGTGCTATTAATTTTATTGTCTTTTCACGTTACCATGACAACATAATTAGCCAAAAACCACTCCAAAAAATCCCACTGAAATGAATGGGGAGAGGTTTTCAAACGATCATGAAACTAACCTCACATTGACGCCTCGCCAAGAAGCCATACTCATTCTTTCATTCATTTTCTAAGCTGCATAATACTAATTATTGTTGCGGGGAGGCTGGCACCCATCTCAGCCGACTCTGGGCGAGGGCAGGGTACACCCTGGACAGCTTGTCAGGCCATCGCAGGGCCAGAAGCCATACTTTCACATAGAAACTTGGTTGAACTTAAAACGTAGACACTAAAGTCGACATTTCAATGGTCAAAACGGCTTTATGCTACCTTTTACAGTTTTCTCTTAATCTTTGATCAAGTGTCATAAGGATTTCTGAGTCAGTTTGTGTATTTATAATGGGTGTCTATTGCATGAAATGTTCTGGGCTAGAGTGCGTGATGTCATCTTAGAGTGTGAGAAAAGAGACGATTATCTTGGAAAAAGCTTTTTTAACTTGCTCCTACTCCCATAATGTTCACTCTACACCACTGGTTCTGACCATGTAACTTTCGAGTCAACAGCACTAGTAGAAGTTAAATGGCGATCCTCTGACTGACAGCTGTACCGGAAATTTCTCCATAGAGGTCAATACAAAATAGAGCTTTTTAAAATCATTTAAAATCACTTTGAGGGTCATTTTGCGCACACACGCAGTGTGCTGGCACTTTAAAAAGCGCACACTTCCCGCCGGTACTAGTCATCTGTCTCTCTCTCTCTCTCACCCACACACACATGCGCGCCCCATACCCGTAAAACAGTTAATGCCCGATACTTCAGTCAAGTCAGTCAGAGACCTTGTTGCACTGTCAAGTGTTTTATTAAACACAACACTAGCAGGAGTTTTTGTTACACTCAGAATAATAACAGTGTATTCCTCTTTTTCCCGACACATCTCTACATCTCATAAACTGAAAATGCGTATGTAAATATGTAATATTTCATTTAAACATTAAAAGAAAACATTAAATAGAAACATGCTAAACATAAGTTTTAAATCAAAATGCAAATATTGTGTTTAAAAATAAAACTACAAATGAAATCTGTAATGTTAATAGGTCCTGTGCCTTAAGAGTGTGCTTTAATGAGACACACCCTTTAATGGGAAGTGTCACTGCATCACTTTCTCATTTTGGACTGCAATGTTATTAGCACCATCAATGAATCAAATATCAAATATTCTGTTTGTTTGTATTTCAGGGGCTATTTCACAAAATGAGAATATTTTGAAGGGGGTGACTCTTTTCTATAGCTACTGTTCCCCATTAACTTTTAGTATATACTACAGGGGAATGGTGCATCCTCATTGGTTCACAGTCTTGAGTTAATTAACTAAACAGTAGACAAAAGCTCATGGTTTATCAGAATCACATATTTTGACATCCAGAACATGCTTCAGTGCCATCCTAATAAACACAGAACGCTACACAACATGGCCCTTGTGGGCGGCATGATCACTGTCATGTTATAAAAATGGAGAAATAAGATCATAATCATTTTAGTTTGCTTTGCTAACGTTTCTGTATAGTATATACTAAAACCCTGAATGACTTTTAAAAGAAAAACCTTATTTAAACTTGTACATTAGCATGAAGACAAAGTAAGGATAGGACAGTGGAGGCTCAGCGGTTAGGGCTCAAGCACCAGTACCACCAAGCTGCCATTGTTTGGCCCCTGAGCAAGGCCCTTAACCCTCAACTGCTTAAAAATGTAAGTCGTTTTCACAGCTTTTGCCCTATGGATTATCATCCTGAAAAATGATGCCATCACCACCAAACATCCTTTTTAATGGAATAAGAAAAGTGTCTAAAATCTCAATATAAACTTTTGCATTTATTGAGGATGTAATGACTGTCATCTCTCCCATACCTTTACCTGACATACAACCCCATATTATTCATGATTGTGGAAATTTGCATGTTTTCTTCAGGCAGTTGTCTTTATAAATTTCATTGGAACGGCACCAAACAAAAGTTCCAGCATCATCACCCTGCCCAATACGGATTTGTGATTCATCACTGAATATCACTCTCATCCAGTCATCCACAGGCCATGATTGCTTTTCTTTAGCCCACCGAAACCTTGTTTTTTCTGTTTAGATGTTAATGATGGTTTACGTTAGGCTTTTCTAGATGTAAAGCCCATTTCTTTTAGGCGATTTCTTACAGTTCGGTCATAGACATTGACTCCACTTTCTGCTTTTTTTTGTTCCTCATTTGTTTTGTTGTGCATTTTCTGTTTTCGAGGCATATTGCTTTAAGTTTTGGATGCTTTGATGTCTTCCTTGATCTACCGGTACGCTTCCCCTTTACAACCTTCCCATTGGATTTGTATTTGGTCCAGATTTTAGACACAGCTGACTGGGAACAACCAACATCTTCTGCAACATTCCGTGAAGATTTACCTTCTTCAAGAAGTTTTATAATCCTCTCCTTTGTTTCAGCTGACATCTTGCGTGTTGGAGCCATTATTTATGTCAATCAGCTCGGATCAACAGCTCACTAAGGGGCGCAAGCACTCTTTTTTACCTGCAGACTAATTAGCAGATGTAATCAGATACAGGTGTTTGTTTTAGAACTGCAAAGTACTAGTGGTGTTTTTGTTTGGTGAATCCATAATATTTTCCTCAGAATTGAGTGATTCTATATTTTTTCCCCCTCTGTTTAATCTGTACAAACAGTTGCAATTGACTACAATTTTCTTTCTTTTTTATTTTTGTTTCATAAAGCCAGAAGGTTGGAATATTAAATGAAAATAGTTCTGTGGCATGTCTGAGATTGGTTTTTCCCTAAACAATTAAACAATTGAATGAACATCTTCCAAGAGTGGTGATTCCATACTTTTTGCCAGGGGTTATAATCAGTGACTTCCACCAAGCCGGAAGGGAACAACACGTTGTTTAATAAATAAAATTCTGCAACTCCTGCATTTCGTGTCTGATTTACTGACGTGATCTTATTTCTCCTCGCCACAGCCGATCACCACGCTACAGGTTGAGATGAATGGAGCTCTTCGGTAGGATCCATTCTATTATATTTTGTCTTTAAAGATGCAAGACTATTTTCATGATATTATGCACCTATTAGCAGTGAGTGTTACCAACATTCTGGAAATCTTTGCACTTCACCTAAACTTTTTGAAAATTGCCCATGTATTTACTCCTGGACCCCTCCACCAGTCAACACTTAAAACAGACCACCATTGTTTATTATACATTTTATTAAATTGTTTTCGTAACATATTGCCGTTTTATATCATCGCATTAATAAAACCCCAAGGATTCCACTAACTGTGGAGTATTAAGCATTATTGTCATACAGACTTTGTTCTCCGGAACAGATGCCACCAGGTTTACACCGGGTCTGAGAAGCATGGCAGTTAAGTGTTCATAGAACCAATTAAATATACAACTAGGGGTTTGTTTCATCCCTCCAAACCACCAAGCACGATATGAATCACCAGGGTAACCCATGTCACAATATCAGGTACAACACCTGACGACAGACTCGCCAAAGCAGTGTTTGGAGATGACAGAGACACTAAAACCACTGAGAGCAGCACCACTACCCTGGTATTAAAGGTTTTTTCATCTTGTTTAGGTTGGGTTCTGGCATCATCTGGTGGGTTACCATTTAAAGGGAAAACACTTGATAGGGTCGAATGAAATTTTAGTCCTTCTTTCTACTTCATAACCATTGATGTTGAAGATGGAGATGAAACTGCTCATGATGTGAATTTGATCTCATCACTTTTAAAACCAGCAGCATGCAGTAGCTGCACCTATTGGAAGATACTGACATTAATATATTCTGACAGGAAATAACTTCAGTCATGTGTTCTAAATGTCGATATAACTGAACCCACAGAACTCTTGTTTTCATGGCGGGCCCACCTCCATACTGGCCAGTTAGCTAGTATGTCACACTACGTCTGCTGAGACCAAATGATCCTTGTGTAAAAGTATTTGGTGTTGTGGGTGAAGGAGGGCTGACAGGCTGCAGAGTCAAACAGTTGCTTTATTTATGTGTCCAGGTAAAAACAAGAACCTGATGCAGTAAATTATTGCAGATCTTAGAAACCAGCAGATGAAGGTTCAGGGTGAGGAGAGTGAACGCTTGCACGCCACCCCCCAGGCAGGCAACACACTGCAGCGTGCACACACCACACCACCACGCTCCAATCCAAGCCAGCAGTGCAAACAAAACAGAATAAACTACAGCAAGAGGAAAACAAAAATATAGAAAATAAAAAAAAGCACAGTCACACCTCAAACTGGGTGTGAGGACTGCATATAAATTTTATTACATAAATGATTTTTTTTTTTTCGGGGGGAAATGTCATCCGGCCATGAAACACTAAAATGAGACCAACCAATTTTCTAATGTTTTCCTTTTTAGCACTCGGCTACATGGCAGGATTAATTAGAACCCTGCAAGTCATACGACCTAACCACATAAGAGCAAGAAAATAAAGAATGGTCTACTCTATTCAAATTCAATGCAGAGTAGACACTCGCAGCTTTTAAATGTTGGCCAGAAGTCCATTTCACTTGGATGATTAAAAAAACAATAATAATAATAATAATAATAATAATAATACAATTATAGATCCTACACTTTCATCACTATCTGCATTGAACCAACAGCAACTTTCATACAGGAGGAAAAGAAAGTTCGAACACACAAAGAATGTGAAGAATGAGCAAAACGTTGGTCTGTACAAATGATCTTTGGAGCTGTAAGAGAAACACACACAAACACACACACAGCCTGCTGGATGGAAACACAGTGATGACATCACTCACCACCATGACAGGAATCTCACACATCCTCATTTTCTTTAAATATCACCTTCAATTTCCTCGCACACGAATCAGCTACTGATATTACTGATTAGATCTGCCCACCAGGAGGCCATTGCATTTCCACGGTCGCCCCCCCACCCCTCACCCTCCCCACAAGATCTGTCAGCCATTTTGTCTCCAAGATTTGCTGTGAAGAGGCAGCTATTTTATTTCCAAGTCTTGTAACATTTATATTTTTATTTTCCCCTTCGCAGACGTACAACTGCTGGAGTCTCTTTTCCCTGTGGAGCAGCTGCTTTATGGGGCAACTGTACCAAAAAAACCCAAAAACAAAAAAGGGGGAGAACTAAAGCATAAGAAGGGAAGAAGTCATGATGACAGGTGTAGGTTGATAGAAGGCATTTTGCTTTGTGTGTGTGCGTGTGTGTGCGTGTGTGTGCGTGCGTGTGTATTTTTTGAGTATGTGGGATCAGGAGAGGTGAAAAGACTGCTGGCCCTCCCGTGCCGCCATTATCAGTTTTTCCCTCATGATCTCGATGCTGGAATAATCCGGAAGCTTCAGGTAGTTTACACACGTCATGACCGACGGCAGGAAGTCGTCTGGGTTTTCCGTTGACTCAAAGGTCTTGCGCACGATGGTCAGAGGAGGATTCAAACTCCGGAAACCTGGTGATATAAAACAAAAAGTGCTTCAGAACATCGTACCATGAGAACTAGAGGAAACTCCTGTATTCTCACAGGTGATGTACAGTACACCTACAGAGAAGATTAATCACCACAGTAACACTGAAACATACCACGGTTCTCATGTTCATAGATTTATAACATTCATTCATTCAAGTTCTAAGCCGCTTAATCCTAATTATGGTTGTGGGGAGGCTGGCGTCCATCTCAGCCGACTCTGTGCATGGGCGGGGTACACCCTGAACATCTTGCCAGGCCATCGCAGGACAAAACACACCTGGGGCAATCTGAAACAGCCAATTAGACTTGGGTGGGCTACATCACTGACCCGTGCATTATAACATATCATCCAGTGCTGAGCTGCACAAACAACAAGGGCAGAAATCGCAGAAAACATTTCTTTTTGTTCCTAAACAAACTAACGACAGACAAGCCGAGTCAGCAAAACGTTAGCTGCATAAGCCACGTCATGCTCATCTCTGGCTGCATTCTCAACCTCAGAGTCACTAGAATGTAACGTCTCACTGTCTCCACTACACTCCTCCCTCTTCGGTTCAAATAAGTAACCATTTACAAATAAGTAACCATTTCCTTCAAATTACTGCCGTAGTTGCTTCTTGACTTCCTCCAATTTGGAGCCACAGCTACTTCTTGAACACAATTTTTTTATCACCTAAAATGTCGCTCACTGAACAGATCTGCTTGTTTACTTGCACTGAACAAAACAGACCAAAGAGTTCACATCACTTCCGGGGAAAAACAAAAAACAAAACACGCCACTATTGGTTCAGCCACCTGCTAATCCACGAGATACAATTACCCACTTTTGTGCTTTTTATGGTAATTTATATTAAAATAAGCATCTGTATCACTTGAACTTAATGACCAATAACAGTACTTTTTAAACAAAAAATTTAATTAATCAATGCAATGAATTCATCAACCAGCTCTTCTTTATATCATTCTGCTATTAATATTTAAGACTAAACCTGGGTTGTGTATGTATGTGTGATCATTCCCTTAACATCTACATTACATTAGAATACATTTTTTAAATGAGGGATTACCTCACAAATCACACAGTTCTTCATTTCTATCTTTATTATAAACTGCTGGTGATCTGCATTTCTGAACAATCGACTTCAAAGAGCTTCAAAGGGTGAAAGGTTAAAGTATAACCTTTTTGAGAAGCAAATGAGACCATCACAAATGTGGAGGAAATGTTCATGATGAAGCTAACTTCATCATCACATGTTACAGTGGTACTCATATATGCTGCAGTTCAATTTAACAGATAAAAATGGCATAAGAATATTGGACGGTACCCAACACTGCTGGCACATCTAACCATGCTTTCCTTAGTCCAGGACAATGTTCTATGTACCAAAGTAGAACTGTCAGTGTTTCTCACCTCCTACTGGCAGTCTCGGGCTCCCGGTCACAAACTGCAAGAAGAGTCTCTGCTGCTCTGCATCAAAACTACTTAACACCTCAAAGAGGAATCGCACTGCACGGCTACAAACACACACACTTTTAGGTAAGAGTACACTACACACTGAACTAATGGATTTAAAAAGTTAAAAGGTACAGGCAGATGTGTTTCTACCTGTCATGTGTGTAACCATGGTCCGGTCTACAGCATTCCATCAGAGTTTTCACATCCCACGTTTCCGATTTGCTGCCACACAACAACTGGTCCAGCTGATGGGGGTGGGAGGGGAGAGACAGGTGATTTAAACAGATGAAAGAGTAGACAGAGGAACTGAATGGTGAAAAATTAAAGGGTGAGTGCAGCTCACCTCTTCTGGGTAGAAGTACTGTAGGTGGTGGAGGGGGAAAACAGACTCGAACCCTTCCCTAAATGACTCAAACTGCTTGGATACACCTTCATTTAATGTCCAGTACACCACCAACTGCACCCATGCAAGCATAAGCAGACACACGCACGCACACACATGATTGAAGCATAGGTGATTCCTTCAGTTTATGTACACTATACTATCAATCCCATGAGCATTTACAGCAGGTACAAACTTCAGTGGAGATTGCAATACAAATAAAATAAAAATAAACAGCACCAAAGTATTGTGATATTGTATCAGGTGGCCCCTGGAGATTCCTATCTGTACCATCCGACATACCAAATTTGGTTAACAGTAACTATATTGTGAGCATAAGTCTGAATGTCATATGGTTGCACTATAGAGTTACTGGGCCACACTCAGGGCCAAGCCCTCAGATGTATCTGTCACACTGATGTGTGAGGCAAATTTTATGAGCTTCTACCCATGGGAACCTCATTAAAAAAGTATCAAAAGTAAAAAAGACAATCCTATATACACAGCATCCTTTACACCTTTGGTGCTCAGACCCTAATAACAATCCATCCATTCATTCATTTATTTTCTGCTGCTTATCCAGATCTGGGACACAAAGATGCCCAGCCTCCCTCTCCAGGTGTTGCAGCAGGACCCAGGAGGATTCATAAACCATTTGAGAGATGTAATCAGTCCAGGATGTCCTGGATCTGCCGTGGTCAGACATGCCTGGAACGCCTCTCCAAACACCAAACTCAGCTGAATCTTTTAAATGGATAGGAGCAGCGGCTCTACTCTGAAGCCCTCCTTAATGTATGAACACTTTTTGGAGGAAATCCATTACCTCCACTGTTATCCATGATCTTGCTCTTTTGGGTCACAACCAATGGATCATGGACTCAGGTCAGGGAAGGAGTCAGGGAAGGAGGCAATCCTTGCTTTTTGTGGATTATGTGGCCCTATTGGTCACTGAGCAGTGCTCTCCGGTTTGCACTGGGGCGGTTTGCAGCTGAGTATGAAGCAGTTAGGAATTGGCACGTCAAATTCAAAAGCCGTATTCTTAGCCTGAAAAGGTTGGATTTCCCACTCTGGCTTAGGGAGAGGTTCAAGTGTCTTGGTTTTGTGCAGGTAAAGAATGGAGTGGATTGGTGCAGGTGGATGCAGTTCTGTTTCCATCCAATCCAGACCCCCACAGGCCCTTCACTATATCTAGAAATTCTCTTCATAAATTCTGTGCATTATAAACAGAATCATTGATAAAGGCCTGATTTCTGCTAGCAATTCTAGCTCAGGTTATACAGGGACCGAATATCCCATACTGTCTCTTATCTTCAGCACCCTGGTGTAGACCCTGCCAGAAAAACTGAGGAGTGTAAGCCCCCTAAAGTGCACCCTCCAATAAAATTTCTTAGAAGGGGCCCAAAACTTACACCTGCCCACCACCTCTCACCTAGGGCAACCCTAGAGTGGAATAAAGTACACCCCCCATTCAAGGGACTCCAGGAGCCATAACATAAAACCCAACACAATGGCATATTTTGTATACTCTGTGTAGGGCACTTCGTGTGTAACTCACTCTCATGTACTTCAAGATGTGTATACTGTATGTATGTGCATGGGATGCTGGTGTAACATACCCTGAGATACTCCTCCAGGTTGTGAATGGTAACTGGGACGTCTTTGCCTCCCTTTTTCAGCTCAATGTTTGGGAATCCTGGAAGTGTGAAGTCCAGCCCTAAATCCTCCACTGAACAGCCATTCATATTTAAGCTCTCCAGAGCCTGCTGTAGTGTTTCCCTTGTCTGAGAGAGACAGACAGATACAGTCAAACACCATTCATTTATTTTCAAAAAGCCTGTCTTAGTAAGTGTGTCTTACTAACACATTCAAAACGTTATGTTTGATCACATTCTATGATTAGAGAAATCTGGTCATCTGACCACTGCTGACTACTGGTCCATCTAATAAAGTGAGCCAGTGACATTACATGTGAATACAGTTAGTAGCGAATATCAAATCAACTGCAGGTTTTTCACACTGGCACACTACAGAGCTCCTAAATCATATTGAGCTCCAAAAGCTCAGTGGAATGAACTAATCGAGCATCCTGGTGTTTTCCATTCTCATTCAGTCTGTGACTAAAATACTACTAAAATATGTTAAAGTTATAAATATTTTTGTTGTGAATAAACAGGATTATTTCCCCAGCATTGAGGGCCATTGGGGGTAATTTCAAGGGTTTACACAAGGTGGAGCAAACCTAATTCGAATAAACAACTAGCCACTCATGACTCAGGAAAGATTGCATGCTAGCTTGTCACCGTCAAGCATTGTCAGAAAAGAAAAGCGAATAAAGGAATAGAGGATAAATACATAAACAAATAACATGGCCATGCAGATATCATGGTCACCCATTTTGAATAGATTTTGAGTGATTTTTTTGCCCCTCGAAATTTATGGATGAGGCCCTTAGTGAAAATAAGTGACACCCCTGCTGAAAGTGAACACTTTCACATCAAACATGAAATTTCATGTGTGTAAAAGTGAGGTTTATTTTTTTCGCCACAGGTTAGATTTTTCCAACGTTTGCTCCATGAAAAGGAAAGCATTCAACCAATCAGGGCTTTGCTTCTTGAAACTTCACACTTGAACTTGACTGGTGACAAAAAATAGCAGACTGATTTATTTCATATCTCAGTATTCAGCACTGTTTCACAAGGGCAACAAATATAAGGATAATGATTTTAAAAACAGACCTCCTGAAACGGGTCCGAAGGCAGCCATGATTATAATTATAGTTATGATATAACATACGTGATACGTAGTTATAACTCCTGGAGTAAGCAGTGAAACTTTGTGTTCTCATCTCCTTCTCAGATTAGGATGTATCCAAAATGTTCTCTTATTTCTGTTTATCATGTAAAAGACAAGGCATCAGCTCGTCATCATTTGATGACTCCATTAGCGACTAGGGTAGTGAAATGCCTGCATGCTGTCATGTTCAATGTGAATATTAATGCGGTGTTAAATTCCGATTTTTTGCACTTCCGTATCCTTTATTCACACGGCACTGTATGTAAAAAGGTCTGGAGTCTGGGTTTTGTTTTAAAGAAAAGGATCCATTTCTATGCCACAGTACTGATTACCATGTTGTACCCTAACTGGTAATGAGCCCATTATATTCTGCACTAATCTGTACTCATGAGGATCTACATCCAGTCTGGAACGAAAAATTGGCATGAAGAGTGTGTGTGTGTGTGTGTGTGTGTGTGTGGGCACATACGTAGGATTTGTCCTGCTCTAGTCTTTTCTTCTGCCTAATGATGTCCTCCAGGTGCTGGATAGACTTAGCCACACTGGGGTCGATGTTCACCAAATCATGGGAACTTATTGATGACTCATTCCTCAACATCCACTTGTAAAAGGGCAGGCCCAGGGGCAGATCCAACTGCACACATATAACGGTCAATCTTTATTTGCATTGAATACAAAATCATTACCCTTTCAGGCATATCAAAAATCAGTAATCAATTATAAAGCAATTGACAGCAGTGATTGGTCATTACATTACAATTTATGAATGAACACTGATGAAGTCTGGTAACACTGATTGGTTAAAGTGGCACTGCAGGTGGCTGCCATGATCTGACTGGTTACAGTGGGGATGGGGTGTGGGCCTCAGATAAACTGGTCACAGGGACACTGGAGGCAAGTTCCAAACTCTTACTGGCTATAGAGGAGTATTGGGGGTGGGAATTTACTGGCTAATCAGCTACATTGGAATTAGGGGCAGAAGCCATTGAGTGATTAGCTACAGTGCAGGTCAGGGATGGAACCACAGTCTTGTGAGTCCTAGTGGCATTCGGAAGAAAAACTGCAGTCCTGCTACCACAAACAGCAATCTGGAATCTATCACCACAGTGTTGTTGCACACCCTGAATTAATCACAATCTTTAAAACAGGAATTTTACAGGTGCACAGGTATCAGAGTGTAAGAGAGAACTCCTACCAGTCTGAAGTCCATGATGGCCTTAGCCATGAGTTTTCCCAGAAAGCGGAATTTCATCTTGATCTTGGCAATGTGAGCGGGCTTGGTGCTGCGACCAAATGGTACAGCAAAGAGGCCTCGTGAGCTGAACATGTACTTGGTGCCCTCCTGATTTCCTGCAGACAGATGACATGGAGAAGACAAGAGATTATATTCGTGGAACACAGATAGATAAAATCTTGACCAAACTATGGTGGGCTAAGTACAAACGTGTAGTGACCTTTAGGGTTGGCAAGAGTGACCTCTTCTCCTCGCCATAAACCCAGATCAGCTCTCTGCAGCTCCTGAGACACAAGAGCATAGAATTCCAAGGTTGGACCAAGGCCAGTTCCCACCTGGGAGAGAAAAAGAATGAGAGAAAAGAATTGAGCAGCGTTTCATAATAGCAAGGGTACAAAAATAGAAAATGCTGTGGAAGGGAAGTGTTACTGTGCACTCAGTTATTGTTTTAATGAATAAACTATTTGTGTTTAATATTATTTAACTGCTGTGTTTTGTGAAGTAACTAATTCACACTCATGTAAATAAATGGAATGTTATGAGATTGATATTTAGGAGCTGCCATTTGTAAACCGTTAGCTTCGGCCCTTTCTCTCGTCGCACTGCCTGTATTCATAAAAGTCGGAGTTGTATGTCCATGTGAAATGAATTGAAAGGAAGACCTGGGTGTGTTTCTGGGTAGAATACAAACACTGAGGCACTAAAAAAGCTCTAGAGTCGGCCATTTAAGATACACCAATCAACCTCCGGAAGTTCCACTACCTGCCCTCATCGATATCCAATTGAAAAATATGGAAGAGTGACAAGGGCTGTTTGCTGTCCTTAATATTAAATATTATTGTTTTCATTTTCAACACAAAATAACACAGATCAACAGTTAACCAATATGTTATCATTTCCATAGAGAGCAGCCATTCCTGTGCTCATTCAGTACTCACTCACAGGCAGATCACAGTTTATGCCTCTGGGTAAACATAGTTAGCCATCTAGCATGATGCATATCTGAGCTCACCTCGTTCTCATATTGAATCTCCAGCATGGCTCTGGAGCTGCCCAGATCCTGCATTACAGACTCCGCCTGCTTTAACAGCTCATCTCTGTTTATGGTCCGCTATAAGACGACAGCAAGAACCACACAGAGAGAATAAGTAACTCACATTTGCTGTAGTTTGAATTCAGCATTTAGCATTACAAGCAGCAGAAATAAGTAACAGTCACAAACCTTCTTCCTGTCCAGGCGGGGTGCTACACGGCTATCCTGCGAATCGGACTGGTTGATTTCAGGGTTGGTGTCGAGCAGACGCTGCATGGCGCGGTCACGATCAAATGCAGTTACATAGAACAACATCTGCCTCGTGTCAAATGGGAAAAAGAATGGACTAGAGAGAGAGAAAAACACAGAGAAACATAAGCAAGGCAGCAAAGAAAAAGGTACTTCACAGTGTACGCGTGTAACGTGGGTTCAAGTGTTATAAGACATTATGGGTACAAACTCAATGGATGCAAATTTAAAATAAATAGATGCAGTGGAAGCAAGTGTCCAAATATTATTCCCCCCTCACTGTATGCATGTGCGTGGGGGTGTATGTGCATAAGTGAATATACCAGGTCTTGCCCAGCTCAGTAAGCCAGGGTGGGATGTTTCCAGTCATGATCACAAGCGGATCCTGCAGCTGTCTGTTTGCTTTTGCTGTCAGTTTACTGTTGATGAACTCACTAGTGGGAATGATCTCCTTACACACAGCATTCTGAAACACATACCAAGAGATCTGATTGAGAAACCAAGCATGCTACGGATTACACAGCTCACTGACTTACAGCACTGTGCACCATTACTGCTGACAACCTGCCCTCGCCCACTTCTCCTACGGTAAGGATCAAAACCAGTGTACTTACTCAGGGTCTGTCTGGACTCATGGATTCATATGCAATCCTGCTATGAATTTAAATACCTCAGAAAAACAATCAGCTCAAATATTTATCTATATCTATATATTCAACTATATGGAATACTCATAAAATTCTTCTAAGTCCAGATGATCTGGAATACGGGGCAAGACTATTTAATTCCAGTTAAATATATCAGATTTATTATATTTCCATTTGCTAAGCCAATATTATATACATATCATACTCACATCATAGAGGTAGAACCAGTATCTGCTGATAGAATGCAAAACCCTCAACAGCAGAATGACCTCCAATGAGGGATCATCAAATGTAATGCCCTCTGGAGGTTCAGATATGAGGTATGACTCCAATGGGTTACTGACACTTGGACACACACCATCTGAAAAACACATACAAATTTATTAAATGACATTACATCTGTAGCTGCGAGTCTAAAACAAGGTTCTTGTCACTGTAGTCTGAGAACAACTGGATTCCAACTTGTGTACTGGCCCTGTCACAAAGTAGATATCAAACTTTTGTACTGTAAGAGCTGGTGCTTTACAGCGACAAGCAGCAGAACAGGCATTAGCTGCTGTTCCACTATGTGCTGGGATGAATCAAGGCTATCTTGAAGCTATGAGCCAAAAACCCATTTGTGTTCATATTATGGCACATATAGCTCAGTATATTCCACACTCAAAACATACTGCTTTGCTGTAAACGACACCCCACCAACTGATCTCAACAGACTGGATCCTGCACCAGGGTCTCAATTCTGAAGTCAGATACTGGCTATAGTAGTGAGACCACCATGCTGTAGACAGGAATACAGTTGGAAGCAAACACAGATTTTCATGCCACTCGAGTACTTTTAAGAGTAGAGCGGTCTCACCATGATGGCACGGTCAGGCTTCATTTTGCCATGTGGAAACACTAGGATATATGATCCTGTCCTTTTTTTTTTTTGGGATCAGTGCTTGCTATAAATGTTGCCCATTCCACCTAAGATGCATGACCAAAGTGAGTGGATGTAACTGGATGCTTTACCTTGATATATTTTGCTGAGCAAGTGGACTACATTAAATACCACTTAAAGGGGAAATTAAATCACAAACTTAATAAAGGCTTTGCACATCAAAATGCAGTATCGTTATTACAACCATCTCCAAGAAAAAAAACAACAACCAAGTAATAAATCCTCACATTGGTGACACTGTCCTGAGAAAAGTGATACGTGACTCATGTAGATGCTGTATGCAAACAGCTATATACTGAACTATAGGCTCACATGTACGAGCAGAAGCCTGTGTGATGTATGTAAATGTAATATAATGTGTATTTGAGCAGAGTTTTATTTTATTCAGAAGTTCACTAGTTTATATCTGAATTGTTAGTTTAATATCTGTATACTGTCATTATTGCCATTATCATGCCTTCTTTGAACTGACACATTTACGTCCTATTCCAGTGATTTCGCACTCTTGTGAGAATGACGGTATTTCCAAAAAGGTTAATGCAAACTATTGAATGTTTTTTTGCAGATGGTCACTTTGAAAATGTAAGTAAAAACCACATGATCATTAAAATGTACATATATTTTAGGTGTAACATGAGTTTTTTATTCCGCCCCATGTGTCTTTATTTACACCAATAATGGATTATGACTAGCTTAAAGGTGAGTTCAGCTATCTTAGCTGGCTAGATTAGATTAACTGGCTAGTGCTAAGTACAGTGGGAAAAGTGAAGGCAATAAAGCAATAATCCATGTAGATGGAGATCAAAAACAGCAGCACTAATATGGAGAAAATTAAATGAAGTTTACAACACAGGACTGCAGTGCTTTGGACAGGGCAGAGACAATGTGTATATATTCTCTCCACTGTTGTCCCAGACAAAATGGCTGCCCACTTTGAAGTCTTTCTGATCATCGCAAAGAGGCGATAAAGTTGCTTTGTTTAAAAAAAAAAAAAAAAAAAAAAAAAAAAAAAAAAGGTCTGTTTCAAAAACAAAAACAGGTTCTCCCCCCCAAACCCCCCACGCTTTTTGCGTTTTAACTTTTTTTTGAACCAAAAGTGGTTCTT
>JBCNYH010000001.1:77533785-77550136 GCA_039654325.1 Tandanus tandanus
TTCTGGTAGGGAGGCGCGGCTTGGTCGAATGCTGCTCTGTCAGATGACAAGGATGACAGCCGTTTGTTGATTCCGGCAGGGATGTTCCTTGTGGTAATAGGTGGGTGATTGCTCTCGCGGTGCACGTATTGAAGTGTGGTGTTGGGCTTTGTGAAGGGCTGATAGGTAGCGTGGCGGAATGAGGCGGTGTGATTTTTATATCTTGATTTGAAGTCATTTTCCGTGAGTCCGATGTACGTTTCTGTCGTGTTGTCTTTGCGCGTGATTGTGGCTTGATAAATGACTTGTAGGCAGTTACCGTTGAGCGGGCAGGTATTCTTTTGCCGGCAGTTGCGCATATATATATATATATGTATGTATGTCAAACATTTCAGTCTATTTTCTTTTGAATCAGATAATTTTTTTTCAGTTTTATTTTTTTATGTACATGCAGTGTGTCAAGAGTAAACAGTTCTCAGAAATCCAGTTCTAAAATAATTAATAATTGTGTTTAATTCTTCTCTCCGTTGATATTGTTAAAATATCCTTTATTCATTATTATAATGTCCTCATGTTTATATATTTAAAAAAAACCCACCACCACATTCCTTATCCTATTTGTAAGTAGGGTGCAGGTCTTTTAGGTGCTACCGCCCAGCCCTAGCAACCACATCCACTAACCCCTGAACACCCCTACGATGTGACTGGTATGACATGGAGTGGTTTAAGAATCACACATGATCCTGGTCATATGAGGATTCTGTGTGAAATAATCAGGGCCACTAAGGATTCATGCATCCCCCATAGCAACCTGTAACCTATTAGCTATGTGTAAACTCCTACTCATTTCACACCCACTATTCAAATCCAATCTTTTTACCCATGAAGAATTATCTATGAATTGAACATGAAATACGATGTGTATAAATACAACAGTGTTCATACTCACAATATCAAAGTTATGCTCCATTTGTAACAGTGTGATCTGCAGGGAGAGAGAACAAAAACAAATCATGCGTGTTTAGGGATTCTGAAACAGACACACCGCAGATCTGAGTTTTTTTAATTCTATATAAACTAAAACATTCACAATAATCTTCTAATAATAAAATATTTTAATATTAGTGAACGAGATGTATAGATGTGTGAAATCAATTCCTCATGCTCCCTGAACCAGTCTTTCACCATCTGAACCTAAATTTTATATCCATGCCATCAGGGAAGAAAAAGTCCATTGATGTTATAACCTGATCACTCAGTACATTCAGGTCATCAGCTGACTTCGTTTTATTGCCATATTAATGTTGCTGAGCCTCGACCTGACCAACCTCAGGTCATAACACTGTCTACAGAGGCTTGTACATTGGTCGCTATGCATGATGGGCACATTACTTCATGTTCTTCCCTTAATACCCTGACAAGCCCATTACTATGAGATAGTCAATCTGGACTCATCAGATCACATGACCTTTTATCCATAGCTCCAGAGCCTGATCTTTATTCTCACTACAAACTGAAGCCTTTTACTCTGATTATTCTCACTAATGAGTGGTTTTCTCATGAACACAGTGATTTAGTCCCAATCCTCTGGATTCTGGTTGCATTGTGTGTGGAAATGTTCTTACTTTCATTATTAAATGTAGCTGTGGGTGTTTTTTGATTACTTTGTGTGATCAGGTGTTAATAATGTGCTGGACACTTCTTAACCCAATGTTTGTACTTTCTCTAATCTCCTCTGTGGTTTCATTCACTTGGGGCAGTCCAATTATCTGATGTTTTTAAAACGCAGTAATATCTTTTCTCCAGTTATGGTTGTTTATGAAATGTGAAGGTACTCACTGCACCAGTTAAAGTGTACTGGTACTGGTCATCCTTACAATATAATTTGTGTGTATGTAATACTTTTAAGTGACACAGACACTTAATTTTAACATAAATGACCATAAAAAGCACAAAATTGATAACTATCATTCGGGGCTAGCAGTGATTTTTCCCCGGGAGCGTCATCAACGTGTTGGGCGGGGTTGACGTCTCTTGCGGAGACAGTGAGATGTTACATTCTAGTGACTCTGAGGACGAGAATGCTGTCAGAGATGAGCATGACGGTAAATACAAACTGGCTTTTGCAGCTAACGTTTTGCCGACTCAGCTTTCCTGTCGTCAGTTGGTTTAGGAACAAGAAGAAAAATTTTCCGCGATTTCTGCGCTTGTTGTTTGTGCAGCTCAGCACTGGCCGATAATGTGTTATGCTACACGGGTCAGTGACACAGCCCAGCCAATCCAACAAGTTCACGTCACAACCATTCTGAAACAGTCAGTCAGAAAGGCAACATGTCTCTGAGCATGAACAGTGTCACAGCACTCGTGCACACTTTGACAAGGGGCAAGGACTGATGCTGCCGAAAGGAACCACTGATGTTACATATGTAATCATTTTAAAGAGCTAGTAACACTAATTCACCACAGATACCCTTTAATTAAAGGTTCCTAAGTATTTGCTTACTTAAATTTAAACATTTTTGGCCAGGCAGCATAAATATAATTTAAAATCTTTTAAGTAAACAATCAAAGGTATTATATGAAAAATCAATAATAATATGAACAGCTACTTAACAGTAGCACCCTAAATAGCTAACTATCAAGATACACTGCCAAGGTACATACTGCAAAGCACTACATTGTCGCCTCCTGCACTTCTGATACAAAACAGCTGATTTAAAGGTACAGTGCTGAGAGCTGCACTTACCAGAGCAGGTACAACACTTTTCACAGGAAATCCTCCCAATGTTTCCTCATTCCCCATCACCAACAGCTGGCACATTTCTATCGCAGCCTGCAGCTGCTGGGACTCGTCGCCCGTCGCCTGCAGACCCTGCAGTAGCTGCTGAGCCTTGGAACCTACAAAACACACACTCAAACTGCTTATTATAATAAATGCCATAACACATTAATTAAAAGATTTGAAACTGTAGTTGGGTGTAACACTTTAGCTTTGGTGAACAGGTAAACTTGTGGCAGGATCAAGAGGTCTTATTTGGTATGGCAGTCTGAGAGGAAGACTATGTACGCAATACATAAAGACAAACACACTGCAGAATTATATAAGTCATGAGGCTTCCACCTTGAAAGCATGAGCTTCATTAGGATTCTGTGGATCAAAATTTCTACATTATACCTATCAATGATACAGACAGACAGACAGATGCTCACTTGCTCCAGTGCCAATGGTACGATGAAACAGCTGGGACATGCGAGGTCCGAAAAGATGAGGAGGCAGGCCACGTGCCTCCAGGAGAGCTGCACACAATAAAACACACACACACATGATGAGACAATAAGATAATCCTTTATTGATCCCCAAAGGGGAAATTTAAAAAATAATAATACATACAAATATGCACACACTACACTTCCAAAAGTATTCGCTCATTTGCCTTCACATGTATATGAACTCAAGTGACATACCATTCGGTCGGCCCACCCTTTGCAGCTACACTATATTGCCAAAAGTATTCAGTCAGCCATTCAAATAATTCATGGTTTCCAATCACCTCTATGGCCACAGGTGTATAAATTCAAGCACCTAGGCATGCAGACTGCTTCTACAATCATTTGTGAAAGAATGGGTTGAGGAGCTCAGTGAATTCCAGCATGGTACCGTGATAGGATGCCACCTGTGCAACAAGTCCAGTGGTGAAATTTCCTCACTACTAAATATTCCACAGTCAACTGTTAGTGGTATAACAACGTGGAGGCGACTGGGAACGACAGCAACTCAGCCACGAAGTGGTAGGCCACGTAAAATGACACAGCAGGGTCAGCGGATGCTTAGGCACATAGTGCGCAGAGGTTGCCAACTTTCAGCTGAGTCAATTGTTACAGACCTCCAAACTTCATTTGGTCTTCAGATTAGCTCAAGAACACTGTGTAGAGAGCTTCATGGAATGGGTTTCCATGACCGAGCAGCTGCATCCAAGCCATACAGCACCAAGTTCAATGCAAAGCATCGGATGCAGTGGTGTAAAGCACGCTGCCACCGGACTCTGGAGCAATAGAGACGCGTTCTCTGGCGTGACGAATCATGCTTCTCCATCTGGCAATCTGATGGATGAGTCTGAGTTTGGCGGTCACCAGGAGAACGATACTTGTCTAACTGCATGGAGCCAAGTGTAAACTTTTGGTGGAGGGAGGATTATGTTGTGGGGATGTTTTTCAGGAGCTGGGCTTGGCCACTTAGTTCTAGTGAAAGGAACTCTGAATGCTACAGCATACCAAGAAATTTTGGACAACTTCATGCTCCCAACTTGGTGGGAACAGTTTGTGAATGGCCCCTTCCTGCTCCAACATGACTGTGCACCAGTGCAAAGCAAGGTCCATAAAGACATGGATGAGCAAGTTTGGTGTGGAAGAACTAGAACACCTTTCTAGAAAAAACAGAACACCTTTGGGATGAATTAGAGTGGAGACTGTAAGCCAGGCCTTCTCATCCAACATCAGTGTCTGACCTCACAAATGCGCTTCTGGAAGAATGGTCAAAAACTACCATAAACACCCTCCTAAACCTTGTGGAAAGCTTGCCCAGAAGAGTTGAAGCTGTTACAGCTGCAAAGGGTGGGCCGACATCATATTAAACCGTGTGTGTGTGTGTGTGTGTGTGTGTGTGTTAAAAAGCCATGCCCCCCACCCCATATGCACGAGCACCACACTGACTGCAGGTCTGTGCATGAGCAAAGAGACACAGGAGCATTAGAGTGAGTATTTCCCAGCAGGCCACGAGACAGTGATTGGTCTGCATTTTCACACAGATGATGGAATCTTTTTAGACCTTTAATATCTAGTGTTTAATTATTTATTTCTAAATCAAAAAAAATTACAGGTTGCCCAGCCCTGCAGGTAGCAGAACTATTCAAGGTGGACCTGGAGTGAATAAAGAAGCTAAAAACTGCAATACAAGAAAGCATGATAAAAATGTTCAGTTTGACAGAGAAACAGATTAAAGAGAAAACAGTTAAAGGTATCCCCTGATGTTAAGCTGATCAAGGAAGAAAAAAAAAGACCATTCGAGTGGACGTGATTCAGAGTCTAATCTCTCACATTTTCAGTTTTAAGAAAATTTAAGTTCATAATCTCCACAAATTCAAAGTTTTAAGCTGACATGGGTTTATTGTTATCCAAAATATCAGTCATTAATCTAAAAATTAAACCACTAGCAGAGAAAAATTTTCCCTCACCACAGAGGGGCTTTATAGTGAAAATGTTGAGATCATACACTCGCACTGAATTATCTGTGATGTTTTAGAACTTGTAATAAAGATTGAAATGAACAGGTCAAAACTGTACCTTGCAACTCCAAATAATTTGCTGAAAGTTAATTCCATGTGAAATCTAATATCTCTGGGTTGTGGGTCAGTTTGGCAGTAATTACAGTTCCACAATGGGAGGGTCTGGCACTTAAAAGTAGACAATGACAATACCCATGATGCACCTCCCTCATTTTTCACCAGATACTGGGATAGTAGACTCTGCTTCTCATCCACTCATTTTAACCAATATAACAGTTTGTGTATAAAGTTACACGCCCCAGCTTGAACTTAGAGACAACCCTCCAACACAGGTTACAGTCTACACAGTAAATAACAGTCATCAGCAGCCCAGTGAACTACATGAAAAAACCCAAGTGTGCAGGAGAAGCCTTCACTGTGCAATTCTGTATCTGACTAGCAAACATTTCATTTTAATAATGTCTTTTGTTTTTAAACACCTTCCACTTACCTAAATTGCTCTGGCTGAAAAATTCTGTTGTACGAAGTAAAACTGGGTAAGAGCGATCGTTACCTTGTAACCGTCCCATTTCTGAGTCATCCGATTCGCTCTCTCCAGATGTGGTCATTCCAACAGCGCCAGCTACAGAACTGGAGGCTACACACACACACACACACACACACACACACACACACAGAGTGCGTGAGAAAGAGCAAGTGAGATAGCGATAGCTCGAATGTGAGAGAGAAAGAAAAAGAGCACGTGCGAGAGAGCGCGCGTGAGAAAGAGCGAGCACAGGAGAGAGAGCGTGTGAGAGAAAGTGAGTGCGAGAAAGTGAGTTAGAGGGAGAGCTGATGCATGGAGCAGATCAAAGTCAAGGTTTGTTGTGATATTTAACATTTACCATATGCTTAACATGAATACATGTCCATCATTAGGAGAGAGAACAAGAGAGAGCGCAAGTTGCTTCACACAGAAACCTTTATTTAACCAACTCTACACACTCTCTATGTGGGTGGCTACCATTTCCAGGTTTTACATCTAAGAGCGCTAACCTCTTCAGACCGAAATCATTTGTATTGCAGTGAAGAAGCCAGTGTGAGATAGTAAAGGAATGATTCATCAACTAACTGACACAGTGGGCTCCCGAGTGGTACATCGACTGGGATGCTACCAACCTGGAGTCCACAGGCTTGAATCCAGGTTGATGCCGCAGCTATTCGCGGCCAGGACTCCATGGGAGCTAGTTGACCGAGCTCTCATGGGGGGGGGTGGATGACATATGCGCTGACCTCTCTGTCACCAATCCAATGTGAGCACACACACTCAAGAGCAGTAGGCAGCTACATTGCAGCGCCTGGAGTGCAGGTGGGGATTAGGTGTCTTGCTCAAGGGAAAACATTTTTACTGCCACTTTGGGAATCGAACCAATGACCTTTCAGTCCCAAACCTGCTTCTCTAACCATTAGGCCATGGTTGATGAGTAACATTTGAAGAAGTACCAGTAACTTTGTTGTCCCCAATGTCTGTTACTAGACTTTCTTATAAACTGCCATGTTTGAAATTTTCAGGAACGAAGCAACGTGATGATCGTTGTGTCCATCTGCCAGTTAAACCAGAACTGAACCCTTTTCTCACTCAAATCATTGGTATGATGAATAGATTATTTTATTCCAGTGAAATTTAAGGTACTATGGTACTGTTTCTACATCAAAACTTGCTCTATTGTAAGAGGTTAGTGATGACCAGAGGGGTGATCGCTCATCTCTCAAGAGATGGCTCTCTTGTTTTCATTAAATGAACACACATTATCTGTCCAGTATGTTCAATGATGTTTTTTTAATTTATAAATAAAACAGTTTTAATGGGCTGAATGTGTCTGTCTTTAATCAAATTTACCAGCTGTTTTAATTTGCACTTGTACTGGTCAATTATGAACAAAAAGTAGAACTGAACTGGTTATTAGGTAGCAAAAAAGAGAATCAGGTGGGGCCGATTCTGCCAAATTGAGTGGCTCTACCCTAACAAACAGACGTACTCTCACTCCAAACTTTTAATAAAAGTTGAGAGCCCTGTTAGAGTACATTATTTATACAGCATGTTTATCTGATGACTGATAGAAAGGATCAGTGATATAGCCGGTCCTTGTGCTTACAACATGCCACTACAGTTCCACAGTACTTCTTAAAGCATTACAGAAACCAGTTTCAGGTTTCTTCAGAAGTAAAGGAAACGAGGCGCGCATAAGCCGTTACTGTTTAAGCGCAGCTCTGTTCATATCCAGACACTAGTGATCTATTTCTTGTCCTGTAGGATGCAAGCCAGCTTCTGGTGGAAACATTTAGCGGTGGGAAATATACCAAAGGGATACCTAGGCAACAAGAGCCCCAAATATCCAGGTGATGAGCAAATGGCCCTGTATGCATGGTCCTAACAAGAAACGTTCAGTGACAAAGCGATGAGAGAATCACTACTGGTCAATGCTCAGGTATGGTAGCGTAAGCCAGTATCAGACCCTTGCACTCTTTTTCCTCTCTCTGTGTGTGCACATGTGCACGCACCTGAAGCTCCCTGTGGCGTCTCCTCGGTGCGTGACGAATTGGCTCCGTCCTGATTGTTGTCATTTTCAGCCATTTTGTCCTGTCGGCGAGTTTCAGCTGCACCACGCTTCCCTAAACCTGAACCTCGCCGACTACAAACACAAAGAGAGAGAAGAGAATTAGGGTCAGTCAAGGACAGATCTGAAGGAGTCCCAAACTATATATCCAATTAATCTCTCAATACCCACCACCCCAGCCCACCCCCCATCCCCATACAGACACATGGAGCACAGCATGTTACCTGGTGCTGGCGCAGGAGCCCGTGGTCTTTTGCCGTGTGCTCCTCCTAAAGCTGGGGAGTTCTGCAGGGGGCGATTCACTACGCTTCTTAGTGGACTTTCTTAAACCTACACACACACACACACACACACACACACACACACACACGATCTTCCTTAAACTGGAATGAGTTCATATTGCTGTGTGAAAGCTCATATTAATATTACAACAAAAAGGAGGAATAATTAGGAGTTGGAGATTTATTTGAGAAATTATACAGTATATCATCTGAAGTGTGTGTGATGGAAATTTTTACAAAATCTGTATACAGTGTACTTCAGAAATATTAAGATATGTATTCTCTGAATTTATTGGAAGGTGGTTACAAATTCGAGATGCTCACTGTCAGAGCTGCTATACAATCCCATTATTACATTCCACAAATAACCAGTCATGCTGGGTACAAACTCACTAAATTAATTTTCAAACAAATATGCTAAAGTGCTTGAACTGTGACCCTAACCTTTGATCCTCAAAACCTGAACCAGTCCATTAGGATTTAGTAATGGATAACTGGTAAAAGTTTGTTCAAAATCCGTTGAGCAATTCAGAAGAGTGGACACAGACAAAGACAGGGCGAAAACATAACGCCTGAGCCAATAACACGGTGGGTGGACCCACAACACCACACTTATGCTTTTACACTGTATATTATAGCGGAGCTCCCGATCGGAGCACCATAAGCATGGCTTCCATGCTTGTCCCGTGTCCATGACACCACGGGAAACCCGAATTAGAGGCTCATACACCACTGCTCAGACTCACACAGAATATACAACACACAATATAACTCAGGTATGCAACTTTCACCCAGCAAAACACCCCCAAACATTTACGGGAGCATGGAACATGAACTCGTTAAACGGATAATTAAACTAACACAGATGATACAAATGAAGGCGGAAATCAGAGAGTAAAGGGCGATGAAAAGAAAACTGTTAACCTTTCCTTCTTTCACCCACCCCGCCACTATGACTGATGTAAATCAGTATTTTTTTTGCGCAATCCATCCAGCAGAAAAAAAATCTTGTTAAAAAGCCTTTAATAAATTACTGGATCCGAATTGTGAGCCAGATTTGCTTTAAAATGTTACGGGTTCCTACTAGGCCCATACCCCATCCCTGCACCAGGTGTGGCAAAAATTGGTTCAGTGGTTTTTGCATAATTCTGCTAAAAGGCAAACAAACAGAACAGATGGTCATGAATACCTAACCTTCCCCGCCAAGCAGCAAATCAAGTGCACTTCGTAATCCTATCTGCTCACTAGTTTTAAACATTGAGGAATCACATCATTAGTACAAATATTGAACTGCGGCTGAACAACATACTTGATTTCACCTGAAACTAGACCAAGTCCGCTGCGATAACCTGTGTGATGGGGAAAGGTCACCAACTCTACTGCACTCAAATGCAGTGCTCTAACACTTCTGCAGTCTGAACACAGCACATACCCTGTTTCCCATCAGCCTAGGCACAGCTGTACTGCCCAATATGGTACTTTTCAGTACGTCACTCCTACTTTACCGATTCCTACTGAAGGAGCAATACCATGTACATAACATCGATATCTAACAAGAGTAGGAAATGATCTCAACGTCCAAAGTTAATTCCCACAGTATAGTCATGCAGATGTTCAGAATATGCGCACGTTAGCATATAGCTGGCGTTATGCTTTATTTAAGGAGAAGTGCACCATTTGAAACATGCAACATATTGTATCAGAGATTTTTTAAAAGATCCATGCCCTACCTCCACAATCACCCAGCAAGTCTTGCTCTGCAAGTTACAGTAGTGACTGCTATTTTTAGCGTATTTTTAGCCTATTATTAGCAGGGAGCTCGGGTGAAATGTGAGCTGATCCCCAGCACCATAGCGACCTGAGAGAGATGGACGAGTGTCCAGTCATCGGTGCAGGCGGAGTGGAATTTAAGGTGCTTCGCCTACACTAGGTCTAAATGCTGTATTGAACATAAAGGCAACCACGAGTTCGACATCAGCTGTTTGCAAACAGACACTTGGGGTGTTTTCCCCACTACATACTCGTGGACAACTGGACCAACCATGAAGCAACCAAAACAGTTCAAACCAATTGAATAATTAGCACAATCCGATTGCAGCTGATAATAGCAGAGCTCCCGAGTGGCACCCCATAGACATGGAACATATTGCATGGTCCCATGGTATGATCCGGTGCCTGCATGAACCCACTACAGGGAACTTGAATCAAGTACAGCAAATGGTGGAAAAATTCAGTGCACACACAATTTGTGCAGAAAGTAAAAGATTTCACACATTTTTAAAGCTGTACATAATACAAGCCATGTTCTGTGATTATGGAGCTCTGCTCAGGGACTCCGCTATAAAGGAAAAAAAACCAAGGTGGGGTTTTGGGCAGCAATACAGGTGTTCATGAATATCATGATAAACCGGAGAGCAAACGAGGCTGATGTCAAAGAGAGAAAACTAAATTCACTTTAATAAAGCCGCGTTCACACAGGAAGCAGCAAGCGAAGCAACAGGTGAGAGAGACGAATCGATTCCCCTCTCAGATCTCATTGCCTAAGTAACTCCCTTGCATGGTTCCCACTTCATAATCTTTCCGAGTGAAACTGTGAGCAGCACCAGGCTTCCCTACAGCAGGTCTGTGAAAGCTTTTATTGTTACCTTACATTTGAGTTTATTTTAACTCATTATCAAATATTACACATGATGATATCATCATATAATTATCATTATCATATAGAAATTACACAAATTTATCTGTTAATACGATTCAGTTGGAAAGACTTTATCAAAACCATGTCCTCAAGTCACTACCCAACCCACATAATGTACATTTCATGCAGCTCTAAATAAACTTACATATAAACATAAACTCACAGGAATGCTGACCGTTTTAAAAACGTGGACCCAGGCACCACGTATCAGGTTTCACAATTTCAGTGTGCAGTAAAGTACAGGATATTTACACACGGCTATAAGCTCCTCTTTCATGTTGATGTGAGCGGAAAAAATAAACAAGTGTTTGTTTCCACATGGACCATCGCTTAACTTCTGTCGTGTGAAAGTTCAGCTGAGTTGAACTCCGCTCCCGCCCACTTTTTGTCGCGCAAGAAAATTTCGCCTCTTGTCGCGCGTTATCATTGACTTTGCGTAGTTGATTCCTGTGTGAATGATGCTAAAGAGATTTTATCCGCAGACTACCATATGACAAGTTTATCATATTATGGGTAACCAAATAAATACAAATACCACAAACCTTATAAAGTAGAAGTCTGTTCATAATTCGGTGCTTCTACTGATTTTTGGGGGGGGAAATAAGAGCAGAAACTAAGAAACACAACTCACACAGACCTTATGGGGACCTAAATCAATCTGGGTAAACAATCAGAATAAATAGCACAGAGTTAAAACAGAACAAATCCAACATGCGGGTGTTATGAGTGCACTGTGATCCCCTGTGATGTGGTTTGGAGTGTAAAAATCAGTGCTTGTGATGGACAGAAATAAAAGAACTCACTTCTGTTTTAAACAATAACAAACAAAAACAACCATTTTCTAAATTCTCCATCTAAAACATTAATAAATGATTCAATATTTTCATTCAATCCTACAGAAATATGATCCATCCTAATATTAGCCTGGGTGTAAACACACATAATGACACTGGCTGTAGGATAATCATTTCAGCATCACGCTGAATAATTCATGACCGAAACAGTAGTCAGGAGTGAACTGGACATGGACACAGGACACTGCAGCGTCTGCGAAGACTCTACAGATGAATAAAATGCACTGAGACTGCAATCATCACAAATTCAACAAACATGAGTGGGGAAATGTTCAATAGCAACAAACCATCACGAGGACAGAGTGTGGAAACATCTCACACGGAAAGACAGCACGTGACATCACCTATGCACATTCTAAACGTGCTGATGTAGCACTTCTGAAGGCTGAGGACATTCAGTTCTCCACTTACAGCCAACACACGTCTATCGGCAGAGGAACACCAACTTCCTACATCAGCACTGATCGGCAAACTGATTCAACTTTCCACCAACCAATGAGAGCCACACAGAGAGAGAGAGAGAGAGATGATTGTTCTTGCCATGCTGAACTCTCAGAAGACTCGAGCTGCATGCACACACGTAAAACTTCATCGTATCACTTCGGCGTACACTGTTATTCAGTTAAACAACCACACCGCCACAGAATTCTCTAATCTGATTGGTCAAAAGGTGGAGGTTACATTTCTATACTAGGACTGGGTATGAAACTGTTTCACTTCTAGTGGTTTACTTGGCAGGATATCTAATGTACTGCAGTATCAGGATACAATACAGGATCAATTCTCACTACACAAAAAAGTACAAAAAAAGACGCCCCGAAAAACCGACGACATACCTGAATCGGTGGGTTTTCACTGTGCCCGGGCGAGCGGTGTATACTTACAGCCACAGGCTAACACAGTGTGGACTTTCTACACTGTGAGTGAAGACATGAAGCTCACACTATGTAATATATTTAAAGGCAAAGTAAACCACAGGGGAACATTCAGAACAAACCTAATTATACACAAATTATACACCGCTGTCTCAAATGTAAATATTTCTCATCTGGGGAACAAAAAATGCATACAAGATAAACAAACTATATCGCTACATTCTTTCATGATGACTGTAGTGTATACTGTATTACACTGACACTTCAATGAAGTGATTTAATGAACTTGTTAATTCCCTTCAGATTTGAATAGAAATGGGGCAGCTGTGGACTAATGGATAGAGAAGCGGCTTTTGGACCGAAAGGTCGCTGCTTCAATTGCTGAGACCAGCAGGACAAATGTGTGGCGGTGGGGGGAGTGAGCTGCATCTTCCCTCCCTCCACCATCATGGCCTTCCTCCATTGTTAAAGTGCCATTGAACAAGGCGCCTAACCCCCAACTGCTCTCCAGGTGCCCCCAATGTGTGGCAGCCACCATTTCTCTGTCCTGAGCAGTAATTCTCATTATTAACCTGAATAAAGTTTCCTCTTGTTTACCTGATGACGATCTGACAGTGGTTTACTTTTACTTTTTCATGGATCGATATTTCCTCAGAAGCTGTAAAAGAATTCTTCAAGAATTACTATTGGTTAAAAGTGTGTGCTGATGTATGCACTCAACATGCAAAAAATGATAAAACCTTGACTTGGATCGAAGGATAACAGTTAAACCTCTGGGCTGTATCAGCGAGGATTCCTCCATACATGAAACAGGAGAGTCACGTGAAATTTACTCTCGCATGACCTTATCTGACCTCAGCGCTGTAACAGTGTAAATTATCAGTATTTATTTATATTCCTTAATCATTCCAATTCTCCCTCTTGTGTAAAACATGATCAGCAGGAGTTATACCAGACTCCACCTACTCTCACACAAGTCCTGGTGGAGGCGGGGCAAACCAGCTCGTATAACAGCTCGTTATGCTCTAATGTGTTTCAGAGGCTCATACATATAATGTACCTGAAGAAGTTCTGTTTATCTTCCTCCTCACTATAGGTATTAATCTTTCACAGAAAGGTAGTGTTGCCTTTCAGCACAGGTAGGTTTAAATTTACACCCATTTGCTCTGGTAAAAGGCCGAATAGCAAATACGGAATCAAACAGCAATTTTTCCGCAAGGTAAATATTACGGAGAATATTTCCAATAAACGGTTCAGCAGGAACAGCGAATAAAGGAAAAGTGACGCCGCCGGATGCAGATGATGTCAGACTCGAGGTGACTCAGTGATCCGTGTGTCCGCTCTGCTACACTGCCACCATAAAAAAAAGCTCAAGTCTAAAGTAAAAAGTGAGAAGAGTGTATTCACTTGCTGTAAGTGACGGCCGTAAGATTTTTAAACTTAAAAGCTAAAAGTAAAGTTTAAAGCCTCCACTTTGAGGTACAGAAATGAAAAAAATTAATGAATCAATCACAGCTGTGAAGGTTGCTTAGCGACAGAAGTGACACTTTGAGTTGCAGGATCACCTGATAACAGTGATAGGAAATCTACAAGACTGGATCGTCTCTTTGAAAGAGTGCTGGTATTGATGATCCTTACAGCATAATTTGCGTGTACGTAACACGTTTAAGTGAGACAGATGCTTATTTTAACATAGCACAAAACTGATCATTTTATCCTGTGGATTACTAGCGGAAAAGATCTGCAGGGGTTAGCAGTTTTTTCACCCGGAAGTGACTTTGGGCGGGGTTTACGCCTCTTCTGGAGACAGTGAGACATTACATTCTAGTAACTGTAAGGATGAGAATGCTGCCAGAGATGAGCGTGACGGTAAATTAAAAACGGCTTTCACAGCTAACGTTTTGCCGACTCGGTTTTCCTGTCGTCAGTTGGTTTAGGAACAAAAAGAAATGTTTTCCTCAATTTCTGCGCTTGTTGCTTGTGCAGCTCAGCACTGGCTGATAATGTGCTATGATGCGCGGGGTAATGACGTAGCCCAGCCAATCCAACGAGTTAGGGTCACTACCATGCTGGAACAGCCAATCAGAAAGGCGATATCTCTGAGCAGGCCTAGAGTCATAACACTCATGCGCACTTTAAAATCAGGCATGGATTGATGTTGCCGAGAGGAAGCGCTGATGTGATCGTTTAAATAGCTGGTAACACCAATTCACCACAGGTACACTAACACTGACTGGTTTATAATGGTTCAGTCTTTAGTCAGGCAAGGACACTTCTTCTGGACCGTGATCTATAACGGGATGCAACCACTGACCTGGGAGACTACAGACTATTGTGCCATGTTTACAAAAGATAACGGAGATCAGCGTTCAGCACACTTTATTCCTAATAATGAAGTTTTCTTAATGATTCGGGGGGATGTATTCTCTTTTAGCTCCTACAAACTTTTTCTTGGGATTTGCTTCACCCATCCACTTGCAAAAGCAGTTTCCACCACACCCTGCATACTGAGATGAACATTAGGAAGCGGTTTAGCTTGGCTAAGAGGAAGCGTAATTCGACTCATCACTCCTTGTGTTTCCAGCTCAGAGACGCGGAGTAGCGTCATGGTAATGAGGACTTCAGTGTGTAGAAGAGTGAAGTGTTACTGACAGTGAAAGCTTTATTAAGGAGAGAGACTCACTGGCAAGTTTGGCCTGCAGTCCGCTTGGTCCGGGTTTGCTGGACCCCGACGGTGTTTCGGGTTTGGAGGATCCAGGCAGGGTGAGTCTTGGCTTCGGTAAGTTCACTCTGGGACTGAAGCGGCTCGTCCAATCAAATTTAGAGGCAGCTGTGTTGGATTTGCTGTGCTCTTTATCACGGCTGCTGCGGCGAGGAGATGGCGAAGAGGCAGAGCGAGAGCGCCGCGACTTGCTCTGATCTTTACCCTGCTTGAGCCGGGCGCCCTGTGAGGGCGGGGCACAGCTGCTGGCACCTGCGACCACCACAGAGGAAGAGGAGGAGGAAGATGAAGTAAAGGAGGAAGAAGAAGCAGAGGAGGAAGAGGCGGAGTCGGTCACAGATTTTGCCGAGGCGGCCGATTTGGACGCCAGTTTGGAGGGTTTGGAGGAGCGGCTGGCCTGCTCGCTGCTCGAGCCGGATAAAAATGAGGAAGAAGAAGAGAATGAGGAGGGTGAAGAGGAGCAAACTGCAGCGTCCGCCTTTTTGCGCTTGTGGGAGGAGCTGGTGGAGGGGCACGTGCCGCTCTTCCTGTTTAGAGTCCTGCTAGTAGGATGTTCGGATGCCAAACGTCGCTTTTTAGACCTGGGTGTGGGGAGGAGCTCGGGGGCAGAGTCAGCAGCAGGTTCAGTGGGTTCCTGCTCAGGGTTCTCGAGGGGCGAAGCTTTGGGTCGTTTGGCCGGGCTGGGTGAAGAGGAGGTGGTGTTGTGATCAGAAGCAGAGCTACGTTTGAGGGAACGGTTGTTGTTGCTGACTTCACGTTGCTCGTGTTGGCCTGAACTTCCTGCTGCCTCCAAATCCGGGCCAGACACCGAGTGAGTTAGTGAAGAGAGAGAGAGGCTGTTTCTGCTTAGAGAGAGACAGAGAAGGGGGGAGAAACAGAGTGAGAGAGACAGAGACAGTACGAGAAAGAGGGAAAGACAGAGAGAAAGAGTGAGAGAGACAGAGCGGGGGGGGGGGGGGGGGGGGAGGAAAAAAAAAAAACAAGAAAAACAAAAAAAAACAACAAAACAACATAAAAAAAAGAAAAAAAAAACCCGAAAAACACCCCCAAAAAAACAAAACAC
>JBCNYH010000001.1:77591810-77602185 GCA_039654325.1 Tandanus tandanus
GTTCTTTTACATGCCTCTCACCATAGACAGTGAGAGACATGGCCGGCATTTGATTACCCAGTTAGCTGCACTGGGGGTATATATATATAATATTTCTGGGAGGTGGACTAAACTCAAAACTCAACTTATGGAAACTTTAAACTCAAATTATGCCTTTGACCTACTCATTCAGAAAAAAATGTGGTGGAAGATAAGGTTGGCAAAATTGCAGCTTTGCTTGGAAAAACCCTTAGATATCAATACTTAATGACTGTGTTCAGTAAATCCAATGGTCATGGGAGTAAAAGAACCATGGCTGTGGTGGTACTACAGCTACTATGGAGACCTCATTTTAGTGTTGTAACTCAGTGTTGAAGCATAAGGATGCAATCCACAGTTATATGGTTATCTGGTCTCATCATCCATGTATATCACATGTCATAGAGTAATTGTTTTGTTCCATGCTAGTTTAAGCAAGAGAGGGGTACTACGGAGGCTATGTTTTTTTATGGACATTCACACATTTAAATGCCTTGTGAACCTCGTTAAACCTTGTGTCACATTTTACGACATACAGCAACATACACAGTTTGGTTATCTGAAAAAAGGACATTGGCAGGACTGTAATATTAACACCAAACCAGATCATTTCCTAAACAACATATACCACTGTCTAAATGCACCAAAGCATAGAGATTATTTTTCAAAAATTTCCATAAAGAGAGACTCTGATGTGTTAAGTGATGTACCTGCACACTAGGAAATCATAGGAAATTAAGATGCATGACAGTTATATTGCAGTGACCAAACCATAGAGATTATTTTTCAAAAATTTCCATAAAGAGAGACTCTGATGTGTTAAGTAATGTACCTGCACACTAGGAAATCATAGGAAATTAAGATGCATAACAGTTATATTGCAGTGCCAAAAACATTTTTTGCTTGATAAATGACATTTTTCTCCAGAAAAGCGCTCAATAACTTAAGATATGAAATCACACAATGGCCAGAAATGGGACTATCTCAGTTACACATTAATTAAATTTTAATTTTCAATGAATTTGAACAGTCTAAAAAGTAGTACAAATTGCAAAGATACATCAAGGACATGGGCCAAAACCATCAAATAATGAATTATACACAGATTATTGAAAATATGGAGCCATAAAATGATCTCATTTGAAACGTCACACCTGACTATGCACTTGCAGTTTAGTTTTATTCCATAAACTACTGACGTCATTTCCCTCAATTTCCAAATAAAAATATTCTCACATTGAGCATTTAATTGCATGAGAATGAAAACTGGTCAAAAAAATATTTCAGTTCTTAAGTTCTTAAATAATTAATAGTAATCAAGATCATATTCCATTTTAAGTAACACAACACTGGTTAAGTTTAGAAATCAATATTTTGTGTATCCTGACATTTTAATCACAGCATGCTCTCCACCAGTCTATCACATTGCTCTTGGGTGACTTCATGCTGCAACTGGTGCAAATATTCAGTCAGTTTAGGTTTTTTTTTTTTTTTTTGGTCTAAAGTATAAACTGGGACAGATTTAAAATAAGAAGAAAAGTTTACGAAATATTCAAGTAACAGGCCTGAAGAAATTGCTCGCAGGTATCATGGTCATGCATCCATCAAAGGCTCAGCCTTTGCAAGCAAAAATGAGCCATAGTACCCCTTTGTACCAAAATTTATGAGTGAATTGTCAGTTAGATCAAAAGGAACCTTTCTCAGTGCATGTCTGCAGGAATTCGGACATATCTCTGTGGAGGATAACCACTGTTGGATGTCCTTAACCCTCGAGCCCTCAGGTGGCACTGCCTGAAAAACCTCAGGTGCTACTGTGAAAAATATAGTCACCAGAACTACTCAGGAGTACTTTACAAAATGATTGTCACATAAGACAGTCATATTATACTTTTGTGTTTGTTCTTCTAAGGACCAACAAAAAAATGTTTGTGGTTCCGCTTGCCCAACTGACCTTTCCAAAAAATGGTCACAGTCAAAAGATTTTGCCCTACCTTGCTAGCAAAATACATTTCATGTATTTTTGCGTTTTTGCGCCTCCATTGGCGCGGCCATCTTAAATCAAGTTTTCTCTCATTTTAGATGAGATTTCAGTGACACCTGGTGTTATTTTCATGCTTCCTTGACCCTGGCAACTAGATCAACGTTTAGCCAGCAGGAATTAATTTTCTTTCTCTTAACCGAACGTTCATGCGCAGCATGCATCCGCTCAACTTGTCTTCTGTTGTATTAACGTTCAACTAGCATCCCATTTGTATTGTAAAAGGTGGCTAAACAATAAATATTAAACATAATTTGTCAGAGACAGATCAATATATCTACTTAAGATACATTTAGATACACATCTATGTAAAAATGCCAAAATGTGAAAGATGGCTGAAGGAGTTATTTAAATTACTTTAATGTTTGTAAAAATATTACTGTCAATGTTTATATGTAATTGTTTTTCTGATTAATTATATTAATGTATGCAACTTTTTTGTGTGAATTAATTAATATTTGTAATTATATGTGATATGTAAACAATAATTACAAATATTAATTCATTGAAAAAGTTGAATATATTAATACAGTTAAGCAATTATGTTTGAATAAAAACACAAATAGTTGAAAAATATAAAAGTAAATTCCTTAAAATAGTTATAACTTACCAACCATACATACCAACACAATTCATCAGAGAGAATGCAAGTATTTATATAAATACTACTATTTTTAATAGTAGGCTCGGGTGTAAAAGCCCAACAGACTTACATTACTATTTTTAATAATTATTACTCTGGTTCTAAAATCATTCAAAATTAATCCCAGTCTAAAGCACTATATTCTACATGGCAGTATTCTGGGTAGTTTCGACCCTTTGCATGTGTTAGCATTGTTCCATGTTCGTGAAGCAGAACCTGCACCGTGGGTCTCTTCAGGTGGGAAAGTGCGGGAATAAAATGGTTTCTAACACAATTCAAACAAATTGTTAGTCTAAATGAGCAATAAAAAAACCCTTCTTGCTAACATTAGTATTTACAAACACCACACAGATTTGAGCAACAAAAAGTTCAAAGAAAAAACTATTTTCACACATATATTGCTTTCAATGTAGATACTGGACCTCTCAGTTTGTAATAAAGCCTTTTCTTAGTAGGTATATCCACAATTTTCCCGAACCATGGTTTATATTTATTTATTGATTTTCTTTAATCTATTGCAAATATATTTTTTTAAATACATTTTTTCCTACCCACTGACAGATTGCATTATAGGAACCACAAATATTTTTTTGTTTGGCCTAAATATAAATCGTTATGCAGTATGAATTAAATAGTCATTGCATGTTTAAAATGTCATGTAGATTTGGAGGTGAACAAAGCGTCAATAATAGAACTATCATTCTGCAACAATTAGAACTTTCAGCTCGTACTGTGTGAAGGGGTTTTCCCACATACAGTATATTTAATGAAAATAAAGGGACGTTATAATATATTATGTGAAATTACACTCTGAAATAAAATCATTTTATTTTACATTCCCTTTAAAGTTATAATTGTCTCGTCTTATAGAAGATTCAGAACCAAAGAACATGAACAATTTTAAAAATGCCTGACTTTCACGCTCTCTCATGCATATATTTCTGTCATCACACAGTGCACATATTTAATATTTCTTATCCTTTCTGCTTCTCTACCTTTTTTCTATTTCTGGTCTTTTACTCCTTCTGTCATCTCCTATGTTTCTGTACTGATTTTTTCTTCACTCATGGTTTTCATGCTCTCTTCCTTCTGTGCCCTCATTCTCTCCCCATCTCTCTCTCTCGCTCTGTCTCTCTCTCTTTCTCGCTCGCTCTCTCGCTCTCTGATGTCACTGCATTGATCAGGCTGCTGCTGCTTAGCTGCATTAAAATATGCATTAAAAATGGCTGCAGTATACAAGATGGATCTGCCTATCCTGCGTGTGTGAGACAGACACCACTGAAGCGGATGTGTGTGTGCATGTGTGTGTGCATGTGTATGTGTGTGTATGCAAATGTATGGACACTGTTTTTTTCCCCCCCTAATCTCCCAGCACTGCTGCTAACCCGAGATTGCCATCATTTTTCCCCTGACATTAGCATCACAGAGCTCTGCTTCTACCTCTCTTTTTTTGGTCACTCTGCCTTTCAGCACCCTTGCTGACAGTCTTCCTTCCCTTTCTCCACCTGTGCAGTCATTCCTCTTATACCATCATCCACCCTTTCATCCTTTTCTCTTATTGCAGAATGCATCTGTTCTGCTCTGCCATTTCTCTCTCTCTCTCTCTCTCTCTCTCTCTCTCTCTCTCTCTCTCTCTCTCTCTCTCTCTCTCTCAATCGCTCGCTTGCCGTCCATCATCTTCCCCGGTGTTTTTGATGCTAGCATCGTACCGTTCTGATTCCCTCTCTCGCTTCATCTTTCGCTCTCTCTTTCCTAACCGTTTTACAGCCATGTTGATTAAAGTTTCAGTGGCTATACCAGTGCAAAGTCGATGCCACCTCTGAAGCTCAGCGGAAAGAGGGCTCTGAGAAGAGAGAGAGGGAGAGAGAGAGTGATGGAGAGAGCGAGAGAGAGCGAGAGAGAGAGAGAGAGAGATGACGCACAGACTTTGAGAGCAGTGCTAGACAGCAAGCAACGAGTCAAATGAGTCGATTTTTATTTTCGTTGCAAGATGGCGCATTTTTCTGTTTCGTCTGTTTCACCTCATTCTCTGATGAGCAGAAATAAATAGTACATTCTACATGTTTCCTTTTCTGCAGAAAGCGCTGTGATGCGATTCTTACTCTGCGTATGACTGGACGCCAGCAGCTGTGTTTCATTTTGCTAAGGTAGGAATTTTTTTGTTTTGTTTTGTTTTTTACAATTTTATTTTTATTTATAATTGTTTAAAATTGATCATGTGTTATGATTGCCCCCTCTTTGCTTTCCTTTTCTATGATGCTATTTACACTGTGTTAAGTAAGGGTGTGGCAGCATCCGTTTTCGCATATCTACGGATGGGGACTTAGAACGCGAAATCAGTAAGATAACGTAACAAAATCTGTGTTCAGAACAAAATCAACAAAAAATACCAACAATTAGCTTTAGCATATTGCGCTATTAAGCTGACTCATACGCGAGCCGCTATCAGCGGAAGAGATGCAGCAAACCCTGAGAGTCCAGAGGCTGAGCAGACAAACCCACACACACACACACACACTCACACTCACACAGGAGCAGAGCAGGCAAAGCCGTCTATACTCCATCTTAACGTATGCTGCAAAGCCGATCCTTAAAATTTTTTTATGCTGTTCATTCATCACCAGCTTAATTGCTGATTAATGCGTTGCCGTGACAACAGAGGCCTGCTTCAGCTGGGATCATACCAACTTCTCTGCTTTTACAACAGAATGAAAAGATAAAGGCTATACATGGTGGCTTTAGGTTTGTTTGTTTGTTTGTTCATGCATACATTTGTATATACATTTTATTTCCCAGTGCAGACTTGTCAATGCACAAAATTCAACACATCAACAAATCTTTGTGTGTGTCTGATGATGTCATCATAGCTCTACGTGGGTGGATGATCTGTGCCTTTTTTGTTTTGCTGTGTAATTCATGTAGAGCTTCACATGTGGTTTTCTATCTTTCTTTTTTCTCTCTCATGCTCACGTATTCCGAAACTCACTCACATCTTTCACAACCCGCATGATGTCGATCAAAAATAAATTCCTTCAGAAAAAAACCTTTAAAAAGAGAAAACTTCGCGTCATGTAACAAAATTCTGTGTGTGTGTGTGTGTGTAGGTTATTAATATTTCTTTTATCAGTTGTTTTATTTGTACCATGCTAACTGCTAGCAACGTACATGAAGTACATATCTATTAGCATTCTGCTAATAGATCAATATAATTTTTAACTGTAATAAAACTGGCATGGTGCAGGCCTAATTTCCGTAGAGTTCATCACAGTGTGTGAAAAGCAAGCATTGTTCACCAACGAGAGTGATCTGAATCTTCAGCTAAACCCCAGCAGCCATTTTGTGCTCATCTCTTGTTCATGTTTTAAAATGGCCGCGCTGCAGTGAGGAAATGAGCAGAACTGCAACTCATCTGGAAAAAAAAAAAAAGAACGAGAAACGCAGACATCATAAAGTATTAGAATTGGAATACGAATAGGATGATACATAGGTGCAGAGAGACAGGAAGAGAGACAATACAAATGAGACTAAGAAAGGGAACAGAGTCGTCAAAAGAGGAAGAGACAGAGAAGCAGAGCATACCTGAGACAAAGTGACTGATAGAGAAGAGCTGAGAGAGGGAGAGGGAAGAAGAAAGAGGAAAGAGAGTGAGAGAGAGAGAGGAGACATTATATAAATAATTTCATGTAGCAGAGCAATAATGCAATAATATTAAAAATAAAACATTTAAAAACAGTAATTGGTTCGCGATATCCCAAACATGATAGAGGAACCTAGCATCGCAACTCGCAGTCAATCGCTAATGTTAGCACTCTGTATATACAAACTCCTGGACATGCACACAGATTAGTTAGTAATAGATAGTATAATGAATATAATGAATTGTATTAACAGGGGATTATTAACCATCGACCACATTAAAGATATATCACAGTTCATGATGAGAACCTGAAACATGGTTCTCTCTCAAGTAGTGGTAGGAAGCATGTTTAGAAAGCGTTTGTCATACCCCTCCTTACAGCAGCCCCTTTATTCTATCTCTTCTCCTCCTGTTCTCCATCTGTTTTGGGTTTTTTTTCCATTATTATTCTGTATATACTGTACCTCTACAGTCAGTTTCTTAATCCAGGAGGCTGTTTAAGAACCCAAGAACCCTAAGCTATCTAAATCCTCTTCAGAGATATGTACAATTTTATCAATAACAAGTAATGTTTATAACCTCTTATAAAATATAGATGTTTTTACATCATCGGCTCTTTTTTTATTTCTGTCTTTTTTTCTAAACGGGTATTCTGATTAGTTGGAGCACACTGGAGGTGGACGTGGTTTCTACTGTAAAAGCTCTGCTGCCATCTTGTGTTTTGCACGATGAGCTGTAGAAATGCTCTGAATGTTTATTCTGTCCGTTTATTTCACACACACACACACACACACACACACACACACACACACACACACACACACACACACACACAGAGATGTGTGACTGTAATAATACTGTTTACAGCATAAGGTAAATATGAAATGGTGTTTGTGTTTATGGCTAATCTCACACTGTTCTATTTACTCACTTGTAGTTTTTAGTAAAAAATAAAAGTTGTTTTATCATTAGTGAGAGGATGTGTTGGTGCACAGTACTGATGCTGCACCTTTGTGTAACCGGCACTGATCTGCGTCCACATGGGCCCTGGTGGCTGCTTATTATTTTGATGTTTGTCAGTAGATTTATTTGTTAACATCAGTGGATTGTGTTGTGTTTGGTGGTGTTATAACATCACATCAGCTCTGATTTATTAGTCTTTAGTAAAGTACGTGTAAATGTTTGTATAATCCAAACAAAACATTTCCACCAGACCTTCAGAAGTTTCAGAAATGCTGATTTTCTTCATACTCACTTGTGTGTGTTTATAAATGGCAGTCAACTGTTTATCACCAGGCTTGCCTCCGTAGGCCTGCACCGTGCAGGAAGAGCAGCAGTGCAAGCTAGACTGCAAGACTACAATTCCCAGTGCGCGTGGCTGCAGCAGCATAACGCCATTTAAGTACTCACGGCTGGGAATTAATTATCGAATGGGCTCGGGTCATTAGCCTGGTTATTTAAGGACTTCTTTTGTTGCGCCTCTGTTTATCTGCTTGTTTAGTTTAGTGTCATTGTTCTACGTTTCTGTTTGTTGTAAGCCCAGTCCATGACTTGTGTTCTGTTTGCCTGGCCTGTGTTGGATTAAAGCCATTTCTAAATCCAGCATTTGTGTCCACCTTTTGTACCCACAGCTCCGCAGCCGCAACCTGACAACTACTAGCATCTTGTGACACCCATAAAACTTCATAATTGTTAAAGCTCTCAGAGTGGAAAGTGCAAAATGACTTAAAAATTTCTCAGAGACAGTACTGGAAATACTTTTGACTCACGTTAATAATAATATAAAATATTTTTACATTGTAACCAGCAGAGTCGCAGCACCTGGAAAAGCCAAATATGGAGAGAATCCAAGAGTCCTCTTTGATGCTGTCTAGGAATTGACTAGGCTGCTATGCTTAGAGCCATGCAGGACATGAATGAAATGAGCTCAAGTTTACAGCAAACATGGCAGTGATGGCAAAATGAGAAAAGGTGTAAATAAAGACTGCTATGTAAATTAAATGGATGGCTGATTTTCACTTGTTTATGCTACAAACCTTTGACTTAAAGACACATGCACTAATGTATGTTAACTCTGTTAAGTTATGGCTGGAGGAGGAAAGTGTTCTCATATTTTGTGATGAGCCGGATGGCACACAGAACACAAGGGCTTATACCTCGCATTGTAGGCTTTAAAATGTGGCAGTAGTAAGAACCAATGGACAAAATTTGGACATGCATAGGAATGGCACATCTGAATTAGTGTGTGTGTGTGTGTGTGTGTGTGTGTACCAAAGTGTTGCACAGCATTAAAAGGCAATGGCAAGCAAACCAACTTATACACCAGCTTTCATTCTCTGAAAAAAAAACATCATAATGATCTATAAATGTTATTTCCCTCATAAGTGCAGCAACTTGCCAACTTCTAGAAATATCAACTTTGTAATTTGCACTGCCTCAACTTACTTACGCACCCCAGGCAATCTCAATTTAAATGGTGGCATTTGTTCTAGCCTAGTCTAGATAATTTGTCTCATTTGTCTATAAAATCAATTTGGGTTGGCTTGCTGTCTTTATTTAAAAAACAATGCATTTGATCATTTAACAAATCGTATGATTTTCAAGCATAAATTACCCATTTAATGGGGTTTGATCCAGGACTTTACATAAGCCACACTAAAACCTTAATTCAGTGAGAAATCATCCCCACACCATCACACTACCTCCACTATGTTTGATTGCTGGTATGTTGTTCTTATTGAAGAATTTTGTATTTGCGTTGCCCCAGTTAACCATTTTTTAAAAAAAGTTCTGCTTTGGACTTGTCAGACTTTGGTGTAATCATGAACATTGTCCTTGTCTGAGGTGAGCAAGCCCTGCAGATTATTAGGTGTATGCCTGGCTGTTTTGTGACTTCCTGGAGGAGTGGTCTGTATATTCACACAATCAGAGTAGTGAAAGTTCACCAGCTGCCTTTCACACACCCATGGTAGTCATACCCTCCGAAAAAATCATCTACACTGCCAGTACAATTGTGACCCTCCAGCACAAAGCCAGTCGGAACCCGCATGACCCAGGTAAGCGGCTCATAGTATAACATTATCTTTCACTTCCCACTTCCTACATGGAGGCCGCTTATGTCCTAATGCCGCGCGCTGTTCGCGGCTAGTGTGCACGTGGTTTGGGAGTTCAATTCAAAATTAGTTTTAGAGTGTACAACACACTGTATGAAATGATCATCTCCTAAAGTTTAGAAACCCCAAAAACCCCACATACACGCTAGCCACTAACAGCTCACGACATTAGGACATAAGCGGCCTTCAAGTAGGAAGTGGGAAATGAAAGATGACATTATTCTATGAGCCGCTTACCTGGGTCATGCGAGTTCCAACTGGTTTTGTGCTGGAGGGTCACAATTAGTTATCTCAGGAGTTATCTCTGTGTCCCCACAGCCCTTATAGATTTACCTGCCTCTGCACTGGCCAAATTACTCCACTATTGACCTGCTTGTTGGTACAACACCTCCATGCAGCAGAATCTACCCACTGTCCCTCACTGAGCAACAGACTATGGAGGAGTTTGCTGAGGGAAACCTCAAACAAGCCTTGTGGCTACAGAGTGGAACGGAAGAAGAGTAGGTTGGAAACACTGATCTAAAAATAACTGGATTAAGCACTTGGCCTATCAGTCCGCTCAGAAGTGAAGCTGGCCAACCCAGGCTGGCCGACATATCACTAGTCATTACAACCATGAACATTACAACATTACAACCATATCTATTATGTGGACCGCTCCATAAGCATGATACTAAGAAAAGTGGTGAAGATGGATCCTTTTATAAATACTTGATAATTGAATTATGTAATATTTTACTGTCTTGTATATATATAAAATCCTGAGTCGATTTTCCGTAGAACAGTGCTCAATACATCGAAGTAGAGCGAAATACGTCCTTTTATTTTTTTTCCCACATACTATATATATATGTATATGTTGTTGTGGTTAAGAATGGTTTTGCAAGATATTCTCAGTATAGAAAACTTTTAATACAGTATATATA
>JBCNYH010000001.1:77602285-77614817 GCA_039654325.1 Tandanus tandanus
TACAAAGATACTTAAAACGCTACTTACACATGGAATGATTTCCTTCATCCTGGTTTCTTTCTGTTTGTACAGTTTAAAGCTGCACATGAAGGCATCATTAAAAAGTAATAGTAGACTATAAAACAATAAAAAAGAAGAAAGTAAACGGGAGATGCTTTGATTGGAATCAGGCTTTTAGGACCACAGCAGGGAATGTTTTGGATCTAGCAAAATGGCTGCACGAGCTGTGACTTCAGCCTCAGCAGTCCAGTCCGATATCCAATTATTTTTAGATCAGTGGTTGGAAAGTGGATGAGTAAGTAGCATGAAGACTGCATGTCCCAGAATGCAACATCACAAAAACCCATCCATCACAGCATTGTTTTTTCATTCTATAAATGTCTTTACATTTCATTTATTTTACCCACAAAGTCTTATTTCATGCATACAAGATTCAGTCACGTGATGTCTATTTTTAGCTACTAAGCTCTGCTGACTTTAATAGTGTAACTCTGTTCCAATAACTAGGATACATCTAGCCATGCATGTTCCCAGCTTCCGCTGGCCTTTTCTTCAGGAGAGCAAGAGGGGAGGCCTCCGCTCCTGTATTGATTATCAAGCTTTATCACCATAAAACAATCTGTAATTACTATCCATAGTGCCATCAGCCCTAGAACAGCTCAATGAGGCCTCCGTCTTCACTTCATGGCCTGCATTGTTCATATTCTGATAATCCGTTCTTGGGGCAGCCATGGACTAATGGTTAGAGAAGCGGGTTTGGGACCGAAAGGCCGCTGGCACCTCACCCCCAACTGCCCTCTGGGCGCCGCAATGTGTGCAAGCCCACTGCTCCGAGTGTCTGTGTGCTCACTGTTTACGTGTGTATGTGCTCACTTTGGATGGGTTAAATGCAGATGTCAGAGCAGAGTGCAAATTCCCCTCATATTCTTCCTGGGTTATGTCATTGGCCCAGAGGGGGTAGCAATGGTTCAGACCAAAGTCACCATAGTGACGCCATGGCCTCAACCCTGAATTGTAAATGAGCTTCATTAGTGATTTCAGCATGGTGGCCAGCCCTCTCACAGCCCAATTGAAGAGAAGAGTAAAAAGCAGCAGAGGAAGCTTTCCACAAACTAAAGAGCACTTTCATCACAGTTCCAGTCCTCAAGCATCCTGACGCCGACGGATTACTCGCCATTGAAGTGGACACCTCAGACACAGGGGTGGGGGTCATGTTATGTCAGTGTGTTGGGAAGATGCCAAAAAATGCATCCCATAGCCTTCTCCTCAGAACAGCTCTTCCCAGCAGAAATAAATTATGATGTGGGTGATCAAGGGCTTCTAGCTATCAAACTTGCCCCAGTGACACCGGCTCATGATGGCAAAACATCCACCAAAACATTATATACAATGACCATGGGAGTCCTCAATATCTCCACAATGCAAAGAGGCTTAACCCATGCCAGGTATCAACATTTACACTGCATTTGAAGTGGTTGTAAGACAGGAATATGAGTGTGATGATCTTCTCAGATACCCCGTATAACCTCAGGATCTTCCTTAGGGTCTCCCTGGGCATGCTGTCAAATGCTTTCTTGACATAAATGAAGTTGATGTACAACAAAACGTTCCACTTAAGGCACTGCTCGATGATGTTCCTCTGAGCAAAGATTTGATCAGTGCACCTGCCTCTTTCCTGAACTCTGCTTGTTCTTTTTCTTGGGACAGAAAGTAGTGTAATACCATGGCAATTGTCATACTTTTGCAGATTGCCTTTCTTGGGGAATTTGACAGTGAGTCTCTTTTCTAGTCACTAGGGATAGTGTTGCTGTACCAAATTGTTGCAAATAGGACAGTCAGCACTCTTAATGTTGCATCGGGGTCTGCCCTAAGCATCTCAGCATGGATCTAACTGATTACTGGGGCTTTGTTGTTCTTCATGGCTTTAATAAAATTTAAGTCAGCTAAGGTGGGTGGACAAATGTCAATATTCAGGATCTCTTCTGGTGGTACAGACTTAAGGTTTGCCAGCTGGTTAAGTACTTCTTGTAAATGTGCTCATTGGGCTACTTGTTTGCATTTGAATGTTATTGTGCTGCTGTCTTTGCCCTTGATTGGAACTGGTTTGGTTGGTTGGCATTACTACCACTATAGAGCTGTTATGCAATCTTATAAACAACACTCAACTCCCCTATGGTAGTGGCTTGTTTGGCCTTACTGTAAGATGTAAGACCTGGCCTTACATGGATATAAGACCTAAATGGGGGACCTAAGTGGTCCTTTCTGGAAGAGATAGCCTCTTCCAGAAAGGACAACTTAGGTCCCCCAATTAGGTCTTACATCTGTGAGTTACCGGGGTGTAGCACAGTGGACCAGCGCTTTACCCTTGCAGAGTTTCTGAGGGGTCATGGGAGTTTAACTATTCAGTCTAAATGTGGACATGGAGAAGGCCTATGACCATATCCCTGGAGGATTCTGTGAAGGGTGCTAAAGGCTCTCTGATTTCTGTATAAATAAAGCAAGAACTGTGTCCACATCCTTGGCACACAGTTAAAGTTTAAGTTAAATTTTGTTACACGTGGTGCACAAGAAACTATATACTGGTCAGTGGCAGTGGCAGCTACACGTTCTACTGTGCTCTTTTTGTTTTGACTTGACACTGCTTTGTACATCTCTGAAAAGAGGGTATGGATGAAACAATCCATAACTACCTTTGCTGCAACATAGTACCTGTCTTTAAAGTCCTTTCACCAAGTACTTTTGCCTGATGGGTCCGTCTAATAAAATGTGGGATAAGGATTGTAAAACCATCTTTTCCATTACCTTTGTTGTGGTGTTGTTCTAAAACATATCCAGCTTGTTAAACAGATAAACAACTCCTGCATGTCCTGTTGATGTCTGACATTCTCAATCAACTATGTTAAAGGATCCATTTTCACTAGTACAAATATTCACATACAAGGCAGGAGAAAAAATGAACTCCGCTGAATGAGAACTCTAATCAAATTAAAAATACTCAGTCTTTTACTCTCAGAGCAGAATTTGGCAGCAAGAGCAGACGTAAGCTGCCTGCAAAAGCATACTTATTAACTTCTACTGAGAGAAACTGTATATTTAATACTTTTTGAATAAGATGTATGAAATTCTTCTTACAGTGGCTTGCAAAAGTATTCATAGCAGAGCTCCCGTGCACCATTGATATGGAAAAAGTGTCTAACCATCGAGTTGCTTTTGTAATATTAAGAAAAACCTATAGCATACGTCCATCCAACCCGCTGTCCTTCTGGTGTACGAGTACACATGGGAACCCTGTATTATTCTTTGAAAATGTTATATATTTTTACATTTTTTCTGTGACAGAGTAATATAGAGGACAAGAAGCATATAATACTCAGGTCACATGACGTGAAGTCATTGTTAATGGTGTGAAATAAATAAACAAGTAATGATATTCTTGTTTTATTGAAATGTTCTCTAAACTTACAGTTTCTAAATGGTGCACTTTATATGTCGTGACTTTTTTTTCTTTGATTTTGCTATACTGTATTAATCATGCAAGGGAAATTATTACTTCTGCATTTAACCAATCCAAAGTGAGCACACACACACACACACGTAAACAGTGAGCGCACACACACTCGGTGCAGTGGGCTTCCACACACATTGGGGCGCCCGGAGAGCAGTTGGGGGTTCGGTGCCTTGCTCAGTGGCACTTCAGCCTTGAAGGTGAAGGAAGGGAAGGTGCAGCTCACTCCCCCACCACCACACATTTTTCCTGCTGGTTTGGGAATTCCCTTCTATAAACAAGTTATTAAAATTAATTCATCTTGATATACATAGGATACGTGTATGGGGTTTGAGATTTCCCACCAAAAATATGTCAAGTAAGGGAAATCATTTGGGAGCTCCGCTTTTAGGCAGTGAATAAATCTACTTTTCCACATTTTCTCACGTTACAACCACAAATGTAAATGTATTTTTTTGGGATTTTATGTGATAGACCAACACAAAGTAGTGCATAATTGTGAAGTTGAAGGAAAATGATACATGGTTTTTAAAATAGTTTTCAAATAAAAAACTGAAAATTGGGGTGTGCATTTGTATTCAGCTCCCTTTACTCTGATACCCCTAAATAAAATACAGTGCAACCAATCACCTTCAGAAGTCACCAAATTATTAAATAGAGTCGACCTGTGTGTAATCTAATCTCAGTATAAATAAACTGTTCTGTGAAGGAGTCAGAGTTTTTTTTATAGAAGAGTAAACAAACAGCATCATTAAGGCCAAAAAACACAGCAGACAGGTCAGAAATAAAGTTGAAAGTTTAAGTTATAAAAAAAATATCCCAAGCTTTGAACATCTCATGGAGCATTGTTCAATCCAGCATCCGAAAAGGGAAAGAGTATTGCACAATTGCAAACCTACCAACTCTGCCCATCTAAACTGACAGGTCAGGCAAGGAGAACATTGATCAGAGAAGCAGTCAAGGGGCCCATGGTAACTCTGGATGAGTTGCAGAGATCCACAGCTCAGGGGTGAGAATCTGTCCACAGCAAAACTATTAGTTGTGCACTCTATAAATCTGGCCTTTATGGAGGAGTGGCAAGAAGAAAGCCATTGTTAAAAGAAAGCCATAAGATGTCCTGTTGCAGGCCACTGCAAATCATGAAATAATAATATAATTGTAACTACAGGATGCTGTTAGATTTTTAAAAGAACCATTATAAAGTTTTGTTTTAATAAAACTTTCATGGTGAGGAAAGAAGTACAAATTTGTTCACAAATCTCTTGTTGTAGTCCTTGTTTATTTTCCTAAGCAAAATTATAAAATCCCATTTTAGTTTTCACACAAAAGTGTTTGAGCTACTTTGTCCACAACTTTGTGGTATTTAGATCAGTTTCAGACAGAAGGAGGTCTTAGAACTAAAGACAATCTGGTTAGAGGTTTTATATATACTCCCAGTTTAAGTATACTCCCAGTTTAACACTACACATTGGTCACATACTAGCTTCAAATTCTTTGTTTAATGCAGCCTGCATAAATAACACGTTCATTCAATCGCCAAACTGCTTAATCCTACTAGGGTCAAATGAAGGCTGGAGCCTATCTCAGCCGACTCTGGGTGAAGGCAGGGTACACCCTGAACAGTTCACTGCAGGGCCAACACACACACAACCATACACATTCACACCTAGGGGCAATTTGGAACAGCCATTTAGCCTAGTGCATGTCTATGGACTCTGGGAGGAAACCACAGGGAGAACATGCAACCTCCATACAGAAACACCCTGTCAAGCCCAGGACTCGAACCCAGGAATTCCTTGCTGTGAGGTGGATGTGTTAAGCACTATGCCACCATGCCACCCAGAATAACACAGCTGAGTGGAGCTAGACTTGCAGGTATCGCTATGTGGGGGTTAGCAATTTTGGGTGAACTGCACTGAATGTTGTACATATTGCTTGCTATAGTCAAAAGACAGGAAAGCCAATAAGGGGTGTTTTTATAGTACTTTATATGTTGAACCATGGTCAGCTGGAAAAATTGACCACGACCATTGAGTTTACTATCTGCCTATCAGCAAACTGAAAATGTGTGCAATTTTACTTTCGGATAATTCAAATTAAGACGTTGGTTTTAAAAGTTGAAAAGCATTATTCAACAGTTACTCTGTTACTCTGTTACAGTTCTGAAATTTAAACTAACATTACAGTCATTATCACAGCACCTTTTACTATTGATACACTGTCCATTAACATGTGTTTTTCTCTTTCATTCACACTTAGAGATGATGATCCAATCCAGCTGTAATGGTATGATGGACAACTTGCACCCCCATACTGTCCTTTCTCAGCTCAGTGAACAACGTTCACTTGGCCTGTTTTGTGATGTTACCATTGTTGTGGAGGACATCAAATTCCGTGCCCACCGAAATGTCCTGGCTGCAACTAGCGGATATTTCCGCAATGTTTTCACAGCCTCTGAGACTTGCAGTTCCAGTCAGGTTTTGGAAATTCCAGATCTGAAGTCAGAAGTGTTTGCCAGCATCCTTAATTTCATTTACTCCTCCAAAGTTGATTTAGCAGGTAAAGGGGACAACAAGTCCTTAATTGCTGCAGGGAAAAAATTAGGAATCCCCTTTCTAGAGAAGCTTATTGAGATTGAAAGACAAAACTCTGGACAGGCACAAAACCAAGCCTTTGCTAAATCAGAAAATTCACCCAATCAGACAAAGCTGGCTGTTTTTTGCACTTTGAAGAAGGAGACACCACGGGTTGAGGAGCAAGTATGCTCCAAAGGTCCACGCATAACTAATGCTTTTTCCATTATAGAAGTGCCAGAAGTGAACAACCCATTTACTTCAGTGGACTTGCACAGTAATGACCACCAGTCACCAGACACAACTCACCAAGCAATATCAGGAATACCATCTATAGAAAGTGATTCTGTTGATGCCATGTTTGAACACTCATATGCTGTTAGCCAAGGCCAGCAAACTACTGAGCTAAAAGAGAAGGTACAACAATATGAAAAAGAAGTCATAAAGCCTGTAGTGCTACCTTGCAAGACTACAACCAACCATAAGCTTGGCCCCATTAAAAAACGCCATCGACTTTGTAAAGGTTTGGCACCCATTTCAAATGAAACTAGTGAATTTATTCAGAGTTCTGTTAGCAGTTCTTTCATACAGAATGGTTCCCCTGACTCCACATCTTTGCGGCAGTCTTCAAGCTCAAATTCAACCTCGTGTCCTGCCCCAGATTTGTTGCCTCCACCTGAGATTTTGCCTGCACAAGATGATGAGCCGCCTTCCTTAATTCCTGAAGATGTATCAACATCTACAACTTACCGCTGCCAGCAATGTCCTGAGGCCTTCAGCAGTTCAGCACTTCTTGCTGTCCATATACAAAGCCACAAGAGAAGATTTGTGAGTCATCTGTTTTGCAAGTACTGTTATAAAAAGTTCATGCACTTAAAACGATTGCGCAATCACGAACAAGTGTGCGTAAAAGGTTTACCACAGCTGGAGCTGAATGGCAAGGAGTCTTCAGACAGTACAGACTCAAGTAGTACACCTTATAGTAGTACACATACATCTTTCCCAAGGGCTGCTCTTCAAGATCCTCCAAAACTTGATAGTACATTATCAAGCCCATTGAAAGCACAGGAAAGAGTTACCAAATCAAGTGGTCAGCGGGCTTATAAATGCAGTGTGTGCAAACGGGCCTATGTAACCCTGTCCAGTTTAAAAAGACACGAGAATGTGCATTCATGGCAAAGAGCCTATCCTTGTCACTACTGCAATAAAGTTTTTGCTTTAGCAGAATACCGTACCAAACATGAGATCTGGCACACAGGAGAGAGGCGCTATCAATGCATCTTCTGCTTGGAGACCTTCTTGACTTACTACATCCTCAAAAACCATCAGAAGTCATTCCATGGCATTGATCCACGTCTGGCAGTGAATAGAAAATCTGCTAATGGTGGTTTCAAGGGAAGTGTATACCCCATAAAACTGTACAGACTTTTACCCATGAAATTCAAGAAGAAAAGGTACAAAACTTATAGTCAAACATACTCTGAAGTCATAGCCAGCCACGAGCATTCTTTCACTGTTCCTCTAGATGCTAACTCACAAACTGCCCCTCTTAAAGGCACAGCTCCTAATCATAACTCCGAGAGTGCCACTAGCAGTCAGTCATTATTCTCAATGCCTGTGACATTTATGGCAACTCCAAAGATGATGGCTTCAGAAGTGCCTCACATTGCATTTGGCCAGCCATGTGAGCAACGTGTAGAAACTCCTTTGTCTTCGGATAAGAATCTGTCTCATACTGAAGAGGAAAGCTTTATTCCCAGTAATACCCATAGTGGAATCGCAGGCTTTCAGTCCACTGTGTCACCTGTTTTCAGTTGTGGATACACCCCACCTATGACAGGAGAGGAAAACACAAAGTCCTCTAAGATAATGAACAGAAATGATTTGTCTCCCATGAAATGCAGCAGTAGCAACACAAACAGGGATGTTCTGCCATTTCTTAACATACCACCTGTGTGCTCATTTGAGGGACTGAGTAAGCTTAGTGAATTATCAGCAGCTGCACAAACTATTGAAGTAATGGCTAATCAGCTGCTTCAGCCACAGCCAGAGACCCTGATGCAGAACCTTCGCCCTGATGGAAAGACAGAAACATACATTGCTAAGCCTGCTTGTCCTGGCCCATCAGTGAACAACCAAGTCTTGCCACTGTGCCAGATAACTGTCAAAATTGGCAATGAGGCCATTATTCGTCGCAAGATTAAAGGTTCAAAGCTGTTCCCAAAGAGGAAAAAGAGAAGAAACTGGAATCAAAATAAGGAAAAAGGTAACATAGCAGAGGATGGTGTAGAATTCCCAAATCTGCGCTTACGGACAGAAGTTTCTAGTTCAGTCACAGAAGATGAGCCATACGATGATGTGAATGATCCTGAAAATGACAAACTGTGGCGTCCTTATTATACATACAAACCTAAAAGGAAGAGCAAAAGATTCCGATCCAAGCGTAAAAGGTTAAAGGCTACTCAGTACTATACAAAGCCGTTTTCTCCTGAACCAGACAGTTACTTCATGGAAATGGATTGTGGTCCAGAGGAAAGCGCCGAAGCAGACAGATCTGAGTCTAGGATGGAGTTAAGGAGTCAAAGTCCAAAGGAAAATTTCACCTGTCATTGCTGTAGCAGCTCTTTCTCGACTTCGGCCTCCCTCAGCATGCATGTTGTCAACTGCCATCCCCCTCGCTGCAAAATTTGTGGTAAGCAGTGTCCTCTTGAAGAGCTTCCCAACACAGATGTCCTGTTCACTGAGGGATTTACATGCAAAAGATGCACCGAGGATGGCTCATGTTTTAACTCATTAGTGATGACTCATAGCCTAAGTAGTGAAAAACGCTACCACTGTTCATACTGTCCACAGCGGTTCCTCTACCTTGCCACCAAAAAGAGCCATGAAGCAAAACATCTTGAGAGGATCAGTATGGAACACAGCTGTCACTACTGCCCTAAAGTGTGCAAGTCTGCAATGCTGCTGAGCATACATGAGAGTAAGCACTTCAAAAAGATAACAGAAACAGAAAATAGTGAGATAAAGGCAATCACAAAATCATATTTGCCTGCTTCTGAGAACAAAGAACAACCGAAAATGGAACCTTGGGCAAGTCCTAAAATCTGCTTTCCACTCAGCCCTAAAACTGATGAGGCACTGGATATGGATGCTAAGGGAATTTTTCCACAAGCTCCTCAATTCCACAAAACGACATCCCGTTTGTTATCCTGTAAAGGTGACAGGACTTTGTCTTCATTTCATTCAGAGAAACAGAGAAGAAAATCGAATAAGAAAATCTTGATGGAATTTTCTAAAGGCTCCACTCTGGGGTTTGAGACAGAAGTGCAAAAGGGTGTTCTGCCTAAAAATTTAACAAACAACCATCTCAATACATCCAGTCTCTATACATGTCTGTCAGGAGTGCCTGCTCTTAAGGTTGATTGTAAGGATCTACGGTCTGATTCTAAAGTCTGAAATCTGATTCTAAAGGAAGGAAATACAGAAAGTTATATTTACGCAATAAACGTTAATAAGCGCAGTATAAAAATGAACATTAAAACTGAGTGACAAAAATGAAAGTTGTTATATTGACTTTACAATGGTGTAAATATAAAGTATTTTTATTTGTTTCCTGAAAAATACTGTTGGTAGTTTTCTTTTAATGTTTTTTCTATAAAAGGAGAAGATTTTATTTTTATACGTTTTTGTTTGCCTTCCTGGATCAAGTGGATGTGTCATTGCTTAACAGCTGCGTTAAGAGAAGCGGGACTTAATCACGTTTTAAAGACTCAGTTGAAATATTTGTCATAGTCACCTTATCTGTCACATGCACTTGACAGTGATTCATTAATGGTTTTATTCATTTTGAACTACTTTTTTTTTTTTTTAAGTAAATGAGGCAAATTGTTTGACAAGCATGTAATTATAACCAGGTCGATTTCATAGTAAGTGCCATAACTTGCAAAACAAATAAGTTAATTTTACTTTATTTAGAAAAGGTAGTTCAAAAGGATTTAAAGCACTAAAATGAGTCATTATTGTGAATCAAATGAGTTGCCTCATGCAATGTTCAATTAAAAAAATATGTAAATCTGTAACGATTGATATTATTGTGATTTATACAGTACAATATGTTAACACAAATTATCTGTGACACCCTTTAGTAGCTGGTTGTATAATGTTTAACCCAATCCTAACCATATGCTTTAATAGATCGAGCTATTTGTGCACTGGTTTATTTTGGAAGTTGTGTTTTGTCAGATTTCCCTTTATGTTTATATTTCTTCCAGTATTTTTGTTTGTTGTTCATATATTTAATGAAGTTATAAATGTATTGAGCAACAAGTAGAACAATTGCACTTGCATCATAGGCACATAGACATTTTTTTTTTTGTTTGTTTTTTTGTTTTTTTAACATAACATACAGCATAGATTTCCAACAATACCCATGTAAAATGTTATGGTTAAAAATGAAAATTCACAGCATGGGATATTGTATTAATGTAAGCTTGTGTCTGTGTGCCTTCCTTTGTAACTGGGAGAGTTGGACACAGCTGCAATTATGGTTAATAACTTTCAGTGGATGTTAGTCCTGTAATTTAATCCATTTGTTTCCTGTTATTAACATAGTAAACTATTTTGTGGTTACATCAAAGTTTTCCAGCCACTGTTGATTAAAGTGTACCTGTGGTGAATTGGTGTTACTAGCTCTTTAAAACGATCACGTACAACATCAGCGGTTCCTTCCAGCAACATCAATCCATGACCGATTTTAAAGTGCGTGCGAGTGTTATGACTCTGGGCATGCTCATAGATATTTTGCCTTTCTGATTGGCTGTTCCAGCCTGGTTGGATTGGCTACGTCACTGACCCTGTGTAGCATAACACATTATCAGCCAGTGCTGAGCTGCACAAACTACAAGCGCAGAAATCGCGGAAAACATTTCTTTTTGTTCCTAAACTAACTGATGTTAGGAAAGCCGAGTCGGCAAAACGTTAGCTGCATAAGCCATTTTGGATTTACCGTCACGCTCATCTCTGGCAGCATTCTCATCCTCACAGTCACTAGAATGTAACGTCTCACTGTCTAAACAAGAGATGTCAACCCCCACCCAACGCGTTGACATCACTTCCAGGGAAAAACGACTGCTAAGCTGCTAAACCCTGCAGTTCAGCCCCGCTAGTAAATTACCGGTTTGTGCTTTTCTAGTCATTTATGTTGAAATAAGTGTCTGTGTCACTTAAACGTATTACATACACACAGATTATGCTGTAAGGATGACCAATAGCGGTACACTTTAATAATGTGGACAGGTGACTGAAAACAAAGTTTTTCATGAACCTGTTTATGCACACTGCAGTTTTAAATGTTATCTGAATGTGATGACTCTTTATTTCAGCTGATGAGAAGGTTATTAACTGTGTAATCTGTAATTTCATATTTGTGATTTGTGCTGTTGATACGCTCCAGAATATTATCTGTACTGTACTGCTCCAGCTTAAATAAGATATGTGGGAACATTAGGCTGTAGCTGACACACATGAATCTTCGTTATTTTTTATGTTATTTTATGTTAGTGTTCTTCCTCATTTCATCTTTAAAGTTTAGGCTTTTCAGAATGTTTTTGCATTTTCACGTGTACACAGATGTTCTCAAAATCCTGTGGAAGGATTATTTTTAAACCAGTATACATCCTTCATGCTGATTCTGTTATAGAAACGGGTTTCTAATCTAAATCAGATTAATCAAAACTCAATTGATTCACTTTAATCTTTTAATCCAAATCAGTTTAAATGCATCATAACACAGCATAACACAGCTTGAACACCACCAATATATTTGTAGCATTTATTATTAAACTTCAGCTCATAATTGTTACTCTCGTCTGAGTTTGATTCAGAGAAGATTTAAAAACTGTTTATTTCCAGTTATTATCACTGTAAAATATTTGCTTCTATAACAATTCTTTCTTTCTCTTCTGAATAACAGCAATGTTTCTGATCTCTATAGGACCAATGCTCTAATTGTTCACCGAAATACTCCTATGAAGGACGCGCAATAAATACTATTAATTGCAATAAACTTGTAATTTTTTATATAGTTGTATTACCAGAAACTGATTTTAAAAGTTTGTGTGATGTAAAAGGAATTTCATGTTCTTTTTTTTCACCTTTAATCTGATTCGGGGCAGCCGTAGCCTAATGGTCAGAGAAGTGGCTTTGGGACCGAAAGGTCGCTGGTACGATTCTTGAAACAGCAGGAAAATGTGTGGCAAAAAGTGAGCTGCAGCTTCCCTTCCTCCACATTCATGGCTGAAGTGCCCTTGAGCAGGACACCTAACCCCAACTGCTATCCCGGCACCCCCAATGTGTGTGGCAGCCAACTTCTCCGAGTATGTGTGCTCACTGTTTACGTGTGTGTGTGTGCTCACTTTGGATGGGTTAAATGCAGAGGCAATAATTTCCCTTGCGG
>JBCNYH010000001.1:77615072-77631043 GCA_039654325.1 Tandanus tandanus
TTTACGTGTGTGTGTGTGTGCTCACTTTGGATGGGTTAAATGCAGAGGCAATAATTTCCCTTGCGGGATTAATACAGAGTAGAGTATTAATGTAGAGTCTTGGGTCTCACAGCAATATCCTTGGTGGAATGCTTACGGCCTGTCGTCTCCTACCTTCAGAAGCAACGGGCCTACGACTGCCTCTCCGACTAAGTTACTTAATTTATTATTAATTGCTATATTCATTGGCTCATCTGTAATAAATTGTTAAACCAACTTTCTTTGCCTGACCTGGATTGTTCCGAACACTTCTGGAACTCACGACAGTTTGTCACAGATCATATGTGCTTGTTACATCACGTTACGTCACACCTCCCTCCATAAAAGAAAAGTTTTGTGAAAATCTTATAATATGAAATAAAATTACAATTATGAAACAAATATGAAACTTATGAAAATATGAAACAAAATGATAATTATCATAACTTCATAAATGATATTTTTGTATGCAAAGTTGGAAAACAGCTTGGAAATAGTCTGCAATAATTGTGTGGTCTTAACCACATGTACGAACATGTCAAGATATACATTCAACGAGAGAGTGCATCTGCACACACATTATTGGCCACTTGAACATGTTTCAGCATGTGAAATGTCGAGATGACGAGGTTGTATTCTTGCAACATTAAACTCCAACCCAACAACCTTCTGTTCATCCCTTTCATTTTATGTAGGAATATCAATGGGTTGTGGTTGGTATATAATGTTACATTGCTAATATTTGAGCTAACTTCTCTTTTTCAATGGTGGAATAATTTTTCTGGTGGGCATTGAATTTCTTTGAAAAGTAACAGACTGGATGTTCAACGCCATCATCATCCAACTGTACCAGTACAGCACCTGCACCAACATCGCTGGCATCTACAGCCAAACTGAAGGGTTTGCTGATATCTGGGGCCTGAAGAATGGGTTGTGCACATAGTAGGGATTTGACATTGTTAAAGGCCCTTTGTCAAGATTCGGACCAAAGGGCCTTCTATTCTTCAATAGATCTGTTAATGGGGCAGTGATGTCGGCAAAGTAGCCTGCCATACCTAGGAATCTCATTAGGCCGCATTTGTTTTCTGGGGCTGGGAAGTCCACGATAGTTTGGACCTTCGCTGTAATGGGAGCTATGCGCCCATGGCCGACAACATAGCCTAGATAGGTCACAGTAGCTTGACCGAATTTGCTCTTAGCCAGGTTGATAGTTAAATTAGCCCCTAGTGATCTAAGGAAAACTTTCCTCAAATGAGATAGGTGGGCATCCTTGGTGTCACTGTAGATAACGATGTCATCTATATACACTCCAACACCATCAAGGTCTGCTAGACACTGGTTCACCATCCTCTGGAATGTGGCTGGCGAGTTCTTCATACCGAAGGGCAGGACTTTATATGGGTATAAGCCGCTCGGGGTGACGAAAGCCGATATTTCGTTGGCTCTCCCCGTAAGTGGAACACACCAGTATCCTTTTAATAAGTAACACTTTGTGATGTGCTTTGCTTTCTGATCTTATCTATGCAGTCGTCTATTCTTGGTATTGGGTAGGAGTTTTTTTACTTTTCGGTAATTCGTCTGGCTTAGGGACCGAGACACAAGGTGAAGCCCAGTCACTTTTGCTTGGCTCGATGATGTCATTTTCCAGCATGCAGGACACTTCTTTCTGCATTAAGTTGGCCTTGTGGGGATTGACGTTGAGCATTTCCTACGTCCACGTCATGCTGAGCGATGTGGGTCTTACTAGGTACATCAGGGAATAATGCTTTGAATTCTAACAGGAGATTGGCTAGTTGACGTTTATCTTTGTGTGGTAAATGGCTTAGCTTCTGTGGAAGGTCAGACAAGATGTTCTTTTTGATGATCAGACTTTTTAAGAAATCCCACCGTAGAGGGATATCTTTTTTAAAGGACTCTTTTTAGTGATTACTTTGTACCAGCTCACTAGCACAACTAAGTTCTCATTCAGCTGCTCCCAGTCAACTGCATACAACATACACAACAGTGGGTTAATAATAAGCAAGAGAGTATGGACTAATGTGGACCCTTGAGGAAGATTTACCCAGTTCAGTTTTCTGGTTTGTAAGAAGATAACCAGATGATCATGTATATGAAACATATATTCTTGAAAGTATATACATATACACAGACAGAGCTTCGACTGTCTGCTGCAAAATTTAAGCAGTCTGGCAATGATGGACGAGATCCAGTCCACCTGCTCTAGTCTGGAGTGCCAGCCTTCCTCCTCCGTTCTCCAGGCATACCTCGATGGAGAAGCGATGCAGACGCAGATAAAAGCACGGCGGCTTGTTGGTGAAGCTGAAAGCCTGTCTGGTTCATTCTTCCAAAGTTTCCTTGAGTCAGCATGGATTGTCTCCTCACATTTCTGTTTCGTGGAATTTCTGGGACTCTGCTGACTATTGGTCGGTACCTGTTGTTAGCTCAGATCAGGTGTTTTCTTCCTGACGGCCCTGCTCACTACACCTGCTCCAGTGAGGGGTGAATCCTCACAACTTTCCATCTCTGCCAGGAAGTTGTCCCACTACTGTTGTGCTAAACTTGGCTCCTATCAGGTTGTTTCTGGGGAATGCCAGATCTGTGATGAACAAAACTTTCATCCTGAAGGAATTCTTCACTGAACATTGATTGGATTTCCTCTGCATCACTGAAACCTGGATGTCACCCGGTGAGTCGTGTGCCTTCTCTGAGCTCTTGCCACGTGGCTGTCAATATTTTAATTCCCCACGGTCCTCTGGTCATGGTGGAGGTTTAGCGACTCTCTTCAAAACAAACTTTGACTGCAAACAGCTGTCCCGTCCAGACTCTTTCTCTAGCTTTGAACTGAGTCTTTTTGAGTTGGGTTCCTCTCCTGCACTGCTTTGTGAGGTGGTTTGCGGCCCCCAACATATAACAAGGACTTTTTAAGTGACTTCTCTGATTTCTTGGCAGAATTCATGCCAAGATATGATCAAATTTTAATTGTTAGGGATTTTAATATCCACATTTGTTGTCCTGAGAGGCCTCTGTCAGACTTTTTACATTTGGTAGACTCTTTTAATTTAGTCTGTACATCATCCCACTCGGGAACATGGGCACACATTGGACCTTGTTTTATCCTGCAGTCTATCTGTTCCTAATTTGAAAACTGTTGATGAAGTGTTTTCAGACCATATGCCAGTGTTATTTGATATTGTTCCACTTTGTCAAACTTCTGTGCCCAGAAACCTTCCAGTGCTGCTTAGCTCTCCACTGCTTTTACATGTGAAGGCACCTCTCAGCCCTCAGTGTCTTCCAATACTGAAGAGCTAACAAACATTTTATTCTGCCTGCCAAACAGCTCTGGATTCTATTGCTCCACTGAAAATCAGACAACCTAAACCCAGATCAGATTCTTGGTTAAATGAACGCACCTGTGGTGTTAGATAGGATGTGCAGGTGAGCTGAATGGAGGTGGAAGAGGGATAGGTTGCAGGTCTCTTTTGAAATGTTGAGGAAAAAGTTGGTGTTGTTATCAAAAAGCCATGAAAGCAGCTAAATCAAAAATTTTCTTTGAAATTATTGTCTCAAACTCTCACAACCCTGTGTTCTTTTTAAAACACTGAACTCTGTTATTAACTCTCATGAACCCATCCATCTGAAAACTTCTAGTGAACTTTGTGAAGAATTTCTTCACTTTCTGGACAAGGTAGTCAGCTCTAGGGCCCTAATTTCTCCAACTTCTTCCAGTCCATCCATTTTAACTCCCTCTCTAGCTGTGTTTCACTGTGTCACTGTCTGTCCTGTTAAGGGTCTTCAAAGATAATTTTTTTAGCAACTGACTCTGGTGATTGCACTCTACTTGCGCTGTTGGAATTAACAGCTGCTTTTGACACAGTAGATCATGAGATCCTCATCTCCAGATTGGAGCAGTGGGTAGGCATTACTGGCTCAACTCTTAACTGGTTTAGGTCATTCCTCTCAGACTGAAGCTCCTGTCTCAGCACTGATACTTTTACTTCAACCTCTGCTGCTCTCAACTGGGGGGTTCCACAAGGCTCCATTCTTGGACCTCTTTTATTTTCTATCTACCTGCTTCCACTAGGCTCCATCTTTAGGAAACACTCAACTCAACTGCCTTAAGTTTCTTGAATTTTAATGAGAGCAAGACAGAAGTCATGCCATACCTGTCTGCACTAGCACCTGCTTACCTGCCACACATATACAGGGACATTGTTTGTGTTAATCATTCTGAAGTATAGGAAATGCTGGATGTTTTTACATGTAGTTCATCCCATGCACTCTGGTAGGCAAAAATAACATTGATGTGATAAACACTGCAGATGGTGCATCATATAGTTCTCATTTAAAGTCGTGGAGGATCTTTATTTCAAACAGAGATCAAGCTTGATGTTTTACAAAGTACTCTCTCAAGCAGAGAGGCAACATAAATGGCTTCATGTGGCTGGGCAACAGATCACAGCAGAGATCATGTGTGTGTCGTGACTGATTTTCACCTTGTGGTGGTAAACGGGGTGAACACGACCACTTTCCGCGTATTTATTTGCATCTAAAGACTTGTAGTCCTCAGGCTATAATGAGTAAACTGCCCTATCATGTCAATCAGGTAAATGTCTGTGATTGTAATGTTGGGCCACAGTGATGGGTCATCAGTCCATCCAGCTGGAAGAAAGTATGGGTGAGGCAACAAATATGTATGCAGCAGAGTCCTGCTAGCACCTGGTAACCTAGGACAAACAGTTGACAAGCACCATCAGTGCTTGGGAGCCTTCAAAGTGCACCTCCAGTGCAGTTCATCTACACCTCACTCTGCCTCATCTCTTCCACCAGTTTCAAGTTTATTTGTATAGCACATTTTATATGACAGGCTTAAACGTCAATGTGCTTAAAAGTACAAAGGAAAAAATGCATGACAAAGAACACACAAAAGTAATATTAAAAACATCTTAAGAAATATTGAATAAGAGGGCAAAACATTTATTTAATTATATGGAATACCCTGATTGCCTAAATGTGCACAATGAAGGATATAAAGTAATTCATTAAAATCAAAATAAGGTAAACCAGATAAAAGGTAGTGTCATGTTTTGTGCAGTTAGGCAACACAGGTGCAGGAGTCTTGGTATAAATTCATTTGAGGGCACAAAATATCTAACAGGCAAACAGAAACAGGAACTGAAAATTCAGACTCACGGAAAACAGGCATACAGACTTAACCACGTTGGCAGAATCTCTCACTAAAAGGCATACATGTTGGTGAACAGAGGGAGTATAAAGACAAGCAGACTTAAATAAGGATAACCATAAATCGAGCAACCAATCAGATACCACAAACAATAACCAGGTACATAAACACAGAACAGGTGAAAATAGAGTAGACCGGAGAGGCGGTAAAATGCAAGTCCTAGTCTCTAAGTCTGGGAGCCAGACCGTTGAAATCCCTGATATACAGCATTGTTTTCAGATTTCTTAGCAATGCTTACTAACAGTAACTCTGACAGGTTTTTGTCCCTAATCGGCTCAATAAAGGGTTTACTGCCACTGACCGACTCATTAACAAAGTTGCCAATAGGTTCGCTGCCACTAACAGAAAGCTCATTAACAGATTCATTGCATTTAACAGAAAGCTCTCTGGCAGGTTTGGAGCATTTTACAGAAAGCTCACTAGCAGGTTCACAGCATCTAACAGAAAGCTAACTGACTGGAAACAGAAAAATAGTGCGGTTTATATCAGTAGCCAGTCAGGAGAGTCTTGCCAAGCCAACTGCCATCAACACTGCAGACAAAGGGCATATCTGAAGCTGGGCAGGGTATTTCCACTGAAGCTGGGTGGGATGCTGTCACTGAAGCAGGGTGCAAAGCAAGTGTGGACCTGTCTTGCTGCAGATGAAGGAGCTGGGAGCTGATTGGTTGTCCCTGAACTGAGAAATCAGCAGAAGTTTCCATGGTTTGTGCATTCCACAGAAACAGAGGTGACTGAAAGCCCAGGAACCACTGGAATGAGGTGAAATCTCTAACAGACTGGCATAGACAGTTCTGACTGTACTCAACAAAAAGGGTGGTCATGAGAGGAGATACTTGTGTATCGAAATTCTTGATAAACCTCTGGTAGAAATGAGCAAACCCTAGAACTCTTTGCAATTGTTTGATGGTGGTGGGTTCTCTCCACCTTAATGTAAATGGCCAAATGTAGCACAAAACTTCCTTCATATAATTGATGTGTATTTCCATTGTGAGCAAGTAGATCAGCATACCATTGATATAGACAATTACAGTTGTCCTGAGTCGGTCCATGAGCACATCATTTGTAAGGTACTGGAAGACTGAAGTGGCACCAGAGAGCCTGTATGGAATCACCAAATATTCATAGTGCCTTCTAGTGGTACTGAAGGCCATCTTCCATTAATCACCCTGGCGAATGTTGATGAGGTTGTATCCACTTTGAAGGTTGAGCTAAGTGTATACTTTTCCTTGGCTGAGCTGTTCTAGTGTGGCTGGAAAGAGAGTCAGTGGATGCAGGTATTTTACTGTTATCTTCTTTAACCCTTGGTAGTCTATGCAAGGCCTGAGTTCTCCTCCCTTTTTATCCACAAAGAAGAAGCCTACTGCTGGTGGAGATGTGGAAGGATGGACACAGTCCTGCTTCAGAACTTAATTGATATACTCCTCCGTCACCTGTTTTTACTCACAGTCAGTAGGTAGATCTTCTCCTTGGGTGGTGTGAAGCCTGGGGAGAGGTCAATTGCACAGTCATATGGACAGTGTGGACAAAGCCTACTGGATTTTTTCATACTAAATTCCTCCATGTCTTGCTGGGGAATTTTGGTTTCACATGTGATTTCTGGACTTTCCATTATGGTGGCAATGAGGGTGAAGGCTGGAGAACAGAGGCCGTGCTGGTGACAATAGTTCAACCACTTGGTTTTAGCTTGGTCAGACCCAGGGGATCAGTGTCCTGGACTATGACACAGCAAGGTTGTCCTGGAATATGAGAAGCTTTTGTGGTACAAAGAGTGCTGAAGTGCACGTGGAGCTATTCCATAATGAGTTATCATACCCTCACTGATAGGTCCTCCATCAACCACCCTCATACGTAGCTTGGTCATGAGATGGGATCACTGGAATTCGTAGCTTCCCCACAATGCCCTTGTGGATAAAGTTTTCAGAGATTCTGGAATTGACAAGCACTGAAAGCACATGAGATTTACCTGAGATCTCAATGTAAACTGATAACATCAATGTGAGAGAGAATGTGAGAGAAACAAGATTCAGTGAGGTGGTTGCTTCTGGAACTGAGGCCCTACTGCTTCTCTCTCTTGGCCCTTTTTAATCATTGGCAGATGATGTGGTCAGGCTGGCCGCAGTATAAACATAACTCCTCTGGTTGGCACCGCTGACAGTCTACAGGAGTGAAGGAGATGTGCGCTAGTTGCATGAGTTCAGGCATCTCCGTGACTGACGTGGGTAAGTGTAGAAACTGACTTGGCTGGCGGTATTGTAATTGTATTGTAATTGTCATTGAGGTTTATAGTGAGGTTCATATATTCTTTGAGACTAACACTTTCATTGTAGTATGCAAGCTCCTTGCAGAGACCCTGGCAAAAAGCAGCCTTGAGTGCATTTTCATTTCATCCACTCCCTGCTGCAATAGGACAATACTGTACTATATTATACAATAGTATACTGTTTTGCTGCTTCATGGCAAAGATGAAGATGGACACAATATGCTGATTTACTGCTCTTTATTTACGTTGCAGCACGGATCAGAATCACAGCCTAAACTCAGTAGGCAAGCGGAGGTCAAACAATCAGAGAAACAATTCAATGTAGGCTAAGCTGGATACAATAATGTGAGTTAAGCAAAGTACATAAACAATGTCAAAGGCAATGTAGAGAGTCATAAATAACTTGGAGGAGTGGACAGACTTGGTAAACCTAGGAATAAATTTGTGTGAGGTATCTGCATAGATGTTACATATTTTGATTATCATTAAGGCAGGTAATTGTTTGATCACCCAAGTAACATTAAGAAAAAAATACAATAGTGATAGAAAATCACAAAATTTAAAGTACATTTAGGGTTTAGAATGAGACCAGGGTGAATTTTATGGGATACATTATTGAGCCTGAAGAGACATCCTTGGACCAAGACAGGTTCAAAGTAGTCACAAGCCCATTACAGTTTAGGACATTAAGTGGTTCCTGGGCTTTGCAAATTTTTATTCGTGCTTTATTATGGGTTTCAGACTGCTGCTAAATCCTCTCAACTCTCCTAAAAAAGAAGCAAAGAAGCTACACTGGAACCCAGCAGTTCCCCAAGCCTTCAAGAAATTAAAGAGAGCCTTCACCATGGCCCGCCTTTAAAAAACAGGACCCCAAGCTACCCTTCATCACTGAAGTCAATTTATCTGGCACAGGAGTGAGAGCCATTCTGTCTCAGCACATTGGAGTTAAGCCCAGGATGCACCCAATCACCTAATTTTTTCAGAAGCTGTCTCTGGCCATAAAGAACTACAATATGGTGGATCCAGAACTTCTAGCCATTAAGCTGGCACTTGAACAGTGGAGACATTTTAAGGCATTTTTTCAATGTGTTTGCAGATCTTAAAAAATTCTCAGTGGTGCCATTTACACTACCCAGCAGCAAAACAGTACTACTTCTGGTTCTACAGTGCCCCTGGACTCTCAGAAAACTTAAGGCTATTCTACCATTCTCATCATGTGCGAAAGATTCTCTCATTTTTTGAACCTCATCCCTCTTTCTGGCCTCCTCATAAACTGTGAAAGGGCTGAAGCACTGTTTAACTATATAATCAGGAATTTTGGCATCCCCAAGGACCTAGTGAGAAAAACTGGGAACATTGGATAGACTCATGTCTATCACCCTGATGGGCAAGAAGAGTGCGCCAGCCCAGAGATTGGACACTTCCTGTGCACTTTCTTTGCCAGTTCTCAAGGCAACTGGGTGTGCTTCCTGCCCTGGGTAGAATATGCCCAGAACTCCTCCACGAGCTTAAAGTATATGAGTAAGCCCATCAGCACATTGAGGAAGCCATGCAATGCCACACAGCTACCGCCAACTGCAACAGAATGGACACAACTGTTTACCAGCCAGTAGAGGGTGTGGGTTTCCAATCCTAATATGCAGAACATGCCTGGATACCATATGTTTACCTTTTATTACATTGTGCCACACAAAATAATCAAATGAGTTAACATTGTTACCTACAGGCTCACTCTTCCCCTTCACAGTCACCTGTTCCCATCATTCCATGTGTCACAGCAGAAACCTGTCACTCCCAAACCCCTGGCATCTCACTTCAACACTAGCACCACCCAGAACTTCGTAACATTGATGGACACCCAGAGCACACAGTACAGACACGACAGGACTCTAGGCCATTCGAAGAAAAAAGTCACTCCAGGAGGGAGCTCCTTGGGGTGGGAGATGGCAGGTTCCGCCACACCATTGACTCCATCACGCTCTTAGGACTAGCATTACAGTTCCCATCAGCCATTGCACTACATATAGTCACATGGTTTTTGACTTTATGCATCATATGATCACAGCACACCTGACTGCACACAAACCTGATTAAGCGGTCTTCACACTATAAAGAAATGGCCAGGCATTTGAGGCTTTTTAGTATGCACTGCTTCTTCAGGTGAAGGTGTGGGTCATGCAGATAGAGATTTAAAGATCAAAAGTTACCAAAAGCTTTTTCCTGTGTTGAATATCATGGGTCTGTAGCAGTCCAGGAAATTGATGATCGCCATAAAAAAGACACTATTTCGCACATTTGAGCCACATATGTTTTAATGATGTGTATCACACTGTAAACAGAATGACATTTTATTATTTTGCCATAGTCATAGTGGCACCTAGTGACAGTAGGAAATGCCACATCTTACACTTTGGTCCACTTCTCCCAGCTTATTGAATACAGCCACATCAGTTTTGGTCAATAAAGACTTAAGACATTTACAATGATATTTTTTAAATATCTTGAGTTTGCATTACATGGTATGTGTCTGTTGGGGTGGCAAATATGATGTGCCACCACAACACAACAAATTGTAAATCCTATATACTTTTCCCCCTCTTGGCCAAATATCACATGATTAATCCGCACCCAATCCTGAATACATTGACATACCTATATCAAGTGGTTGTCCAAAAATGGCCCAATAGTGCCCCTTACAATTTTTGATGATGCAGTATTATCCCTTTAGCGGAGGTCTGCCCTGGGGCCTCCTCCCAGTTGGATGTGCCCAGAACACCTCTAAAGAGATGTTACCAGGAGGCATTCTAATCAGATGCTCAACTGACTCCTTTTGATGCGGAGGAACAACAGCTCTACCCTGAGCTCCCCCGAGATGCCACAAACAGGACAGGTGACAAGGGGAAGCACTAGTGGAGTCGAACACGACAAAACACATTCAATTTTGTGCCCTAGACTGTGGACTCAGCTCTCGATTTGGTTATACAGGGACCTGATGGCTCGCAAAAGCACCCTTGGTACCCTCAGCACCCCCCAGAGAATTCCCCAGGGGCACGGTCATAGGTCCAAGTCCACAAAACACATGCCAAACTCCCATGATCCCCTCAGGAACTCTGCAAGGATAAAGAACTGGTCCACTGTTCCATGACCTGGATGAAAGCCAGTCCACAGGTGTTATCCCGGACCTGCATGGGGCACTGATGGGGCGTGTCAACCAAGACAGCCTCTCAACATCCAGAGCCTTCAGAATCTTGGGGGAACTCATCTACCCTGGCACCCTTCCTCTGAGGAGCTTTTTAACTGCCTCGATGACCTCTGCCTGGGTAATGACCTCGATTGAGGAGATCCTCAAAGTGCTTCTTCCACTGCTCGAGTATGTCATCAGTCTGGGTCAGCAGTTCCCCACCCAGACCAAACACAGCCTGGGAAGAGCACTGCTTTCCCTTTCTGAGCTACCACGCAGTCTGACAGAACTTCCTTGAGGCCAACCAAAAGTCCTCCATAGTCTCCCTGAATTCCTCCCATGCCTGAGATTTTGATTCTGCGACCACCGAAGCTGCATCCCTTTTAGACCTTCAATACCTGTCAGCTGCCTCAGAAGACCTCTTCATGGCTTCCTTCAGCACTGGTGTCCAACAGTGGGTTCTTAGGTTGCCGCTGCAACAGGCACTGATGACCTTCTGGCCAAAGCTTCTGGAAGCCACATCCACAGTGAAGGCTCGTGAAATGAGAGAAGCTGAAGATCGTAAGAACAGGGGTCTCTGACAGATGTTCCCAGTTCACACTCACTACACCTTTGGTGATTGGTTGGCCCAATCAACTTTAAATTTCTTCAGGCAAGCCAGAAGACCTTCTAGATGCCTTATTGTGAAGATTGTAAGGTTTTTTGAAAGATGTGTATGTGGTGACGTGGTGGATTTCGATGACTCACCATGACAATGGAAGTTAATGTAACTTATGCTCACATTATCCACTCTGACCTAAACTTTCATATTGATATCTTTTCTAGGTGGGTTAATTAAATTTACCTCAAATGAGGCCACCTCAACTGGCCAGGGTACAAGGTCCCTTCATTGCCACTTGCAGCTATATTTGATATTGTATCCTATGAAAGCAATTTTTAACACTGAATTGCAAAATAAGTGTAATTTACTACAATATCATTATTTGAATTACAAGTAGCTGTTTAATTCTTTGTAATTTTACAGGCATAGAACTTTCTTACAGCTGCTACAATGATTTAATTCATTTCCTTTAACTATCCAATCTTTAACCTTCATCTTATTTTTTGTTTTCAAGACACTACTACCCAAAATATAGCTCAGTAACACGGTTGACATAAGAATAACAGGGTCCATGTTTTGTATACAAATATACAATAATGGCCCAGATGCTGCAAATATATCACTATTATTAAAAAAAAATTGTGGGAAATACATGTTTGTACATCAAAAAATAAAACTTAGGCTACTGTTATATCATATATTTTTGTCAGGTCAGTACAACAGGCTTCTTCTCACATAAAGATATGATTCCTTTTACATACATTAGAATAAGTGTACCCGACATACTATTTTAGGCAGCATTGTGCTGCAGTGGTTAGCACTATTGCCTTACAATGAGAAGGCTCTGGGTTTACACCTCATGGCTGACTGGGGCCTTTGTCTGTGAAGTTTGCATATTTTCCCTGTGCTTGCATGGGTTTCCTCCAGTTACTCTGGTTTCCTCCCACAGTCCAAAGGCAAGCACTTTTTCAACTGACTACTCTAAATTTCCCCTGGGTATGTATTGTGAATGGTTGTTTGTGTATGTGTTAGCACTGCAACTGACTGACTACCTTTCACCCAAAGTCATTGGGATTGGCTCCAGCAACCATGGTGGATAAGCGGTATAGGTAATGGATGGATGGATGGATGGATGCACCCTATTTATTATTTATTTGAATTTTCTTTCGTTTGGCCTATCTTATTTATTCTAACTATAATTATTCAGTTTATTAGAAATACCGTTTCCAATTGTCTCTGTTACAGAAAACTCTCAAGCCTCTCTGGCTTAATATCAGCCATAAGTCCTCACAAGATAAAACTCATGAGCGCACATGTAATTGGTAGGTGGGGATGAATTTACATGCATTTCTCAAAATAAAATCGCAAAAATACATTTTATATGACTAAAACATAGGTAACTGAGATGTTATATAATATCATTAAAAATTAAAAACACACACAAAAAACTTTTGAAATAAGAACAAATAAGGCTGAAAGACATGAAAATCCCACATTTAAAATGACAAGACTTTTATTAGAATTTGGATGAACATGTTTCTTGCTCTTAAAAATTGCTTGATTATCATATCTAAAATATTATTTCGTATTTGAGCTTCCAGCCTATTAAAAGGGTACTTTCTTTCAGGAAAAAAACAACATATTAATAACTAAGGTGTAGGTTTAAACATTTTGTCTATGGTGTAGAGTACAAGGTTACACTGTACCCCAGAGTAGATTCAATGCAGAAATAGAACTTAACTACACATTGCAGCGATGTTACAGTCATTTATCTGCATACTAAAACTGCATTTTCTCTTATACATTCCCAGCTGCTCCATCTTCTCTGCAGAAATTACAACACTGTGATAACAGGTTATAAGGTGTAAGGTTCTATAACTGCTGTAGTTCCTTATAATGGCCAGTTTTCAGTTTTGCCTTAACACTTTTTAAAAATGTCTCATATTGTTTTGAGCTAACTGCTGAGGGAGGGTGATCAGATAGTGGAACAGCCTGGAGCAGATAGGTCCTCCTCTGTTCATTCACATTCCTCCCAACATCTCACACTGACTAGTAACGACCAAAGACAAACTCTTTTTTTTCCCCCCTCAGTTATTATGTAACTTACCGAGCTTAGCTTGGGTTAAACTTGATCCAAATCTGTTGAACTGGCTTCAATGTAAGTTGTTGGCTTACACGAGGACAGATTGTGCTTACTTTCTGAGTCTGCATAGTGAGACTCGCACTGTCTGTTAGACTGTTGCTGTTGCTAATAAATCTAACAAATTTTTTGCCTATTTAATGTCCAAATACACTTATTGGGTGGCATGTTGTGCCTTTTGCGCAACAACAAATGAAGTAGCATGTGAGCGGACGTTGTTCACTCGAAGGCATTGATTGGGCAGAATCCTCCCATCAAAATGTGGGACACATTTTCGCTTCTGCACCGATGTACACACAGACAGGCAAGCCAAACTCTTTAAGTTATTGTCGCTGCTTTCCAGGTGAAAGATTGATCTCACCCTGCCCTACATTATTTACTATTTGTAAATAAAATTTCTACTGTAGATTTTTGAAAACCACGGTAACAACAGCCTGCGGTGTGAAGCCAAACAGGTTCCTGCTCACTGCCGGCTGGGACAACCCTGAGGGAGGTATGCTTAAAGGGGGTAAGCCTGTCGACCAATCAGCACCTGGTGCACAAAGGCGCACTAATTTTCTGAAGCAAGCAAAGGAACAGGACACAATCTGCTGATATATACAACAATATTACAATGGCGGGAGAAACGGAAACCATGAGACGGTTATACAGGTGAAACTCGAAAAATTTGAATATCGTGCAAAAGTTTATTTATTTCAGTAATTCATCTTAAAAGGTGAAACTAATATATTATATAGACTCATTATATACAAAGTGAAATATTTCAAGCCTTAATTTATTATAATTTTGATGATTCTGGCTTACAGCTTATGAGAAGCCCAAATCCAAAATCTCAGAAAATTAGAATATTGTGAAAAAGGTTCAATATTGTAGGCTCAAAGTGTCACACTCTAATCAACTAATTAATCCAAAACATCTGCAAAGGGTTCCTGAGCCTTTAAATGGTCCCTCAGTCTGATTCAGTAGAATTCACAATCATGGAGAAGACTGCTGACCTGACAGAAAACCATCATTGACACCCTCCACAAAGTGGGAAAGCCTCAAAATGTAATTGCAAAAGAAGTTGTATGTTCTCAAAGTGGTGTATCAAAGCACATTAATAGAAACTTATGTGGAAGGGTAAAGTGTGGAAGGAAACGTGCACAAGCAGCAGGGATGACCGCAGCCTGGAGAGGATTGTCAGGAAAATGCCATTCAAAAGTGTGGGGGAGCTTTTGGGCATGGGCTTCAAATGTAGTATTCCTCTTGTCAAGCCGCTCCTGAACATCAAACAACGTCAGAAGCGTCTTACGCGGGGCTAAAGAAAAAAGAACTGGTCTGTTGCCCAGTGGTCCAAAGTCCTCTTTTCTGATGAGAGCAAGTTTTGCATCTCAATTGGAAACCAAGGTCCCAGAGTCTGGAGGAGGAATGGAGAGGCACACATTCCAAGTTGATTGAAGTCCAGTGTGAAGTTTCCACAGTCTGTGTTGATTTGGGGAGCCATGTCATCTGCTGGTGTTGGTCCACTGTGCCTTATTAAGTCCAGAGTCAATGCAGCCATCTACCAGGACATTTTAGAGCACTTCATGGTTCCTTCAGCAGACAAGCTTTATGAAGATGCTGACTTCATTTTCCAGCAGGACTTGGCACCTGCCCACACTGCCAAAAGTACCAAAACCTGGTTCAATGACCATGGCATTACTGTGCTGGATTGGCCAGCAAACTCGCCTGACCTCAATCCCATAGAGAATCTATGGGGCATCGCCAAGAGAAAGATGAGGGACATGAGTCTGAACAATGCAGAAGAGCTGAAGCATTGAAGGCCGCTATTGGTCTTCCCTAACACTTCAGCAGTGCCACAGGCTGATAACATCCATGCCATGCTGTATTGAGGCAGTAATTCATGCAAAAGGGGCCCAAATCAGGAACTGAGTACATATGCATGATTATACTTTTCTTAGTGCTGACATTTCTGTATTTAATATCCTTTTTTATTGATTTCATGTAATATTCTAATTTTCTGAGATTTTGGATTGGAGTTTTCATAAGCTGTAAGCCATAATCATCAAAATTATAACAAATATAGGCTTGAAATATTTCACTTTGCATGTAATGAGTCTATATAATATATTAGTTTCACCTTTTAAGTTGAATTAATGAAATAAATGAACTTTTGCATGATATTCAAATTTTTCGAGTTTCACCTGTATAGACGGAAGAATCTCATGCCTGTAAACAAAATGCAGTTGAATTAAATACAGTTGAATTAAAACTCTTTCGATTGCTTTCAGTGAGAATTTACTTGGGGTACTATACAATTCAATTCAGTTTTATTTGTATAGCGCTTTTTAGAATTGACATTGTCACAAAGCAGCTTTACATAGTAAAATTAGTTTAAGGAGGAATCTAAAAATTTTTCAACAACCCCCTACACATCCCTAATGAGCAAGCCCGCGGCGACAGTGGCAAGAAAAACTCCCTCAGTTGACACAAGGAAGAAACCTTGAAAGGAACCAGGCTCAAGAGGGAAACCCATCCTCATTTGGGTGA
>JBCNYH010000001.1:77760644-77772953 GCA_039654325.1 Tandanus tandanus
GGTGGTAACCTCCTTATCTTTATAAACAAAAGGTCAGTCAGTGATAAGAGACACAATTTTATGCTACTGAGGGGCACAGACTGTAATTCATTATTTTTATTCTAACCCTAAGTCATTGTTTTTTTATTGCCTTACATTAACATTTTTTATTTACATATTTATTAATATCAGTCACAAACGTAAGAAATGGCGACTGCATCAGGGCAACACTTCAAAAAACTGGTATTGTGGTTTGAAGTGTCACACTGATGTGAGTTCGGAATCTGACACTGAATGATTACAGGTTGCTGCAATGTGCTTTATGACCCCCCACCTCCTCAGAAACCATGTGAAGTCCCTGTATAGTGTAAAATGTGTGTTTCGCTCACTGTGTAACTGTGGAAAGAGTGGGACAAAGAGGAAGAGCGAGCACGTGTGTGTGTGTGTGTGTGTGTGTGTGTGTGTGTAATTTTTTTCATGCCTTATTAGGAATTCCTGGCAACAGGAAGTGGGTAGTGTCCACAGAATGAGGTCACAGGAAGTGGAAGATTGAGTGATTAAAACTGTCGGGCAGCTGGGAGATAGAAGGAATGAGGCAGTGAAGTTAGTATGTGTCTGTGTCCTTATACAGTAATTTCTCCAAACACTTCACACACTGCACTTCCTGTTAACTCTTTAATCACCAGGACTATCTGTCAAATTATAAAACTGTTCTTAATAAACCCTATGTTTGGATCCCTCGGAATAAGACTTGGATTCAGTGTGTGTCTGTGTGTGTGTGTGTGTGTGAGAGAGAGAAAGAATAAAAAACTTCCTTTGTTTGATTGCCCCTGTAAGCCTTCTTGCCTGTATTATAGTATGAAAATATAAAAGAAATCTTTCTGATGCAGTGATGAATAGTTTGTGGTGCTTTTTTAATAATAGGGTGCTTGAACAGTATGCCACCGATATGGATACAGTCAGTATGACTAAAAATTCCAGTGGGGGCAGCATGGTGGCACAGTGGGTAGCGTTGACATTTTGTAGCTGAAATGTACTTTTGGTAAGTAGTTTTGTCAAGACTCAGAGAGTTAGGACTTAAAAGCCACGCCATTTGTTCTTTAGTAGCTCTTTCTCTTAAATCTAACACTGGATATACAATAAATGTTTATTCACATTCAATTGTCCATAACAGTAATGTAAAATGCCCCCCACCTAACTATATAAAATGAAATGCTACAGAGCACAGCGCTCTGCGAGAGGTATTAAATAAGAACAGATAGGAAGTCATTCCAGTTTACAGCCATGTCTCCTTCCTTGTTGTTTTAAATTTGCCACCACTCACTTTACAGTGTAGCACTTAGGAGTGTTATTATTAGGGACTGTTATTCGAATTATGTAATTAATGAAGTGTTTACCAAATATTGAAATACTGCATTCAAATACTCGTACTGCCGTATTATATCCACTGCCCAGTCAAAAAGAATATGCACTCTAATATTTTCATGGAGAGCATTTAGCTTTGATCACAGCGTGTAATCTCCATGGCATCGTTGCTCCAATTGGTCCGGTTGAGTCTCAGCAACATTAATGTGGAAATAAAATGAAGTCAGCTGATGAGCTGAATGTACTGAATCAGCAGGTTATCACATCAGTGGACTTTTTCTTCCCTCATGGCACGGATGTAAAATGGGGCCTCAAATAATGAAAGAGTGGTTCAGGGAGCACGAGGAATCATTTTCATCTATTATTGGCACCCCAGAGTCCTGACCTTAACCTTAAGTTATTTGTTTTGCATTTCAAAATTCAGCACACATTCTCTATGATGGACAGGTCAGGACTGTAGGCAGAGCGGTCCAGCACCCGCACCTCTTCTTCCATAACCACACCTTGATAAAGTGTGCAGAATGTAGTTTTGTTGAAACATGTTCCTGAAGTTCTAAGGCACTTTTCTGAGTCAATGCTGCCACCATAGAATTGTAAATAACCAAACACCAAGAACACTGACACCCTGTAACACATTGAACATATGTATATTTTTATTATCAGGTGCAATCTGCTAAAATCCGTTTGGTAGTTTACATTAGCCAGTTTGAAAAGGTCGCTGTTTCGCTCTCGCGAGAGCACAAAATCACAAGAGTAGGACGTGAATCTGTCAGTTCCAATAAGGCAAGATAACGGCAATAACAGTATACAAATATTAAACTAACAGATCAGATATAAACTAGTGGTGTTCTGAATTAAATAAAACTTCTTTATAATAGCATTTCAAATAGAACTTCTACAATTCAAACGTGATTCCATTTACATAAAGATAAAGAGATTTTTATTGTCAACTGTTGCATGAACAATGTAAAATCAGTTTAGCAGCAATTATAAAAAAGTACACAAAAGACAACTAAGGTAACTACACTAAGCTATATGTGTGCATATACCTACATACACAGACACATATACATACATATGTCCTGTATATGCAAACACATATACATATTTACACATGTGCAGACTTATACATTTAGCCACATATTCACACATTTAGAGACGTACACAGAAGGGTGCATGATATGTCAAAGGTGCATGGTATACACCAGGTGAGAGGTAGAATTTTTTAATCATAAAGTGAATGATGCTAAAATGTTACATGATGTTCGAGACCTGCTCTAAACACGAGTGTCGCACTTAAACACGAGTGTCGCACATAAACACGAGTGTCGCACTTAAACACGAGTGTCGCACTTAAACACGAGTGTCGCACTTAAACACGAGTGTCGCACTTAAACACGCGTGTCGCACTTAAACACGAAAACACGAGTATCGCACCTTAAACACGAGTATCGCACCTTAAACACGAATATCGCACCTAAACACGAGTATCGCACTTAGAAGAGTAGTATTGCACTGTCCAGGAAGATGGTCTGAATGATGGTTATTCAGTCAGTGTGTGTGACGGTGGTGGTAGTAGGATTGCGCTTTTAACAGCTTGTGGGTATAAGCTGTTCTTGAGTCTGTTAGTTTTTGTTTTTAATGTCCTGTGCCTTTTTCCAGAGGGGAGAGAGGTGAAAAGGGGTGTCCAGGGTGTGTGGGGTCTCTGATAATTCCACTGGCTCTCCTCCGAAGTCTGCCAGTGTAAATGTCACTGAGGGGGGTTAGTGTAGTTCCAATTACCCGCTCTGCTGTCCTCACCACCCACTGCAGGGGCTTCCTGTCTTCTGCACTACAGCCGCTGAACCACACTGTACAGCAGTAGGTCAGGAGGCTCTCGATGGCAGAGTAGTAAAAGTTTGTCAGTAGGGGTCGGGGTAGGCGAGCTTGTCAGAGCTTTCTGAGGGAGTACATCCTTTGTTATGCCTTCCCCACCTGGTGAGAGATGTTTGTGGTCCAGGTGAAGTCAGCAGAGATGTGGATTCCAAGAAACTTGAAGCACTCCACCCTCTCTACCTCCTCTCCATCAATATAGAGGGCAGAGTGCTCGGTTTGTTTAGATCTCCTGAAGTCCATTATCATCTCCTTTGTCTTGGATGTGTTAAGGTCCAGATTATTGTTGTCACACCATCGCCGCAGATGCTCTACATGAAAATAAAGGCTCATGAAACAGTGCAATTTAATAGAAACAAGCAAAACTATGCATATAGTCTTTTATTGACTTTAATTTCCTTTTGTTTTGTTGAAAAACAGCTCATCATTACGTCAGTGCGAGCGGAAGGCGGTGAGGTAGATTGGGGAGTAACTCTTATTTGGGAAGCTGGATTTGGGGGTGTTGCGACCCGTTTTCATGGCGCAGGGAGGGACTGAGTGAAAGAGTGATGGAAAATTGTTAGCCCTGTTAACCTTTCTCCTCAAGTGTGTTGACTGAGTGACGGGTCGAAGCATGCCTGTCTCTGAAACGTCGCCACGTGGTCCTCAAACAGCTGGATCGCTTCCTCCTGTCGCAGTGTCAGATGGTAGCACTGGAACCATTCTGCTGTCCCCTCCAGCAGCTGAGCAACGTTCCAGTCCCCCACTGTGTTTATCTTCCGTCTATTTTCAGTCAAAATATAAATTGTAAAGTAGTGGAGCAGATCTAAAATCATCTGGTGGATAACTTTTCTGCAGACAGGTAATGCTTGCCCTTTCTGCTGGCTACCACAAGAATCTTTCAGATTTGTATGGAAACACACCGTCACCACAAGCACGTTCACAATACGTTAGTGTAATGGCTCCGATTCCCTCTGCAGCCATGCCGAAAGATTAGTTTTATTGTTACTAGGTCGCCTAATGCATTCGACATTTACCCATTACCCCACAATACCATTACAGCATAGTGAACAATAAATGCAGTGGTACATTAAGGGCTTTCAGTATCAGTGGGACGGTGCTATAGGATCTCCAGTGCTTTATTTAAGGGGTTTTATTGATTCAGAAAGCAGTATGCGATTGCCGGGGCTTTCTAAATGCCAAGCTGAGTACTTTTATCAAACAGCAGAAACTGAAACATTTATCTGTGAAATATATGTATATGTATATGAATTCCACTAGCAAGCACTGGATATATATATATATATATATTTTTTTTTTTTTATTGTATTTTAATATTAAATGTTCATTTAACTATCATTTTGTTTTTCCTCTTTTTATCTCACTTTATTATTTTCTGTTTCTCTCTGTCTGTCTACCTCTCAGTGAGCAGAGCTTGTGTAACGCGAGAGCCACAGTGATGGTGTATGATGATGCTGGGAAGCGATGGGTGGCGGCTGGCACCGGCTCCCAGGTCTTCAGTCGTGTCCAGATCTACCACAACCCCAGCACTAACAGCTTCAGGGTAGTGGGGCGGAAGATGCAGCCTGACCAGCAGGTAGAGAGAGAGTGTGTGTGGGTGCTAATCACACCCAGGGCGATTTGGAACAACCAATTAGCCTATTGTGCATGTTTTTGGACTGTGGGAGGAAACTGGAGTACCCGGAGGAAACCATCGCAAGCTTGGGGAGAACATCGGGACCTTCTTGCTGTGAGGTGGACGTGCTAACCACTGCGTCACCGTGCTACCCACTACACCTATATTTGTTTTGTATTTACATTACAACATTTTTTTTAATTATAATTTTTGCTTGCTTCTCAACTTGCTATGCCTCGCTTCTAAAAAAATTGTTCTGTTTCACTGATAGTGAGTCACATGACCATTTTAAATCATCCTGAGAAGGAAGCTTGGTGCATGTTTGACCTGGGTATTTATTGAAAGCTATTTTCTATTATTATCTGGATTTCCAGCTTGTTGGCAGAGAAATCGATAAATTTGAAATTTTGAGAAATTTGCTTAGCTTGACTGTATTTGAGTATTTAGAGTACGCTTTATCTCTAATCTGCAGAGGGTAGCATTACCAAATATTCATAAGAAGAAGTAGAAGCTTGTGCGCAAAAGAGGTGCACAACGTGATTGTGATTGTGCAGCGCTCCGGTTTAAAAGGTTGCGGAAAATGCCTACGACTCCCCAAAAGATGGTGTTAGCATGCATCGATTTCAGGGGCAGTTGGGATCATTTGTATACACTCCATAGTACACACAAGTATGCACTGCCAGCCCACAGGTTGGAATAAAACAGAAAGTTTCCTGTGATCTTCGTAATACACTGAAATTATTTCACATAAGCAAAGCTCCGACATCATCGGATAGCAGTGTGTTGAAATGACGAGTTCCTCACGTCTGAATCTGTCTCAGAAATCAATTAATCTTCTCTAATAACCTCACTAGTCATCTATGATTCATTTCAGGTACGAGTAGGATAAATCGTGTGTTGTGAATAAACAAAGCACATTTGCTGATATCAGCTAAAGTTTTTATTTAGATGACTTAGTGTGGGTTACGACTTTCGTGGGCTTTTCCGAGCAAGATTTTATTTCACTCCTAACATTTCACATGGAAAAAAACAGGGTTAATATCTATGTAAAGTAAGAGTACACTGGAGGTGAGAAAATGCTGTTTTCACACATTTTTGTTCATGGGAAGCTTTAAAGGAGACTCATTAAACCTCTTTGCAGTTAATTTGTATTAGTACATTTACTACACAGGAATGATGCTGTCTGGGAGATAATAGTTTGTTATCCTGAGTGGACAATGCTTGAATGGAAACGTGGACAGAAACTCATGGTTTATCACAGTCATTAATTTTTGAAATTCTATTCTATATATTATTTATATTCTATTCTAAAAGTTAGGTAGTCAAACTTTTAAAAGTTTTGTAAAGCCTGATTATTTGACTATATTGTACATAAACCCAAATTACATAAAACGTTTTCCTCATGCCTCAGCAAGACACACAGGATGAAACAGGCTGATTTTAGGAATGTGCCTTTAAAATAAAAATACCAACAGCTTAATCTGATTGGCTAATGAAATCCATGGGTGTGGATGACCAAGAGGGATGTTGCCTAGTCAGAGGAAAGCTATTTGTGACCTTTCAGCACCAAACCACTTGGAAGTTGCGGTTATCAGATTTTTAGCATAAAACACTAGAAAAATGTCATCTTTTACATTTTGTCAAGTGTTTTTTTTAGTGTTAATTCATAAATTCATACCGTGTATGCATCAAAAGCTGCCTCTAATGGGGGAATGCTTGACTGAATTTCTTAAAAATATATATTTCTTTCATCTATGTGTAATGATCAGGGATCTCCACATCATGTCCTATATCAGCTTGGAATTCCTGCGAATCCAGTCTTTTTATGTAAAAGTGCGTTATTCCTACAGTAAATCAATAAAACCCCCTTTTAAACCCCTTCAGAGTAAATAAACGTTTCCTGAGCTGTTCATGCTCACACTTGGTACGTTCTGAGATCGCTCAATTTAAATGCTGCAGATTTATAAAATGTATACAGGATATTATATATGGATTTCGGACGTGACTCGAGTATTATTCTCCTGTTATTCTCTATATTTCTTTCCCCCAGAAAATGTTTTTTTTACATTTTTTTCCCTTTTTTGAGATTTAAAATTTTCAAAGAATAGCACAGGGTTCCCATGTGTACATGTACACCGAGAGACGGAGAGACGGACTGACGTACGCTATAGGTTTTTCTTGACATTCCAAAAGCAACTCGATGGTTAGACGCTTTTTCCTTATCAATGGTGCTCCGCTCACACGGCGCTTTGCCCTGCAAGTTCTGGGTCTGCCCGAGGCCTCCTCCTAGTTGGACATACTTGGAACACTTCTAAAGGGAGGCGACCAGGAGGCATTCTGTTCAGATGCCCAAACATCCTTAACTTGTTTTTTTTTTTATGTGGAGGTGCAGTGGACTGCCCCGAGCTCCCCGGGATGTTTGAGCTCTTTAACCTGTTTCTGAAACTCATTTCAGCCGCTTGTAATCCTCTATCTCATTCTTTCGTTCACTACTCAAGTCTCATGACCATAGGCGAGGGTTGGAACATAAATGGACAGCTAAATCAAAAGCTTTGCCATTCGGTTCAGCTCCCTTTTTACCGTCACGCACTAGTGCCTCATTACTGCTGATGCAGCACTAATCCCAAGATACTGGACTCGTCCCTGAATCGGAGTTAACAATCCACCTTTTTCCGGTCGAGTACCATGGCCTTAGATTTGGGGGAGCTGACTCTCATCCCAGCCAATTCACACTCAGCTGTGAACCGCTCCAATGCATGCTGAAGGTCATGTTGTGAAGACACCAATAGAACATCATCTGCAAAAAGCAGAGATGCAGTACTGAGGTTCATATACCGGACACCGTCCTCTTCACAATTACCTCTTGAGATGCTATTAATAAATACCACATGCAGGATCGGAGGCAATGGGGCAGCACTAGCATAGTCCAACACGCACTGGAAAAGAGATTGACTTTGTGATGATGACGTGAACACAGCTCTTGCTTTGATTATACAGGAACTGGATAGCCCACAACAGTAGCTCTGATCTCCAAGTCCACAAAGGATGTGTTGAATGGATGGTCAAACTCTCATGATTTGTTCAGTCCCTTGTCATCTCAAGGCTAGACTACTGCAGCTCACTCCTGGCAGGTCTGTCTTTGAGCACCATTTGACTTCTGCAACTGATCTAGAATGCAGCAGCATAGCTTGTTTTGCACTTTCCCAATTTCTTCCACACCTCTCCACTGCTCTCTTCATTGGCTTCCTGTGGCTGCTCGCATTAGATTCAAAACACTAATACTAGCCTACAAAGCCAAAAATGGACCTGCACTCTCCTAACTCAAAGCACTTATCACATCCCGCACTGCACTACATTCTCTACCATCACTGATCCCTCCTGCTATCAAGGGACAAGTAAAACGTTCATTTAAACTGTTCTCTGTTCTGGATCAGGGTTTTGACAATCTGCCGGAGCCTTGTCAGAATCAGAAAAGAGAATCAGAAAAGAAACTTCTCTTTCCCTCCTGCCCATTTAGAAATAGTATCCTATTTTCAAAGGCTTGAATTGAAGAAACTCCACCAGACAACAGACAACACAACCACAAATTTAAGCATCATTTTTAATACTTTTGAAGTCAGTGACTGCCTGAATCTGGAACACATGGACAACATTAAATGTGAAGTTTCCTCTAATGAGAGACTTTGCCAGGCATTTAACTGCAGCCGCCTCCAGTTACTGTGTGTTTGTGGGTCTTTCTGCTTTCAGTTTTGTTTCAGTCAGTAAAAAGCTGCTCAGCTGAGTGACTCTGTAATTTAATTTTATTTCATTTCTTTCCCTTATGGAGCTCTTGGTTCTGCTTTCAGTGTTTTTTGGGTCATTGTCCATCTGTACTGTGAAGTGCATTCCTCAGTTTTTCAGCATTTGACTGAATCTGAGCAGAAAGTATAGCTCTATACCCTTCAGAATGCATCGCGTTTCTTCTATCGGCAGTCACATGGTCAATAAACACCAGTGATCCAGTTCCACTGGCAGCATGTTTGGTAGATGATGTGGAATGCTTTGGATCCTGAGCTCTTCCTGCCCTTCTCCATACCCTTCTGTTCTTTTCATGTATAGTCATTGACAAAGGTTTTGGCGCACATGTGGACATTATGTATAAAAGGCCATACCTCACCAACCTTTTAACCGATTTAGATCAACTGTGACCTAAAATATCCCTCTGATGATACTGAATTATATGTGCTAGCAGCTGTATTGGAAATAAAGTTCTTCTAATCTTTACAGCTTCTTAAATATAAACATTCCCATTTTTACCTGGAAAAAAATCTTGTCGCAAAGACTTAATTTCACTTTCAAGACTATATTTATTAAAGAAAAATAATCAAATGGCCTTGTTTATAACTAAATATATAATATTATTGAAAATATATCATCATATTGAAAAATTAAAAGCATCACCCAAGGTCAGTAGTGCCTCTGCAAACATGGCCATGATCGTACCAGACTCCCAGTTGCTTGTCATGATGAATAATTATCATATTAAAAGAATCAGACACCTTTTAAGATGTTCAAATTACAAATAATAAAAATTTGTAAGTGCTACTAAAAATTCTTAAGCCCCAAGACACTTGTAATCCATTTTTAATACACAAGTAAGCTATTTTAGAGGGCAGCTCGTTCATCAAATGGTCAGAAATCAGTCTGTTATCAACCCTATGGTGAGAAATCTGAGCCACCTGTAGGTATGAAACATAATGGGAAGCAATAATCTGTTGATATTTGCATCTGGAAATGTTCCCAGCCATTTTACATAGATTTGTAATACCTATGTACTGGAGGCGACCTTAAACCATGATGTTTCACTTTCAAACATGACTGGCTCTTCGGTGAACTCTGGATCCAGCAATTTTCTAGATGCTCAGTAACAACATTGGCAGCATAGCAATATGATATTGAATTAATAATTCATCTCAAATGTAATTTTTTTTCTCCATGTTTCTGCTAATAACAGTTTCCACGTGTTCGGGCCTTGGTAAGCACGTCATGGTGTTCTAGCTGTGTCTTGTACAGGACCTGTATGGTGTATGGTGACCATTGCAAGAAATATGATGTACAGTTGATGCTGAAGCAGACATTGCTAGCTATGAGTCCTAATGGAGCTTTTGAGGGAGTCATCAGGAGGCTAACTTCAACTTTTGTGCAGCCAGTTGTTTTGTGGATAGTTTTCCTTGCATGACCGAGCTTACCTATGTGTCCCAAGGGTGTCTGAAATTTCTTAGTACTGCTTGCAGATTATTTTCATTTGCTTTTAGGAGATCTTGAAGGTTTCTACAGTTTTTGTAAAACGATTTTATAAATTGCCTGAAAGCTGCTTTAATACCTGTATTTTATGTATATTTCAATCAAGCACTTTTCATTATTTTTTACTAATTATGTTTTACTAATTTTACTAATTACTTTGATCCAGAATTTGATGTTACATGATTGCGGCAAGTCTTTTGTCCAGCCTAGAATGGATATGTTCATCTTTTATTAGCTATAAAAAGTATAAATAATTTTACAATTTCCTGTTGCTTTCACAAAACAACCTGTATACTTGAATGTAAGGCATAGTTGATGAAAATCAGTTAATAGGTCGGTGAGATATTTTTTATACATGAATGTCCACATGTGCGACAAGACTTTTGTCAATGACTGTATATCAGATTTGCTCTAGTTATTGGTTATGATGGTTGTCCACACTGATTCTGGAAGACCACCAGTGATTGACAACAGTAGGAATGACTTCTCTCTGCTGTATTGCTCCTAGGCAGTATTGGTCATGAGGGTAATGATGATGTCCACAATGGCAGAATGACTTGATGCTATAGTGGTATAATGCCACCAAATGGCACCAAGTGGCTTGTTCATCCATCTTACTGTGGCTCAAACCAGACCAGATATTTGATATCTTGCACAGCATTTAAATGATAACATGGTTCATTTATTTGCCTCAACACTCAAACAGGAAGTGCCTTATAACTTCTAATTATAACCAAAAGGTTTCCTTTTAACTCATTTATTTTAAGAAAGGCATATTTTTTTTTACACACACACCCACACACTGATCTTGGGGTTTAATCTCCGGTGTTGATTAATCAAGTCAGATCTCTGTAGGTCTCTAAATCTGTACAGAAGATCAGTGAGTAAGGTTCTCATCCCCCAGTTCTGTTTCTCAGTCTCTCCCATCATAATCTCTCTCTCTCTCTCTCTCTCTCTCTCTCTCTCTCTCTCTCTCTCTCTCTCTCTCTCTCTCTCTCTCTCTCTCTCTCATTTCCCTAGAGATCCACATGTATCTCTTGTAAAGTGGATTCTGTTTCCTATAATCATTCACTCCACTTCCTGTTCTCTCTCATCTGTTCTTCTCTCGCTCTCTATCAGGTCACAGCTTGTTTTTGTTGTTATGTTGTCATATTGTTAAGTTTTATAGTATACTACACTGGAACAGCGCGATCTGATTGTCCGCTCTCTAAAATGCTATTGTTAAATGAAAATATTTTCTCGTTTCTGATTGGTGGAAAGCCACCATTGAATTCTTGGTATTCTTCTATGAGCTAATTTATCCATCACGGAAATCGGGATAAGATAAATGATCTTTGCATGTTTGGCATGCTACAGTGTTCCTCCTCATAGATATCATATCAGATAGATCAGCTACACCCTGCAGCAGACGTCTTCGCCTGTCTGCCATCTTGGTTAGTTAGTTATTACAATTTACAGTGAAGCACTGTGACCCTGAGCTCTCAAAACTTCATTTTGTTTTCTCTCTGCTGTTGTTAGTCATATCTGAGAGTGAGAAAGCTACAGAGAGTGCCAAACATGCTCCCTGTAAAAAGCCATTTTTATTTGGCTTAAAAAAAATAAAAAATTCCCATTCTTAAAAATGAAAATACATCCTCACCATTCTTTAATTCCTTATTTTGTTTCATATTTTTGTGAAATGTGTCTTGAATTAATCAGCGATAATTATTACGGTGTTAGTGGGGCATGTTGCACTTCCGGATGACTCACACTGGCCATCTTGCACTTTCCTCAGGAAAATTTTAAATAAATAAAACATTTACACAGTTCTGCTTTTGTATGATATGGAGAATTATTTTTGTCCTCAGGTCTGAATAATTCTCCATATCATTCTTCCCCTCATTCAATAATTGATTGTTATCCCAAGGGTATAATGCACTATTCAAAACGACAGACACTCACAGTTTGTTACAGCCATTTGAAGCCGGCAGTGTCATCATTATCACACTTTAAAACTGAAAAATTAACCACAAAAATCTCCTTTTTATTGTTTTTTTTCCTTTCTTTCTTTCTTTTCATTTTTTGTCTTTTCTTGTCTTTTTTTTTATTGTTTTTTTTGTTTTTCTTGTTTTTCCCCTTGTGTTTTTGGGGGGGGGGGGGGGGGGGGGGGGGGGGGGGGGGGGGGGGGGGGGGGGGGGGGGGGGGGGGGGGGGGGG
>JBCNYH010000001.1:77820582-77833043 GCA_039654325.1 Tandanus tandanus
ATTGTCTAACTCACTCTCTCACTCACTTATTCACTCACTCACTCACTCACTGTCTCACTCACTCATTCACTCTCTCATTCACTCGCTCACTCACTCACTCTCTCATTCAATCACTCTCACTCACTCATTCACTCACTGGCTCACTCACTCACTCACCCTCTCACTCACTTAATCACTCTCTCCCATTCACTCACTGTCTCATTCACTCTGTCTCTCATTCTATCTCTCACTCACTCACTCTCTCATTCAATCACTCTCACTCACTCATTCACTCACTGTCTCACTCACTCACTCACCCTCTCACTCAATCACTTTCTCCCATTCACTCACTGTCTCATTCACTCTGTCTCTCATTCTCTCTCTCACTCACTCTCTCATTCACTCACTCTCACTCACTCATTCACTCACCCTCTCACTCACTTAATCACTCTCTTTTTTTTTAAATAAAAAAACTTAATCACTCTCTCTCTCTCATGCACTCACTGTCTCACTCACTCACTCTAACTCACTCATTCATTCACTGTCTCACTCACTCTCTCACTCACTCAATCACTCACTCACTCTCACTCAGTCATTCACTCACTCAATCACTCTCTCTCTCATTTACTCACTGTCTCACTCACTCTCACTCACTCTCACTCACTCACTGTCTCACTCACTCTCTCTCTCACTCACTCATTCACTCACTCACTGTCTCACTCACTCACTTACTGTCTCACTCACTCACTCACTCAATCATTCTCTCACTCATTCACTCACTGTCTCACTCACTCTCTTACTCCCTCTCACTCACTCACTGTCTCACTCACTCTCTTACTTACTCTCACTCACTCATTCACTCACTTTCTCACTCACTCACTCTCTCACTTACTCACTCATTGTCTCACTCACTCATTCACTCAATCATTCTCTCACTCACTCTCTCTCACTGACTCACTCACTCACACACTCTCTCACTCACTTTCTCAGTCACTCACTCATTCATTCACTCATTGTCTAACTCACTCTCTCACTCACTTATTCACTCACTCAACCACTCACTCACTGTCTCATTCACTCTGTCTCTCATTCACTCTCTCACTCACTCACTCTCTCATTCACTCACTCTCACTCACTCACTCACTCACTGTCTCACTTACCCTCTCACTCACTTAATCACTCTCTTTTTTTAATAAAAAAAACTTAATCACTCTCTCTCTCATTCACTCACTGTCTCACTCACTCACTCACTCACTCACTCACTCTCACTCACTCATTCATTCACTGTCTCACTCACTCTCTCACTCACTCACTCACTCACTCAATCACTCACTCATTCACTCACTCTCACTCACTCATTCACTCAATCACTCTCTCACTCACTTATTCACTCACTGTCTCACTCTCTCTCACTCACTCACTCACTCACTCACTCACTGTCTCACTCACTCATTCTCTCACTCACTGTCTCACTCACTCACTCAATCACTCTCTCACTCATTTACTCACTGTCTCACTCACTCTCTTACTCACTCTCACTCACTCATTCACTCACTGTCTCACTCACTCTCTCATTCACTCACTCATTAACTCACTCATTCACTGTCTCACTCACTCATTCACTCACCCACTGTCTCACTCAATCACTCTCACTCATTTACTGACTCACTCACTCACTCACTCACTCTCTTACTCACTCACTCTCACTCACTCATTCACTCACTGTCTCACTTAATCACTCACACTCATTTACTGACTCACTCACTCACTCTCTCACACACTCACTCATTCACTCAATCACTCTCTCACTCACTTTCTCACTCACTCACTCACTCACTCATTCTCTAACTCATTCTCTTACACTCACTCTCTCACTTACTCACCCACTCTTTCACTCACTCTCTCACCCACCCACTCATTCACTCACACACTCTCTCTCTTACTTTCTCATTCTCTCACTATCTCACTCATTCACTCACTCACTCATTCACTCGCTCACTCTCCCTCACTCTCTCTCTTACTCACTCAATCACTCACTCACTTACTCCCTCATTCTTACTCATTACTCTCAGTTGCACACTTTCTCCCACACTCACTCTTTCACTCACTCACTCACTGACTCACTCACACACACACACTCAGTCACTCACTTACTCTCTCACTCTCTCACTCACACACACACTCAATCATTCTCTCACCTACTCTCTTTCACTCATTTACTCAGTTGCACACTTTCTCCCACACTCACTCTTTCACTCACTCTCTCACTCATTCACTTACTCACTCACAGTCACTCACTCACTTACTCTCTTTCTCACTCACTTACTCTCTCACTCACTCATGCACTCACTCACACTCAATCACTCTCTCACATACTCTCTCACTCACACTCACTCACTCACTGTCAGTCACTCTCAGTCTTGCACTCACTCACTCAATCACTCACAAACTCACTCACTCACACAATCATTCTCTCACTCTTTCTCACTCACTCACTCACTCACTCACTCATTCAGTCACTCACTCTCTCACTCACACAATCATTCTTTCACTCTCTTACTCACTCACTCTCTCACTCACTTATTCACTTACTCATTTGTTGAACTGCTTAATCCTACTGGGGTTGCAGGGAGGCTGGAGCCTATCTCAGCTGATACTGGGCGAAGGCAGGGCACACTCTGAGCAGCTTGCCAGACTATCACAGGGTAACACACAAAACCATTCACACTCACACACAATACTGGGAGCAATTTGGAACAGCCTATTAACATAATGTGCATGTCTTCGGACTGTGGACTGCGGAAGGAAACCGGAGTACCCGGAGGGAACCCACGCAAGCATGGGGAGAACATGCAAACTTCATACAGAAACACCCGAGCCCAGGACTTGAACCCAGGGCCTTCTTGCTGTGAGTGTTAACCACCACACCACCACTGTGCCTACCTCAATTAATCCAGCTATTATTGATTAATTAAGTCATCCATTCATTTGTTTTTATGATATATTTAAAATAAATTTGATTTTGCATGGTTAATATTTGTGGGTGTAAATTTAGTGCATTGATGTTTTTTTATACTCTGTTTGAATAGCAAATGAATAAAAAAAGAACAGGGTTTATTTTCATTTGGAAGCTGTCTCTACTCTCACATGAATTTTTCATTCTGAGATAATTTTCACCGGGCCTCGGTTCCAGGAGTAAATTAGTGTCTGATAGCTGGGTTTCACACAGAGGGTGGAGAGTCCCCCTGTCCATCATGCCTGAGTGTAATGGGGTGTTGTAATGGTCTGTTTTGAAGTGTGTGTGTGTGTGTGTGTGTGTGTGTGTGTGTGTGTGTGTGTGGGCGTGTGTGTGTGTGTGTGGGTGAGTTTTTTGTGTATTGGTTCATTTATCTCAATCATCCTGTATTCAATTCATATGTGTTTAATTACCATTGGTTGAATTTTAAGGGAAATCTAATGGGCGGTTCTTCGCAGCTGTGAATTTCATTAGTCAAATAAGGGATATTTATATTTTTATATTGCAATATAGCCTAGTGGTTAGCACATCTGCCTCACAGCAAGAAGGTCCTGGGTTCGAGTCCTGGGCTTGGTGATGGTGTTTCTGTGTGGAGTTTGAATGTTCTTTCTATGCTTGTAAGGGTTTCTTCAGAATACTCTGGTTTCCTCCAACAGTCCAAAGACATGCACATTAGACTAGATGGTTGTCCCAAATTGCCCGTAGGTGTGAATGAGTGTAAATTGTTGTGTGTGTGTTGGAAAATGGTTGTGTCTGTGTATGTTCCCTGCCTTTGTGCAATGTCGGCTGAGATAGGCTTCTTCATTTTTCTTCTTCTTTTTTATTATTATTATTATTATTATTATTATTATTATTACTACTACTACTACTACTACTACTACAATTCTTCTTCTTCTTCTCATTATTATTATCATCATCATCATTCATTTTCTGAACTGTTTAATCCTAATAAGGGCCACAGGGAGGTTGGTGCCCAGCTCAGCCAACTCTGAGCGAGGGCAGAGTACACCCTGGTCAGGTCGCCAGGCCATCGCAGCATCTTCTTCTTCTTATTATATTACCATGTCCCTAGTAGGATTAAATACTTTGGCAAAATAAATAAATCACTCTACAGCGATTTTATTCCCACAGTTATGGGCAAAAACTTTTTGAGTGTAAACAGGGGCAATAAAGTACTTTGTACCGAATGTGCATATCTTTGGACTGTGGGAGGAAACTGGAGTACCCAGAGGAAACCCATGCAAGCACAGGGAAAACATGCAAACTCCACACAGAAACACCCTCACCAAGTCTGGGACTTGAACCCAGGACATTCTTGGCATAGTGGTGTAATTATTAGCATGTCCACTCTATAGCAAAAAGGTCCTGGGTTCAAGCTCCAGGCTCGGCGAGGGTGTTTCTGTATGCATGTTCTTGTGTGGGTTTCCACTCCACTTTCCTCCCACAATCCAAAGACTTGCACATTAAGCTTAAAGAAATTTCTCAATTGCCCATAGGTGTGAATAGTTGTGTGATGGTCTGGCGAGCTGTTCATGATATACACCGCTTTATTTTCATAGTGTTGACTCTTTTTTTTTTTAATCTGGGACTGAAACATGACCACATGGTGTGTATTACATGTACTAGTGTTAGTGTATCACTAACTTGTAGTCATATAGGTTCTCGAGTTTCAGAGAAGTAAACATCTGAGATAGTTGTGATGGAGAGAGTGTTGTGTGTCTTCCTGATCTCTCTTCACAAAAGAATTGTATTGTGTTTCTTCTAGTGTGTAACCTGCTGTTATGATTATCTATTATTTACACACAACCACTTCTGCATGAGTCAAACGTGCAGGTAAAGTGGTGCTTATTGTACTCTCATGATTCCGGCAGTACCCTATTTACATCCAGTCCTAACACACGTCCTACTGACAATATCTATGAAATAAAATCTCTAATATATAGACGTTATTACTGCACTGATGATATGGACATGGAGAAAAACATTCAAGGGGAGCACGGTGGTGTAATGGTTAGCACGTTCGCCTCACAGCAGGAAGACCTGGGTTTGATTCCCGGGCTCGGGTGTTTCTGTGTGGAGGTTGCATGTTCTCCCTGTGCAAGGACATGCACAGTAGGCTAAAATCGTCCCTAGGTGTGAGTGTGAGTGTGAATGGTTGAATGTGTGTTGGCCCTGAGATGACCTGGCGAGCTGTTCAGGGTGTATCCTGCCCAGCACCAGCCTCCCCGTGACCCTAATTAGGATGAAGTGGCTTAGAAAATGAATAAATTCTTTTGACTAAACCACTGAATCCTACTAGGGTCGCAAGGAGGCTAGAAGGTATCTCAACCGAGTCTGAGTCTGGTCTGAACACTTCGCCAGTCCATAACCATTCACACTCACAGCTAGGGGCAATTTGGAACAGACAGTTAACCTAATGTGTATGTCTTTGGACTGTGGAGGAAATCAGAGTTCCCGGAGAAAACCCACGCAAGCATAGGGAGAACATGCAAACTCCACACAGAAATCCCTCTCCGAGCCCAGGACTCGAACCCAGAACCTTCTTGCTCCACCGAGCCTCCTTGAAGAAAAAATATGCTGCAATGAAATTGTTACAATGCGGGTGAACTACCACGCCACCTGCTGGAAACAGGAAGTCCCAAATTCAACATGATGTTGCTCCTATTACATCCACTAATATAAATAAATTTTAAAGAAGAACATTGAAGAAATTAAATTACAAAACCAGAGGTTCTTAGCCATGGTCAGTGCACTATTTTCCATCCGTCCATTACCTGTAACACATACCCGTCAGCAGGGGCAACTAGATCTGACTTCAAGCAAGAGTCGGGTACATCCTCACCAGTCCAGCGCAGGGCTAGTGCCAGTTAATCTAATCTGCATGTCTTTGGACTGTGAGAGGAAACTGGGGTTTCCCAGAGGAAACCCACACAAGCATGGGAAGAACATGAAAACTTCATACAAAAAAGTCCTCGTCAGTCATGGTCTTAAAACCTAGAACTGTCTGAGGCAACGATGCTAACCACTGAACTATTTTCTCTTTTTTCCCCCCAAAGTTCCTCAATATGGCAGCACAGTGATGTAGTGGTTAGCACGTCCACTTAACAGCAAGAAGGTCCTGGGTTCAAGTCTGGGGCTTGCCGAGGGCGTTTCTGTGTGGAGTTTGCATGTTGTCCCCATGCTTGTGTGGCTTCCCTCCCGGTACTCCGGTTTCCTCCCACAGTCCAAAGACATACACATCAGGCTAATTGGCTGTTCCAAATTGCCTCTAGGTGTGAAAGTGAGTGTGAATGGTTGTGTGAGTGTTGCCCTGGCGAGTTGTTCGGGGTGTGCCCCGCCTTCGCCCAGTGTTGGCTGAGATAGACTCCAGCCTCTCCACGAACCTAATAGTATGAGTATGAGGTTTAGCAAATGAGTGAGTGAAAATAATGGAAAGCAGCATGTCTATACATGGAGGCACGGTGGTGTGGTGGTTTGCACGGCCACCTCACAGTAAGGTCCTGGGTTTGAGTTCCAGCTTTGGGCATTTCTGTGTGGTTTGCGTGTTCTCTCCGTGCTTGCATAGGTTTCATCTGGGTGCTTTGGTTTGCATATTAGGCTAATTGGTTGTTCCAAATTGGTGAGAGTGAGGGTGAATAGATGTGTGTTGGCCCTGTGATGGATTGGCGAGCTGTTCAGGGAGTACCCCACCTTCGCCCAGTGTTGGCTGAGATCCAGCCTCCCCATGACCCTAATAGTATTGAGTGGTTTGGTGAATGAGTGAGTGACTCAGTATGTGACAGTATGGTGTTCTTGGCTCTGAAAATGTGACATGACACTATTTCTATTATAAAATTGAAATTTCCTGAATCCTGAGCAAACCAAAAGCAACGTGTGAATTTCATGTTATACTGAATGGTGAGTAAAAGGCAACCCTTTATTTATTTATCATATGCACAATCTCTTTATAACCACTGCATCACATTTGTGTATTTGGCAAGCCTCCAACTTTTAGAATGATTTAAAAAAACAGGTCAGTACAGCTGTGCACAGCTTACTTATCTTTTGGTTTCATAACATTAAATAATGTATCAAAGCTTCCGAGTGACATGTTTACCCCCATCCTAAAGATACTACACCCATTCAAAGCCACGTGATCAAGAGAGGATAACTATCCTTCCTTTCTTGCTGGGAAGGTTGGTATGTTCTCCTTTTTCTCAATTAAAATCACATAACTAGTCATCAGTATTTCTGAGTTCTTTTATTTCTAAGTAACTGCTCTCCTCCTGGGCAGCACGGTGCCGTAGAGTTTAGCATGTCTGCCTCACAGCAAGAAGGTCCTGGGTTTGAGTCCTGGGCTGTGTGGAATTCTGACTGGAGTTTGCATGTTCTCCCCGTGCTTGCGTAGGTTTCCTTCTTCAAACTTCAGAAGAGTGAGCAGCTGTGCCGTTCTAGTCACTAATCAGTTTTTTTTGAGTGACATTCATCATTCATTTTTCATCATTCTTAACAGATGTGTTTTCTCATTTTTGTTGCCTCCTCATGCATTGTTTCCCTTTTGTCTCATCTGTCAGTTCATAGATAAAGGATGATAGACAAGATAATGAACAAGGGCTCTGGGGATCAATCAGTGACACCGCACTTCCTGTATCAGTCTGTCAAATACTTTGTGCTCTTTCTCTCTCACACACACACACAGAACCGGAGAGAGAATAATGCACTGAGAAAGGTAACAAATACATAACTATTAATTGGGGCAGCAGTGCATCCTTACCAAACATCTTGAAAATTAAAATAATTAGAATTAAATTAGCTTTTTTGATATATATGGGGTGGGACAGTGGTGTAGTGGTCAGTACATTCAGAAGGTCCTGGGTTCAAGTCCCAGGCTCGGTGAGGGTGTTTCTGTGTGGAGTTTGCATATTCTCCATGTACTTGTGTGGGTTTCCTCTGGGTATTCCTGTTTCCTCCCACAGTCCAAAAACATGCACATTAGCCTAACTGGCTGTTCCAAATTGCAACTAGGTGTGAGTGTGAATGTGAATGGTTGTTTGTGTGTTGCCCTGTGATGGTCTGGCAAGCTGTTCAGGGTGCACCCTACCTTCACCCAGTGTCGGCTGAGATAGGCTCCAGCCTCCTCGCAACCCTAAAAGAGGATTAAGCAATTTGGCAAAATGATAATGAATGAAATGTATGGGGTGGAGCGGTGGCATAGTGGTTAGTATGTCCACTTCACAGCAAGAAGGTTCTGGGTTTGAGTCCTGGGCTTGGTGAGTGCATTTCTGTGTGGAGTTTACATGTTCTTCCTTGCGTGGGTTTCCTCCGGGTACTTCGGTTTCTTCCCACAATCCAAGGACATGCACATTACAATAATTGGCTGTTCCAAATCACCCCTATCCCCATTATAAACACACAAATCGACTTAAAAATCTTGTCAAACTTAAACAACAATTGAGCGAAAACCGTAAAAGGACTTCCGTGCCTACGTTTTAAAAGTTCACTCAAGTTTCTATGTGAAAGTATGCCTTCTTAGCAAGGTGTCAAATCTAGGGGAGTTTCATGATTGTTCGTTGACCTCTCCCCGTTCATTTTAATGCGATTTTTGGCATGGCTTTTGGCTAATTGTGTCGCTATGGTAACGTGAAATGCCAATAAATGTAATAGCACACTTTGCGGCACAGAGATGCATGTTTTGTTTTGATATATACATTGCGTGGGTGTACTTTGCTGTTCGGGCGGCATTAAGTGCGAAGGAATAATAAAAATAAAGAGAAGCAATTCGAGGTGGCCCTCGTCCAGAGTCGGCTGAGATGGGTGCCAGCCTTCCCTCAACCCTAATTAGGATTAAGCTGTTCAGAAACTGAATGAATGAATGAATGAATTCAAGGTGAATTGTAATATGTGCTGCACTTAAATGTGCAGGCACATAAAAATATTGTACTTCCATATCTGATATGTAAGTAATCCTCTCACTAAGAGTGTCTCTGTGTCCACTGTTTCCAGGTGACTGTATTAATGACCAGCTGACGTCAACGTTGAGCGATAATACATAGATCTAACCGTGTCCAATGGTACTGTTAGTGTTACCAATCTGTTTGGATCAACTTCAGTCATGTACTGGTTTATGAGATGCTCTCTGAAATAGTCTGATAACAATAGAACTGTTACTTTATACATTTTTCCTGCAAATACTACGATTTAATGCTGAGTGATAATAGGGGGAGATGTTTAGATTTCATGCCGGTAAAGGTGATAGTTAATATTTATTTCCAGTTTTGCGTATATGTTTAACTCTCGTAACAATAACCTTTAAAAATCTGTTACCCCTTTGAGCCATGGATTTTTCTCTGGCATCACTAGTAGCATATAATTTAAAACACAATATTAAAATTAGGCATTACAAAATATCTAATAAGCTTTATTTTGTTCAGGAAAATAAAGATCTGTGCAAACTTAACGGATATATAAAGTGTTATAATTTTCATAGTGTGTCCGGGATATGGAGACTTTAGCATATTGAAAACCAGTATGTTAGTATGCTAGGGTGCTTGCAACCCACACGCACACAGCCCTTGGCTTGGAATCAACAGATATTCTGGCTAATGCCTGTGTCTCAGCCTTACCATCTGTCCCTCTACTCTATCTCCCATATCATCTAACACATACACACATACACACACTCACCATGAATATACATGTACATTTGGGATTCTTGACATTTCTATAATTTCTATTCAAAACATGGCCCTGGAGAGATCTCATCTGAAAATAAGAAGGTTCTCCATGTTATTTTCACTGTTGTGTTTTTAAAGTCCAGACACACAGATAGGGCAGTACTGTAAACCTGCAGAAATCATGGAGAGCTCAGATAGAGAGTGTGATGTGATCCTGCTTTCTTTACTTCCTGTAGAGCTTCTATCAATTTGAATAATGACCACATACTCAAGTTTGCTGCCCAAAAAAAAGTTCTCCATTCAAATATTTTGTTGGACCACCTTTAGCCTTGATTACAGTGTGTAATCATCATGGAGTTGTTTTTTAACAGTCTTCAGCAACATCACAACATTTATTCTCATCCATTTACTCACTCACTTATCTGCCAAACCCTTAAAAGCTTAATTTCTACTGGGGTCACGGAGAGGCTAGAGCCTATCTTAGCCAACACTGGGATCCAGCCAGGACTCAAATCCACAACCTTCTTGCTGGGATTCGGACGTACTAACCACTACGCCACTGTGCCACCCCATATATTTAATTCATCATCATTTTGCCAAATTACTTAATCCTCTTTTAGGATTGTGAGAAGCCTATCTCAGCCGACACTGGGTGAAGGTACACCCTGAACAGCTCGCCGAGACCACCTCAGCGCCAATACACACAACCATTTACACTCACACCTAGGGTATATTTGGAACAGCCAATAAGCCTAACGTGCATGTCTTTGGACTATGGGAGGAAACCAGAGTACCCGGAGGAAACCCATGCAAGCACGGCAAAAACATGCAAACTTCACACAGAAACGTTCATGCCTGGGACTTGAACCCAGGACCTTCTTACTGTGAGGCAGACATGCTAACTACTACGCCATGGTGCCACCCCCATTTCCAGCCAGAGTTGTTTTTTATCTTGAATTGATAATGGGGAAATCAAACCATTCTTCTTTAGTGTCACAGCTCCAACGGACTCTGATCAACATTCACACTATGTTTCCCAGCATACACCACAACACAGCCAATCACCTAACACCTGACATCCACATTACATGACTCTCAGCACACCTGTCAGCACTCCCCATCAGGATCACTCTATAGAAGGACCCTTTGTTCATTACCAGAGCGGCATGGTGGCGTAGTGGTTAGCACGACCGCCTCATAGGTCCTGGGTCAGGGTCCCAGGCTCAGACGTCTCTGTGTGGAGTTTGCATGTTTTCCCTGTGCTTGCGTGGGTTTCCTCCAGGTACTTTGGTTTCTTCCCACAGTCCACATTAGGCTACCTGATGATTCCAAATTACCCTTTGTGTGAGCATAAATAGTTTTGTGTGTGTTGGTCCTGTAATGGTCTGGCAAGCTGTTGCTAGGATATACCTTGCCTTCGCCCAGTGTCTCCTGAGATAGGTTCCAGCCTCCCCGCTACTCTAGTAGGACTAAGCAGTATGGCAAATGCGTGAGTGAGTAAGTGTTTATTACCACTTTGAAAAGTATTGTCACTGTGGCGTTCTGCCAGTGCGTATCGAGTAGTTCTTAGAATGTTTAAACCAGTGTACTGTTTATGATAACCAACCTTACCTTGGCCTACTGTTCATGATCTTTCCCTGCTTAACCTCATACAATTTGTCTGATCGTTTTACCCCTGCCTTTTCCTTGACTATGAGATTGTGTTCTGATTCTGGACTGTGCTGCTTTCATAGTAAAAAGCTGTATTGCTGCAATCTTTATCCGTCTCCAACTCTGCCATGAAGTGGCGTGACATCCAGCACATCCCAAAGACTTTATAGGCTTAAGGTCAGGACTCTGTGGTGCCAGATCGTGTGTGAAACATCATCACAGTAATTAATCAGAGAGGTAACAAAAAGACCAAAGGTAACCCTGAACGAGCTGGAAAGCTCCACAGTGGAGTTAGGTGTATCTGTCCATGGGACTACTCTAAGCTGTACACTCCACAGAGCTGGGCTTAATAGAAGAGTGGCTGGAAAAATAAACCATGTTCAGAATTTACCAACAGGCAGTGGGTAGACTCCCCAAACATATTTAAGGAGGTGCTCTGGTCAGATGAGACAAGGAAAACACTATGTCTGGCACAAACCCAACACCTCTCATCACCTGAAGCATGGTGGGGGCAGTATCATGCTGTGGGCATGTTTTTCATTAGCAGGGACTGGGAAAATTATCAGAAATGAGGAAATGATGGATGGTGCAAAATACAAACAAATTCTTGAGGAAGAGAAATTCTTGAAGGATTCTTGAACTTCTTTGGTTTGAAGAAAGAGCAAAAATCCCAGTGGTTAAATGTGCCACGCTCATAATGCCTTACACTAAGCTGTATTTGCAGAAAAAGGTGGCTCTACAAAGTACTGTTTTTTATAGGGGTGAATGGTTATGCAGACTCTGTTTTCTGTTTTTTCTTTTTGTACTTTTTCTTATTTGCTTCACAATAACATATATTTTTTGCATCTTCAAAGTTGTTGTGTAAAAACCACTGATAAAAAACAAATATTAAAAATATCCTTTGGCTGTAACGCAACGCAGTAGGAAAAATGCCAAGGGGGTGAATGCTTTCGCAAGCCACTGTATGCATTACAAATGTATTTTTTTAAAAAGCAGACATTAGACATTTTCTAACATTTTATTTATTTATTTATTTGTTTGTTTGTTTATTTATTTATTTATTTATTTTTTAAACCTGTCCTGTCTAGCATCATAGCAAGCAGAATGGCAGTCTGGTTGCAGTGTTGTGCCGAACAAATTTGCTTTTCCAAGGGGAGGTTTAT
>JBCNYH010000001.1:77864139-77883271 GCA_039654325.1 Tandanus tandanus
CCCGCCGATAGTGGGGCTTGAACCCCCGACCTTGGGATCAGTAATCCAGCACCCTACCACCAGGCCACCACTGCCCGGTGAAAAAGTTCTTGTCCGAAACAATACAAGAAGATTACTTTTCAATTTTTTCAATAGCTGCTAAACAGTTGAGTTGTGGTGGCATTGGCCTTGGTATTCTAAGTAAGCCAAGGTGAGATTAAAGAATAAGGCGCACAGAGCCAGGTGGGGTTTTAGCATAGTTCAGCTGTGTGTCAATGCTTGATGCAAGTTCTTGTGATCAGTGAGAATGGTGAAGGGGTGTTCAGCCCCTTTAGCCAGTGTCTCCTTTCTGAGTGCCAGCTGTAGTGCCAGGAGATCCCTATTGCCTACATCATAGTTCTTTGATTTGACTTGTGTGAAAAGTAGGTGATCAGTTGCATCCTGGGCTTTTCTCTACAGTGCTGTGTAAGTATGGTCCCAATCCCATATCAAAGGCATGGACTTTAACAATGACTGGCTGTTCAGAGTCAGGGTGTTTTAGCAAAGGGGCCATTGTGAAGGCTATTTTAAGCATTTCAAACACTCTGGTGGCACCTGGGTTCCACTTGTCTCCCTTTTTCAGGATTGATGTGAAGAGGATTTGCCACCAAGCTAAAATTAAGCCCACAAAGCACTAAAGATCCTTAATTTGTGACAGGTTGGGGCCATTAGATGACAGCATTAACTTTAGTTCATGGAGATCCGTACAGAACTGTCTATACATCCAACAAACATAACCTTGATGACATGACATTCACATTTTTCCACCTTTACATACAGCAGATGATCCAGTAGCTGTTTGAGCACCTTCTTCATGTGCATGACATGGGATTCCAGTGTGAATAAGTGTAACACTTTGTAGATTTGAAACATTGGAGACTCATAGGCAGAAAGACAGTTCACTCTGTTTATTCAACATAAACCGGGCACTTTTCAGACGCTTTTTTACTTTAAGTCTTTCAAAGCACCAAACCTCACACTATGCACATACTGACACAGATCTGGACATAAAACTTCAGGCTCTCTCTAATTACGACTTCTCTCCTTCTGCAAGCACACACAACTACCGGTAACACATATAAAAAGAGCAACTTATTAGCCTCAGGTGCACTCATTCATTTACCTGCGAGATTTGCCTGATGGCCGGGAAGCAATCTGAGCTGCAGCTGACTATGGACCACCTTAAGCTTAAATGGCTGTAGAGCTAGATACCAATGAGTGATCCAGAATGTTGGCATCCTTCATGTGGTGGAGCCATTGGTGAGAGGTGTAATTCAAACACAGGGTGAACAGCTGACCCTGTTGGTCTTATCAAAGAGTGAGGACTGCTGATGGCCAGATACTCCTTTTCTATTGTGTGCCCATATTACAATTTGGGAGCACATCTGCCCATAACCCAAGTGAAGCCCAGATACCATTCTTTCACCCGCTGAATTGCACACTTTTTAAATTTGCTGTGAGTCCTGCCCATCTCAAGGATCTCAGGACATTTAGTTGTTCTAAATGTTGCTGTCCATTAATTTTTATAAATTATGATATAATTTAACTGAGCAGTGGCATGTGCATTATATGGACAGAGAATTTTGTCCATGAGGTGGTGAAACATTGCTGGAGCCCCAAACAAAACAAAAAGAAATGTAATGAATCGGTGTAAACCAAATGGAGAGAAGAAAGCCATTTTCTCTATGAATATGACAGCCACACATCAGCCACTGGATTTATTTATAGAGATGGGTCAATTATAATCCACAATAAGTTTGATTTTACTGATGTTCTTAAAATATCAGCTTGTATAATCGATCTGAAAACTACACATTTTGGGTGGCATGGTAGTGTAGCAGTTTCCTCCCACAGTGAAAAGACGTGCACAGTAGGCTAACTGGCTGCTCAAAAATGCGTATATTTGTGAATGTGAGTGTGAATGGTTGTGTATGTGTTGCCCTGCGATGGTCTGGTGAGCTGTTGACTCTGTCTTCGCCCAGTGCTGAGGTGCCAGCCTCCCTGCGACCCTAGTATTGGCAAATGAGTGAGAGAAATGAGTGCAGTAACGTCTAATTCTCCCATTTGAAGCTCATTTAGGTAATATTACTAGGTCAGCTCTCATTTCTTTGAAACACTGCTAAGCTAAGAAATATAATGATGCATTTTTCTGGCATTGATCATAAAGTACTGGGTGGCACAGTTGGTAATAGACTAACTAAAAATCAGTGTTTACCAGGTTAGAAATTTAGTAGCTGCAGAAATAATAGTGACAGAAATTTAAATGAAAGTTTTTCTCTTTCCAAACAGAAATGTATGAGGTTTGATGTGGATTTGACTATCTGGGCGGTAAAGCAACAGATCCTTTGCACTTTGAGTCAGAGCTTAAAGGACGTGCTGAACTATGGCCTCTTCCAGCCAGCAAATAATGGAAGAGAAGGAAAGTTCCTGGATGAAGCACGACTGCTCAGTGAATATCCACAACCATCTGGTAAAAGTGTCCCGACCCTGGAGGTAAAAAAAAACAAAAGTTCAGTCTCTCTCTATAAAAATACAGTATACACAATGGACAGTGAGGGGCAGTAAATGTTTGCACACTTTTGTTCTTATTATTTAATATATGTACTTGCACTGCATATATTCACTTCAGCTGTGTGTGTGTGTGTATGGGAATGGTTGTGTGTGTTGGCCAGAGAATCTGGAGAAATCTCTGTGTGCAAAGGACAAGGACAAAAATCTATATTGGGTGCCTGTGATTTTCGGGTCCTCTGGTGACACTGTATTAAAAACAGGCATGATTTCACCATGAACTTCACTGTATACAGTTCACAGACATTTGAGATGTCAAATGAGAGCTGATAACAAGCTGGATGGTCCCTCTCCTCTTTTAGACTGGAGGATGCAGCATCCATGGTTTACAAAAAGACTTTCAAATTTCAATTTTTCTGACTACTGGACACTCTTCCATTTCGCCTTAGGCTATTTTAAATTATCCTTGGCCCAGAGATGACAGCTGCATTTCTGGATAACAATATCCATACACATATACAGTATCTTCTTCTTTGCATGTGTTTTTTTTTTTTTTTTTTTTTTTGCCATTGATTTCTGGAAGTGTTCCTGAGCCTATGCAGTGATTTCCATGACAGAATCGTGCCTGGTTTTGCAGTGCTATCTGAAGGCCCAAAGATCGGGCATCCAATATTGATTTTTGGCCTTGTCCCTTGTGCACAGAGATTTCTCCAGATTCTCAAAATCCTTTGATATTATATATTTTAGATAATGAAATAATCAATATTCTTACTATTTGAATAAAGTTAAGGAACATTATTCTGAAAATATGGGTTTTTGTTTTTTTTTTGCTTGCATGATAGATTTCACTCTCAGTCACTCACTTATTTGCCACTTAATCCTACTGGAGGAGGCTGGAGCCTATCTCACCCAACACTGGGCAAAGGCGAGGTTCACCCTAAACTGCTTGCCAGATCATCGCAGAGCCAACACACACAACCATTTACACTCAAATAGGGGCAATTTGAGACAGCCAGTTAGCATAATGTGCATCTCTTTGGACTGTGGGAGGAAACTGGAGTACACGGAGGAATCCCTTGAAATCACAGGGAGAATATGCAAACTCCACACAGAGAAACGCCTGAGCCTGGGTCTTAAACTCAGGTCCTTCTTGCTGTGAGGCAGATGTGCTAACCACTATGCCACCATGCCACCATGATAGATCTTCTTTAACCTTAAATTGTGGATGGCAGTGAGAACTGTGTTCACTGGTATTTACATTTTACACTGCATCCCAACATTTTTTAAATTTAGGTTATATGACTTATTTGTGGTGCCATGGTGGCATAGTGCTTATCAAGTCCGCCTCACAGCAAGAAGGTCCTGGGTTCAAGTCCGGGTGGAGCTTTGAATGTTCTCCCTGTGATTTCGAGGGATTCCTCCATGTACTCCAGTTTCCTCCCACATTCCAAAGACACACAGATCAAATGCATTTGAATTATACATGCACCTGCATAAAGCCCTAAACTAGAGGTCATACTTACCAGCCTACTACAGCCCAAAGACAGAAGCTGTAGTGTGTGCACAGACTGAGAGTTCCACTAGATCTTAATAATTTCAAAACAACTAAAGTGTTGTCTGGTCTCTTTTACAGTTTCGATATAAAAGCAGAGTGTACAAACAACCCAATGTGGATGAGAAGCAAATTGCCAAATTACATACCAAGGTAAGTTATCATGCATGCTTCAGGGCACTTTCAGGCCATTTTACACCAGTAGTCATGCTTGCAACTCAGAAAGCCTATCTTTGGCTTAACAAATAACACCTAGTGCTGTCCATTTATTGCTATATTATGCAATCTAGGCCAATTATCACAAAGGACATGTGTGGTCCTACTGCATCAGTGGGAGTTCAAATTGTTGTTTATATTTCCAACCCACATGAAAGTGCAACGTGCCACTGATCATTGAAGTAAAGACTTTATTGGCATAATACATTTCACATAATCATATACAGTGAAAAATATGTTTTATATTAATCTCCAAACTTACAGGTTGCAGGTAATTGTATATTTTATCTACTAAAACAGGGCGGCATGGTGGTGTAGTGGTTAGCACATCCGCCTCACAGCATGAAAGTCCTGGGTTCGAGTCCCGTACTTGGGCGTTTCTGTGTGTTACTCCCCGTTCTTGTATGGGTTTCCTCTGGGTACTCCGGTTTCCTGCCACAGTCCAAAGACATGCACATTAGGCTAACTGACTGTTCCAACTTGCCTCTAGGTGTAAGTATTAATGGTTTTGTGTGTGTGATGGTCTGACAAGCTGTTCACTCTGTACCCCTCTATTGCCCAGTGTCAGCTGAAATTCCCGTGACCCTAGTAGGATTAAGAAGAAAATACTGTTACTTGTTTTATCTAAAGCTACTTGGACACTTGGAAGTCATAATGTGAACCAAAAACCATCAAGGTGTGGTTCCCGGCTTACCATACATAGCATATCGCTAATAGTTTCATTAGTCACAGTTTGAGTCTTTCAGAGCTGTAAGTTAACTTTTTGCACTATTTTCAGTGCCCTGCGATGGCCTGGCAAGCTGTCCAAGGTGTACTCTGCCTTCGCCCAGAGTCGGCTGAGATGGGCGCCAGCCTCCCCACGACCCTAATTAGGAATAAGCGGTTCAGAAAATGAATGAATGAATGAATGTTTTAAAAGAGTATTCTTAGTATTACTATAATTAGTTACTATAGTTACTATAATTAATAACACTAGTATATACCTGCTTTAAATAATTCACTCTCACTCATTTTCATTGCTTAATCCTGCTATTAGGGTTGCAGGGTGGCTGGATCCCATCTCAACCGACACTGGGCAAAGGCCCGAACAGCTGGCCAGACCACCACAGGGCAATATACACAAAACCATGCACTCTCACACCTAAGGGAACAGCCATTTAGCCTAATGTGCATGTTTTTGGATTGTGGGAGGAAACCAGAGTGCCCGAAGGAAACCCACGCATGTACGGGGAGAACATACAACCTTCTCACAGAAATGTATGAGTCCAGGACTCAAACCCAGGACCATCTTGCTTGCTGGCAGACATGCTAACCGCTACGTCACCGTACCGTCTGCTTTAAATAAGTGGTATGAGTAATTGTTTTAAGAGACAGAATGTTTGTTTGTTATTTACTTTATTTTCCCCTTTTCCTTTGTAAACATGTAAAGATTCTTCTCAGATTATTTCTTGCTTTCACCAAACACCAACCTACAGACTTTCAATAATTTTTTTGAAGCAAAATATGGGTCAGCATGAAGTAAAATTTCAAGATAGTTCAAATCTTTATGCTATTTTTCTAAGTAGAACAATGAGACCTCTGCACAAAAACGCTTCCAGAGAGTACAGAAGGAAAACAGTATACCACAGTTTCGTATTTCTAATACATCAACTTCAACAACTGATTGATCACTGTCTGACAAACACACTGGAACAAGATCATCTGTGTTATTCACTTCACTTGTCACTGTTCATAATGTTTTTAATATGTTCGATGTACGTATATACAGTATAGATAGATAGATAAAACAGATTAACAATTAAACAGATTTCAATACATTTTTATTACTCCACCACTGTACCCTTCAATTTTCAATTAATTCCCATTAATATTGTCTGTATATACTGTATATATATATATATATATATTTATATATATTTTCATGTAATCATATAAATCATGTGTGACCTTCATCTGCTTCCCTTCTCCTCTTTCTTGCTGGTTTTTTAATGTGTATGGGGAGCTGCTCTGTTACCTATTTATAACTGGCCTGAAAAATAGAAGGAAAGTCTCTCTCTCTCTCTCTCTCTCTCTCTCTCTCTCTCTCTCTCTCTCTCTCTCTCTCTCTCTCTCTAGGTCAATCTGAGGAAGTTTATGGACTACATCCAAAATCACCAGTCAGAGAAAATCTCTAAAATGTTGGATAAAGGCCTTGACCCGAACTACCATGATTCTGAAACAGGAGGTACACATTGCCCTTTCAACTTCTAACACACACACACACACACACACACACACACACACACACACACACACACACACACACAGAATATATAACATTGTTTTATTCACTAAAGCAGGTTTTTAATGCTAATTGTTGTTATTAATGCCACTGTTAAATTGTCCATTTTATTTATTTTCTACAGTTAAACAGATCTTTATTATTTTCTGCAAGTAAAATTACTGGCATATTATTGTACTTGATCTCAAACACATTAGTTACTTCGGTAACAGTTAATTCAAGTACAGTTTTATTACATTGCAGGAATTTGCAGTATTCCTGTAGACTGAATTCTAGTTGGGATAGCTATAGTTTTGTGGCCCCCATATAACCACCACTGGTAGTGGATAAGACATACGCTCAGGCTTGGTTGTCCCAAAGATCTCCTGAGGCAGCTAACAGGGTTGCAGCTTAGTGGGCAGTTGGGGACATGGAAACTGGATGATCCATATCCAGGGCCTGCATTGTGGATGCGGCTTACAGGAGCTGTGGCCAAAAAGTTGTTGGTGCTTGTAGCACCAGCAACCTAAGAACCTACTGGTGGACACCAGTGGTGAAGCAAGCCGTCAAGCTGAAGAAGGCCTTTTGGGCTTGGTTGTCTCAGAGGTCTCCTGAGGCAGCTGACAGGTAACGAGTGGCTAAAAGGACAGCAGTTTTGGTGGTCACAAAACCAAAGACTCCTGCATGGAAGGAGTTTGTAGAGGTCATGGAGGACTTTCGGTTGGCCTCAAGGAAGTTCTGGAGAACTGTTCGATGGCTCAGAAAGGGAAAGCAGGGCCCATCCCAGGTGGTGCTTGTTTGGGTTGGGGAACTGCTAACTTGGACTGGGTATATAGTCCAATATACACTTTGAGGGTCTCCTCAACCATATCTTGCTCTGGGGAGGCAGAGTCTGAAAATTTAGGGAAGGATGAGTTCATCACCGTGGAAGAGGTCACCAAGGTAGTTAAAAAGCTTCTCAGCAGCAGGGCACTGTGGGAGGATGAGATTTGGCCTGATTTGCTGAAAACTCTGGATGTTGTTGGGCTATCTTGGCTGATAACGCACATTGAGTAGGAAACCTGGGTGGTAGTCCACATTTAAAAAAAAAAAAAAGGAACCAGAGAATGTGTTCCAACTATTGTGGGATCACACTGCTCAGCCTTCCAAGCAAAATTTTGTAGAACAGGCTCCAACCAATTGTTGAACCTCTGATTCAGGAGGGCATTCATCCTGGTTGTGAACCAGAGGGACAGCTCTTTACCCTTGAGGTAAAGCCAGAGGTACTGATGGAGTCATGGGAGTTTGACCACCCAGTCTACATGTGTTTTGTGGACTTAGAGAAAGGCCTACAACTGTGTCTCTGGTGGATTCTGTGGGGGGTGCTGAGGGGCTTTGAGGTACCAGGAACACTGTTGTGTATTTATTGTATTACCAAAGTGAGAGCTGTATCCGCATCCTCGGCGCAAAGTGGAACTCATTTCCAGTGCACGCTGGACTTTGCCAGGGCTGCCCCTTGTCACCAATCCTGTTTGTGGTATTCATGGGAAGGATCTCAAGGCGTAGTCCTGGAAAGATGGGTGTCCGGCTTGGGAACCTCAGGATTGCATTTCTGCTTTTTGCAGATTATGTGGTTCTGTTGGCTTCTTCACACCGTGACCTTCAGTATGCACTGGAGTGGTTCGCAGCTGAGTGTGAAGCAGCTGGGATGAGAGTCAGCTTCTCTAAATCTAAGGCCATGGTTCTCAACAGGAATAAAGTGGATTGCTTCCTCTGTGTCAGAGACAAGACTTTGCTTCACGTGGAGGAGGTCAAGGATCTCAGGATCTTGTTCACAAGTGATGGAGGTGGACAGACAAATGTGTTTTGTATGAGCAGTAATGAGGGTACTACACTGGTCCATTATAGTGAAGAGGGAGCTGAGCTGAAAGGCAAAGCTTTCAATTTACCGGTCCATCTACTTTCCAACCCTCACCTATGGTCATGAGATTTGGGTAGTGACTAAAAGAATGAGACCACAGATACAAACAGCAGAAATATGTTTCCTTAGGAGGGTGTCTGAGCTCAGCCACCTGGACCAGGATGGTGAGGAGATCAGACACCAGGGTGAACTTAAAGTTCTCCTCCACATCAAACAAAGTCAGTTAAGGTTAAGGCATCTGATTAGAGTACCTCCTGGTCACCTCCCTTTAGAGGTTTTCTGGACAGATCTACCAGTTGTAAATAATAACATAATGCTTACCTTTGCCCTTTCTCTTCTGATATCTAGTGGGTTGAACATTCTCTTTATCTTTCCTATTGCTCTCTGAATGAATACTGAAGGGTGCAACTTGTGTTACCTAAATTATAAAATGGCAAGCCAAAATTAACTTACATACTGTCGGTCTTATAATAAAACTCATTGTCACATCATCTGCTCACACCCAGAACTCACACTACACTTCCTAGCATCTTTTGCACTGCTTCAGATTGCCTGACTACTGACACACACATCACATGACCACCAACACACTTGTCTGCAATCACAATTGATTACACACCACATTTATAAGGACTCAGTTTGTCATTGTTCGTTGCAAAGTATCTGCCAGTCATTACCAACTCCTTTTTTTAGTTTTGTTTTTCCTCCCGCTGGTGAGCTGCTGTATTGCAGTTATTATGTGGTTTGTAGTCATCAGCCATGTGCCCTTATCTTGCCCCTCCCCTTGATGGTTTCCACTTTCTGTCTTTGTCTGTTTCCCCATTTTGTGTCCACCACACCTGACCTTAATTACCTAATTATTTGGTTGTCTATTTATACCCTGCCTTCATTTGCCTTGTTGTCAGTTCGTCCCACTGAGTTCTGTGATTAGTCTCAGTCAACTCTGTGGGTTTATTTTGAACTTACCTGTTTGAAGTTAGTTATTTTTCTGTGCTGTTTTTCGGTTTGGACATTTTGCCTGTTTTTTGGACTTTGGTATTGCCTGCCATTTTGGTACTTTTACCCTTCTGCTGTTGCTACCTGTGTGCTGCCTGAATTCAGACTTTGCTACTGCTGTGTGCTTTGAAAGACTTTTGCCTGACTCCCTTGTGAGAAATAAAACCCCTGAACCTCAACCTTTGCTGGTCTGCATCTGAGTCCTTACCATCCCTGACAGTATGAACTGACCAACATGGACTCAGCAGATCCCAGCAGGGTGCAGGAGATTCTCACTAGACAGAGTGAGTTGATGGGAAAACATGAGAGTCAGTTTGCCAATGTAAGCCACTCCATGGAAGCTTTCAATGCCACTCTGAACAACATCGCCTCCAACTACAACAGGTTCAGCTTGCACTAAACCCAAGCCAGCAGCCATCAAGCCCCCCTCAATATTCACAAGGAGCCATCCAGCCAAGCAGCTCCGGTCAACCAGCCTGCGAGCCTCACCTATCTCACCTGAGAATATGACAGGGGGGACGTTCCATCTCAGACTATGCCATCGAATTCCGCACCTCGGCTACTACCACGAGCTGGAATACCGAGGCCCAGTATGGCACCTTTTTTCATGGACTTTCTGAGGCCATTAAGGATGAGTTGACCACCCATGACCTGCCCACAGATTTCCAGGAATTAGTGGACCTGGCCATCCACATTGATTGACGTCTAAAGCAGCGCCACCTGGAGCGCAATGCTGGGTCCCATAAACAGCCCAGGGAGCCCACGTCTTCTCACTGGCCTGTTTACACTCCAAACACTCCAGTATGTTAATCTCCACCCACCAGTGGTCCAGAACCCATGCAGATCAATCACACCCACTTGTCCCCCGCAGAGAGACGGAGGAGGATCAGCACCAACTCCTGCCTCTACTGCAGCCAACCGGGTCACTTTGTCTCCACATGCCCAGTAAAAGCTGCCACTCACCCGTAAATTGGGGATTACAGGTGAGCGTTACCTCTCTTTCTCATTTCCCCTCAACCCGCACCCCATTACCATCTTAATTTCACAGAATCAGAGAAACACAGTTTCTGTGCTCATAGACTCTGGAGCCGAAGGAAATTTCATTCATGCAGGACTCGCTATTAAACTCGCCATTCCAGTTAGACCCTTGAATATGCGCATAACTGCCGATGCCTTAACTGGGGTGAAACTGGCTCAGATCACCCACAGCACCATCCCAATGAGTCTCTTCATATCTGGCAACCACTTGGAGGACCTGATTCTTCATCTGATTGACTCTCCCCAGGTTTCAGTTGTATTAGGCCATCCCTGGCTGGCCCAGCACAATCCCCATATTGACTGGTTTGAAAATAGGGTTCTCGGTTGGAGTTCTTTCTGCCTTAAACATTGTCTCGATGCAGCTCCTACCTCACTGGATTCAGGTGATTCCCCTGACCTGTCCATGGTTCCTCCTGAGTACCAAGATCTCAAGGTTGTCTTCAGTAAGTCCAAAGCCGCTTCTTTACCGCCCCATCGTCCTTATGACTGTGCCGTTGATCTTCTGCCTGGGTCTGCACCACCAAGAGGTCACCTGTACTCCCTATCACCAGCTGAGTCTGAAGCCATGGACAAGTATATCCAGGATTCCCTGGCCACTGGCCTAATCCATCCTCCACAGCGGGTGCTGGATTCTTCATTGCCGAGAAGGATGGGTCCCTTCGTCCCTGTATCGATTACCGTGGGTTTAATGAGGTAACATTTAAGTTACCCTCTCTTTTTGAAGTCTTCTGCCTTTTAACTGCTTCGAGGTGCCACAGTTTTTTCCAAGCTTGAGCTCCGCAATGCCTACCACCTTGTCCGAATAAGAGAGTGGGACGAGTGGAAGACCGCCTTTAATACTCCATCAGGTCACTATAAATATCTCGTGATGTCCTTTGGCCTTGCGAATAGTCCCGTCATTTTCCAGTCTCTGGTCAATGATGTCCTCAGATATTTTTTGATATTTTTGCATTCTCTTGCTCAGCACATTCAACATGTCAGATGACATGAGACTGTTTTTCTAGGCAGAGAAATGTGAGTTTCACTGAAACACTCTCATTTCTTGGATTTGTCATCACAGCAGGGGGCATTCAGATAGATCAGCAGAAGGTCAAGGCTGTTTAGGACTGACCCCAACCCACTTCCCGTCAGGACATACAGCGTTTCCTGGGGTTTGCTAATTTTTATCAGTGATTCATCTGCAATTTCACCATGTGCCACCTATTGGATGTCTGGCGTTGTGGCCGTGGTCTACAATGCCTTGTGGACTGGGAGGGCTACAGGCCAGAAGAGAGATGCTGGATTCCTGCTCGGGACATCCTTGACCCCACGCTCACCCGGGACTTCTGGCGGAATCAACCTGGACTACCCACTGGGACGCCAGGGGGCATTCGTAGGAGAGGGGGCACTGTTCGGAATCTGCCTTGAACTCCTTTTTTTTAGTTTTGTTTTTCCATCCGCTGGTGAGCTGCTGTATTGCAGTCTTATGTGGTTTGTTTTTGTTAGCCATGTGCCCTTATCTTGCCCCTCCCCTTGATGGTTTCCACTTTCTGTCTTTCCTCCATTTTTGTCCAACACACCTGACCTTAATTACCTAATTATTTGGTTGTCTTTTTATACCCTGCCTTCCTTTGCCTTGTTGTCAGTTCATCCCACTGAGTTCTGTGAGTAGTCACAGACAACTCAGTAGATTTGAACTTACCTGTTTGAAGTTTGTTTTTTTAAGGACACAATATGTTTTCAGCTGTATTTACTCCATGAAACTTATAACAGTCAAGTGAAAGATGTAATAACAGTTTAGAAAAATGGTGATTACGAATCCATTGGTAGATCCATTAGTAATGGGCTCATGTTTACTAACAGAGTGTATCTATGTCTAACATAAAACGTGCTGGATTCTGCTATTTGCACTTAAGTAATGTTCTGTACGCTTCAAGTTATGTGCAGTCTCTCAGTTGGATCACTGGATGTGCTGTACAAGCTGAATTCCGGAAAAATGGAACGTTCTTTAAATTTAAACAAAATGAAAACTAAAAGACTTTCAAATCACATGAGCCAATATTTTATTCTCAACAGAACATTGGTAACATAACAAATGTTTAAACTGAGAAATTTTATTCACAACATGAGCTTATTTCAAATTTGTTGCCTGATACAGGTCTCAAAATATTTGGCACGGGGGCAACAAATGGCTGAAAAAGCAAGAAAGTTTCAAAAGATTCAGCTGGGAGAACATCTAACAACTAACTAAGTGACTTGATATCAGGTCTGTAACATGATTAGCTATAAAAGTCTTAGAGAGGCAGAGACTCTCAGATGATAAAAGTCCTTTAATCAACTCAATGTCATTTGGCAAAATCATGAGTCAGATCTAGAGTTAAATGTACATATTTTTGAAGCACAACTCTTTGTTCATTTCCACGCACTGCCCTTGTATTGTTTTTATACAAAAATACAATGTACAAACGCTGGCAGACTGCTTAAGAATACTGTCACACTTACACACATTGTGTCTCCTACAATAGTCCAGAAGTAATTATTTCTCTAATTTCCTCTATAAATTAAATTGTGTGTGTTGTTCCTGCACAGAGACGCCCCTGACGTCTGCTGCTCAGCTGGAAAACATGGGTGAAATCATTAAGGTGTTAAAGAATGGAGGAGCTCATCTAGACTTCAGAGCTAAAGACGGCATGACAGCCCTACACCGAGCAGCCCGCGCTAACAACAAGTACACACTAATGGTATGGAACGGCAGAGATTGTTAACAATGGATATAATAGTGTATTGCTATAGTAAGTATCTTTACTATTCCTCATTATAGTATACAGGTGGGAAGGGTGCAAAAATTAGTCAGTGGTGAACAAAAAGGCAGGGGGTTTGTGTTTTTACCTCCTGCAAGAAAACTAATATTTTCTGACTATCATCCAACAACATGATAAAAATCATGCCTTTACTGAACCCTGTTAGCAGGACTGCCAGCACATCATTTCCATTAAGTAATTCTTGTATGGGGCAGCATGGTGGTGTAGTGGTTAGCTGGCATCAAGGTGGTGAAATGAACTTCCTCCAGATCTAGGGTATCTTCAAACGACAGCTGAAAACCTATCATTTTAGTACTTGGATTAGCACCAGGTTATACAAAAAACAAACAGAAAAAACCTACCCTGTACACACTGAGTTATGGTATACCGAGCCTGTGTCCTAATGAACCAGTATCAGAAAATATTCCCTGATAGTGACTTCAAAGCACTTCTGTAAGTCGCTTTGAATAAGGGAATCTGCCAAATGCTGTAAATGTAAATGTCCGCTTCAGAGCAGGAAGGTCCTGGGTTCCACTCCTGGGCTCAGCAAGAACATTTCTGTGTGGACTTTGCATGTTTTTCCATGCTTGCATGGGTTTCCCCTCAGGTTATCTGGTTTCCTCCCACAGTCCAAAGACATGCACATTAGGCTAATTGGCCGTTCCAAATTGCCCCTAAGTGTGTATGTGAGTGTGAAAGGTTGTGTGTTGGCCCTGTGATGGACTGGTGAACTGTTCAGGGTGTAACTGCCTTCATCCAGAGTTGGCTGAGAGGCTCCAGCCTCCCCACGACCCTAGTAGGATTAAGTGGTTTCAACAAAAAAATGAATGAACCTTTCAAATTTCGAGGCTGGAGACCATCTCAGCCAACACTGGATGAAGGTGGGGTAAATCTCGAACAGCTCGCCAGTCTATTGCATGGCCAATGCACACACAACCATTCACACTCACACCTAGGAGCAATTTGAGACAGCCAATTAGCCTATTGTGAAATGTCTTTGGAATGTGGGAGGAAACCGGAGTACTTGGAGGAAACCCATGCAAGCATGAGGAGGACATGCAAACTCCACACAGAAACGCCTCATCAGGCCCAGAATTCAAACCCAGGACCTTTTTGCTGTGAGGCGGGTGTGCTAACCACTACACCACCGTGCTACACTTGTTACATTACATTACATTACGTTATGTTATGTTATATTATACTATAAGGTGGCCCCCAAATGTTTTTTTCGATTCCTCTATAACACACCCTCTTATTTTAGTAGGTTTGATGAGAAAATAACCCAGTAAAAATTTTAGGCCTATAAAATAAGTTTGAGTGGTCCCCCAGAGCCCTTCAATTTTGCACATTTTGACCGAAATTTGGCGATATTTTAATCTTCCATAACTTTATTTTCCGGATCAATAATTAATTGTTTAGTTTAATGTCTAATTAGACCATGTAAATTAATAATACAATATGTTTTAATATACTGCGATGGCCTGGCGAGCTATCCAGAGTGTACTCTGCCCTCGCCCAGAGTCGGCTGAGATGAGCGACGGCCTCCCTGCGACCCTAATAAGGATTAAACGGTTCAGAAAATGAATGATGAATGAATGTTTTAATATATATAAAGTGTAGTTTTATCCATGATGGCATGGGTTTTTTTTGTTTTAATTCATCAGTATGTACTTGTAATGGTGCAACTTACACCATATTTCAATTATTTCTTGCAAAAGCAACATGTTTTGAAAAGTGTTGATTTAGTCTCTATGCAATGAATATATTGCTGTGAAAAGCCTAATTTGTATTGGATATATATCTCAAGTCATAGAAATATTGAAGCTGGCCACATTTTGAGACTATGGACTCGTTTGGAGCGGCTAATAACTGGTAGCCTGTTCCACAGGCAAGGTATGATGTGAGCAACGCTCCATCCCCGCATACACAAGTTATAGATACTAATATAGTAGTTCAGATACACCGTCTGCCAGTAACAGACACAATCTGATGCGTGAAAGGATTCACCCAATCCTCACAGAATAATCTGCAACAAAAGGATGATTTCTGGATGCATCATGCAGGTTAGGTTCATTTTGTATGGATGTTTATTGTTTAATACACACAATCGTACAGTGTATGAGTAAATGAGTTAATATTATTTACCACTATAGTAAATTATACATAAGTAGTTAATTACTACTGTGAGGATTGGGTGAAAAAGTTATGGAAAATTAAAATATCTCCAAATTTCGGTAAAAAGGTGCAAAATAGAAGGGCTCTGGGGGACCACTTGGACTTATTTTATAGGCCTGAAATTTTCACTGGGTTATTTTTCATCAAACCTCCTAAACTAAGAGGGTGTGTGGGGAAAAAAATATATATATTTTTTTTCCATATAAAAATTGGCCACCATACTATACTGTACTATACTTTAATATTATATTTACATCTAGCTTTATTTTATAACTGGTTGCATAGGTTTGGAATACATTACCACGTCATAGTATCTTTTAGTCCTTTAAGTTTTTATGTTGTTTACACTACATACTGTGATACTACATATCACTCACAGGGAGGGTTTAGTATGAGTCACATACAGAATATGCATCAAGCACAGCCAGAGAAAGAAGGAGGAGAGATTGCTGTACAAATAAGATTCTATAAAATAACACGAGTTAACATATTACTTTCCTGTCAGACTCTGCTAGAGTTGGGGGCGTCGCCAGATTATAAGGACAGTCGCGGTTTGTCGGCACTGTATCATACAGCCATGGTGGGTGGAGACGCGGGCTGCTGTGAACTCCTTCTCCATGAGCATGCCAGCATCAGCTGCCAGGATGAAAACGGCTGGCATGAAGTCCATCAGGTGACCTTTGACCTCTGGTATAGTATAATCAGAGTCCAGTACCAAGATCTGTTTTTATTCCATTAATTGTCAAATGATATTTCTCTGTATGTGTGCAGTGTTGTGTTTGTAAGGAGCTAATTTTATTTATTTTTTTTTTAAGTGGAAAGGTCATTAAAACTACACAGATGAACACAATGGAATTAAAATATTTTCTCTTCAATTTGTTGGGTACCTTATTTTAGAACCTAAATTTATTTAGAGTCAATCTTCTCTCTGCCAGAGCACATTACCTTGATTATTGCATCCAATAATGCTGAACACTGAAGCACTGTAGGGCAAAGATAAGTCACCTGTCAAGTCTTGAGGGTGTGGTGGAGAGCAGGGGGAAATACACTGCCTAGCCAAAAGAAAAAACAGCTTTTATTGAGTTTAGGAGAGTCAAATCACTCCGCCAAACCAGATCTCACCTTCCTCATTGATGAGTAGAACTCATCTTTTGCTAGAAAGACGCTAGTATGATGGTACTGATTGGTGGAGAGCTGAATTCATTTAGTGTATGGATGTAAGGGAGTTTCAAATGCGGACATTCAGAAACTGGTGCTAAAACTGTAATAACTATTTTCTCAAAAGTAGGGTTTCCTGAGCAGCAACATACAGTGATAAGTGATGTAACTCAGTCCATCTTCATGTTATAATCATGTATTCTACCTCATTTTAAAGCATATTCAATTCTCTTTCCAAATATATCAATATCTCAGCATCTCAAATTTCCTACTTAATCCGCATTATACTGGAGTGGGTCACATTTATTAAAAGATTTTTTTTTTTTTTTGTGGGATTACATAACTACTGATGTGATTTTCAATCAATTTGGTGTAGGGTTGGGGCCTGGGTCTGAAAAGAACTCAATACATTTTGGAGGTGATTTGTGCATGAGATCATGTTGGGGGGGAAAAACCCTCCAAAATCCTCCCAAAAATCCCAATCTTTAACAAACGGCAAAATGTTCATCTGCCGCCCACTAAGGGGAGACAATTCCTTATAACTACAAGTTATAATAATCAATTTGTGCCTGGCAGGGGTACCTTACATTCTTTGAATGCCCATCTAGTTTTAATATTTTCAATGCTAGTGGAAATAAGCAGTACAGATAATACAAGTCTTCCCTGGATCACTCACATTTAAGGTTTATTGACACCTAATGTGAACCCTGACTCATCCTTTACTCATTTGCCAAACTGCTACTTAATGCTAAGCTGACTCTGAGCAAAGGGGGGTACACTCTGGACAGCTTGCCAGTCCATCACGGGGCTAACACATTCACACCTTGGGGCAATTTTGAACAACCACTTAGGCAAATGTGCATGTTTTGGTACTGTAGGAGGAAACTGGAGTACCCACAGGGAACTCACAAAAGCACAGGGAGAACATGCAAACTTCAAAAAGAAACATCCTCGCCAAGAACGGTACTTGAACCCAGGACCTTCTTACTATACATATATAAGTGTATAACATTCAGGTTTTAGATTTTTTTATTGGTGCCTTTAAGCCGAAAACCACCATCTCACATCTCTGTCTGACATCGTGTGTGTGTGTGTGTGTGTGTGTGTGTGTGTAATCTCTTTAAATAGTCATATCCAGGCTAGTTTTTGAGACCTCTAGCTATGATTGAACAGTCTGCTAGGTTGTATTACTATATATGGTGCCAGGAACCCAGAAAGGAGCAACTTGACAGGCATTGTAAATGAGAAGTAATAGACTGTTTGTTTTTGCATGATTTGTTGGGAGAGATGGTTGTAAAAACAGCACTGAAACAACCTGGGTGCAGCATGGCTCTTACAGACCACGTTTCTACACTAACTGAGGGTAAGATCGAGGATACAGTAAACCTCACAAAACTTTTGAGAGACAGACCAGTGCTTTGAAAAGCCTGCTGCTGTCACAGTGGACCAACAAGAAGTGGCGAATAGAACTGACACCTTTCTAATAGTTGTGGGAATATCAGCTATGTGGCAGACAGGTTGTGGGTGGACTGTGTGAGTCTCCGAGTAAATCCAGACTGACATTTAGAGATCCACTCACACCGCTGCCTTGTAAGTATACACTGCCTCCTTTCTATCCATGTGCTGCAGCTTCCACTTTATTTCTGTATAACTGGAGTGTAAGATAGGAGGGCATGGTGGTGTACTGGTTAGCATGTCCACCTCACTGCAAGAGGGTCCTGGGTTCAAGCCTGGGCTCGGTGAGGGCGTTTCTGTGTGTTCTCCCCGTGCTTGAGAGGGTTTCTTCTGGGTACACTGGTTTTCTCCCACAGTCCAAAGACATGCACATTAGGCTGACCATTCCGAATGGCCCCTAGGTGTTGATGTAAGTGTAAATGGTTGTGTTTCTTAGCCATGTGATGCTCTGGTGAGCTGTTCAGGGTGTACCACACCTTTGCCCAGTGTCGGCTGAGATAGGCTCCAGCCTTCCAGTGACCCTAATATTAAGCGGTTCGGCAAATGAGTGTGTGAATGAGTGAGTGAGTGAGTGAGTGAGTGGGGATATAAATCAATTCAAATCAAATATCAATTTTTATCAAATCAAATATATCAATTTTGATGGGTGTATATCAATCAGTGGGAATGATGCAATTTGATTGCATTAAAAATCATTATTCCGAGTGTATAATGCTTCCATGACCCTTTTTTCACGGGCACTCAAGCAGGCAGCATAGTCATTAATAGTCATGGTTAACATAAATAAACCATATGTTTTAGTTTGTTTTTCATGTATTTCCTTGTAGCATATACTATAGTGGGCAGCACACTGGCGTAGTGGTTGGCACATCTGCCCTGCAGTAAGAAGGTTCTAGGTGCGAATCCTGAGTTCAAAAAGGGCGTTTCAGTGTGGAGTTTGTATGTTCTGCCGTGCTTGTGTGGGTTTCACCTGGGTACTCTGGTTTTCTCCACAGTCCAAAGACCAGGGGCCTCATGTACAAAGACTTGCGTGGAATTCTTACTGAAAAATGGCGTACGCTTAAATCCAGAAAACG
>JBCNYH010000001.1:77921340-77938302 GCA_039654325.1 Tandanus tandanus
ATCTATCTATCATCTATCTATCTATCTATCTATCTATCTATCTATCTATCTATCATCTATCTATCTATCTATCTATCATCTATCTATCTATCTATCTATCATCTATCTATCTATCTATCATCTATCATCTATCTATCTATCTATCTATTTATCTATCTATCATCTATCTATCTATCTATCTATCATCTATCTATCTATCTATCTATTAGGTGTGTCATGATATACAAAATTCCAGTTCGCTCCGATTTCTCTGATGATACCTCAGTATGATACATTTTCAATACAGCACACTGCATTGCCTGAATATGTGCCTTAGGTTTCCCATTTTAACTGGTAAAATCATTCAACATTATACAACCCCAATTCTAAAAAAAAGTTGTAAAGCTGAGTGAAATGTAAATTAAAACAGAATACAATGATATCCAAATCTAACCCATATTTTATTTACTATAGAACATAGAAAACATATAAAATATTCAAATTAATAAGGGGTTGGGGGGGGGGGCAGAGCCATGTTTACCAATGTGCAGCATCCCCTCTTCTTTTAGCAACAGTCCGTAAACATCTTGGAACTTAGGAGACCAGTAGCTGGACTCTTGCTCTACAGTCCTGGGTCTTCTTTGTCATGTCTTTCATATTATGATGCACCACATGTTTTTGAGTGTCGAAAGGTGTGGATTGCAGGCAGGCCTGTTCAGCACCCAGACTCTTCTACTACAAAGCCATGGTGTTGTAAAACATACTTACGCGGTTTAGCATTATCTTGCTGAAATATGCAAGGCCTTCCCTGTAAAAGCCAATGTATAAATTGGAGTACTGTATGTTGCTCTAAATATGTTGCTCCGTATATACCTTTCGAAATTGATGTTGCCTTTCCAGATACGTATGTAAGCTACAAGTTCCAGGGGCAATAATTCAGAGATGCAGGCTTTAAAACTGAGAGCTAATAAGAAGCCATATGGTTGCTCTCCCCTTTTCCCAAGGAACTAGTTTTCCAAAAAGAATTTTAAATTTCAAGTCTTTTCACCGCAAAAAAAAGTCTTCTAATTTGCCTCAGTCCATTTTAAATACAATTTGGAGCATAGAGCAAGGTTTCTGGATCATATTCACATATGGCTTCTTCTTGGCATGATAGAGATTTAACCTGTATTTATGCATTGAACAGCAAATTGTGTTCACAGACCATGATTTCTGGAAGTGTTCCTGAGCCCACACTGACTTAAAATGACAGAATCATGCCTGTTTTTAATGCAGTGGCACCTGAAGATCACAGGAAGCTAATATTGATTTCTTTTTTCTTTTGCCTTGCACACAGAGATTTCTACAGATTATATGTATATATTGTATATATTATATATATATATTTTTTTGATGATATTATGTACTGTAGATGATGATATAGTCAAAGACTTCACAGTTTCACGTTAAGGAACATTCTGAAATACAGTTTTAAAATGCAGATGCAGTTTTTTTGCAAATCATTGAACCTCTGCCCAGATGTTCTTTTTATATCCAATCATGTTACTAATATGTTGCCAGCTAACTAAATTAGTAGCAGAATGTGCCTCCAGCTGTATCTTTTTGAGTACAACTTATTTACCAGCCTTTTCTTGCCTGTCCCTGTGCCTGTTCATCCCAATCTTTTTTAAGGCGTGTTGCTGCAATCAAATTCAAATTGTAGTTAAAATTTTTCTTTCATTCATTCAATCATTCGTTTGTAGAACCGCTTTATCCTACAAGGGTCGGAGGATGGCTGGAGCCTATCCCAGTCAACTCCTGGCAAAACCGGGGTACGCCCTGAACAACTCACCAGTTCCATTGCAGGGCCAACAAACACAGCCATTCAAATTCACAGTGACACCTAGGGACAATTTGGAACAGCCGATTATCTAATCTAATGTTCATGTCTGGAGTACCTGGAGGAAACGCACGCAAGCACAGGAAGAACATGCAAACTTCAGACAGAAACACCTTAGCAAGCCCATGACTCGAACCCAGTACCTTCTTGCTGTGAAGCAAACATGCTAACCGCTACACCACTGTGCTGTAATATTTTTTTCTTTAAGAAAAAAAAAATGTATCATATGATATGAACATATGCATGTTGTTATGTGAACAAAATATGGCTTTATAAGATTTGCAAATCATTGCATTTAGTTTTTATTCACATTTTACACAACATGCTAACATTTTTGGAATTGGAGCTGTAAAAGTACTGAAATTGAAATTTAATAATAACACAGTGCTTGTGTGATTCATTCAGATTTTTAGTTTAAAAGGAGGCTTGCATGAGGAAAGGGGCTCCATTCAGCTGTTATAGAGTTGTGCTCTTTAAATGCAGCTGAGAGAGAGAGAGAGAGAGAGAGAGAGAGAGACCTGCAGCTATGTCTCTGTGAAACATGCCCATCTGCATGCATGATTTACGACACTGCTGAGCTTGGCATAAAACTGTCATAGAATGTGTGTGTGTGTGTGTGTGTGTGTGTGTGTGTGTGTGTGTGCACTACATGGTCCAGAAAACACCACAATATAGAGTATAAAGCAGTGTTTTAGGGATGGTACAGCTCCAGGGTCCTCAGTTTGCTCCTGAGCTCATGTTACTGTCTGTGCAGAGTTGTGCGTGTTTTCCTTGTGTTCATGGTAATTACCACAAACATAGTCAGGCAGAAACATAGTAATGTACATGTTATTTGGATTTACCAGCATCCTCCACATGGGTGATTTAAAAAAAACTTTACAAATATATTTCCTGTTTCCTCACTGGACTGTGTTTCCTTACATGGCTGCTGTTTATGTTGGGTAGCATGCATGCATTTAATCCATTGGATACAAAGTCTACCTTTACAAACCACAGCAATGGTTCTTTTACATGCCTCTCACCACAGACAGTGAGAGATATTGCTGGCCTTTGATAACCCAGTTAGCTGCACCGGGGAGACAGCAGTGACCACTTGGTGATAGTGGGACCTGAACCAGTGGCCTGGTGGTAGGGTGCTGGATTACTGATCCCAAGGTCGGGTTTTTTTTTTTTTTTAAATCACGGTTGTAGGTGAGCTCGCAGCACAGGCAGGTACGGAGCCTAACAGCTGCGTAATGGCACTCTTTAAACCCTTTTCAGTGTTTTGGGAGCACTATGTGGAAACATAAGGAAAAGCAATCTAAAGCCAGATTTTTATAGTTAATATGCACATAGTTTCAAGTTTATTTGTCATACACAGATAACAGTAACAATGGAACATCATTACCGGCAATGAAATTCTTGGACACAGAGACCCCACAATATTGCACACAAGAAACAAAAATTGCACATAAAGAACATAAGATATAATATAAAGTAAAAAATAAAACTATATAATAAAGAGATAAAATATAAAATAAAAGAAGTTTTATATATATATATATATATATATATATATATATATATATATATATACAGAAGGATAAATGCAAAAATACTGAAAAGGAATACTGTAGTGCAGAGGTAGTGGCGTGTGCATGTACAGAGTGTACAGTGAGCGTGCAAAATACTGTGTGCAATTTCTTCGGTATTACAGCAGTTCAGTAGCCTGATGGCTTGCGGGTAAAATCTGTCCTTGAATCTGCTGGTGCGAGTCCTGATGCTCCTGTACCGTCTGCCCTACGGCAGGAGCATGAAGAGTGTGTAGCTGGGGTGGCTGGTATCAGAGAGGATCCGCTGGGCCTTCCTCCTACAGGGTCCGCTGGGCCTTCCTCCTACAGGGTCCGCTGGGCCTTCCTATGTGTGTAGAGGTCCTGGATGGTTGGCAGTTCAGTCCTGGTAATGCGTTGTGCCGATCTGACCACGCTCTGCAGAGCTTTGCGGTCCAGAGCATTATAAATGCCGTACCAGGTAGTGATCCAGCCAGACAGAATACTCTCGATGGTGCAGAGACTGGGCAGGTGAGCTGTTTGCTTTGAGCTGAGTTAGTAAGCACCACAGAGTGTTTTACGCATACTCTTTTATACATGCTACATGGACATATAAGAAAATTGGCTCCATATAGGTGTGTTTGCATAGTAATCCAAAAATTTTTGTACAAACTACATGAAAATTCAAGATTTTAATATTATGAAATAATATATATTATATAGAGATCTTTGCATATTTTAAGGCAGCACAGTGGTGTAGTGGCTCACATGTTTGCTTCACAGAAAGAAGTCTCAAGCTCTGCGAGGGCATTTGTATGTAGAGTTTGCATGTTCTCCCTGTGCTTGGGTGGGTTTCCTCCGTGCACTCTGGCTCCCTCTCACAGTCCAAAGACATGCACACTAGGCTAATTTGCTGGTCCAACTTACCTCTAGGTGTGAGTATGAGAGTGAATAGTTGTGTGTGTGTTGGCCCTGCAACAGACTGGCGACAGACTGCCTTTGCCGTGACTCGGCTGAGATGGGCTCAAAGCCTTCCTGCAACTCTAGTAGGATTAAATGATCAGCAGATGGATGGATAGATGGATGGATCTTTGGAAGTTGGCAGTTAGTTATATGTAGTAATCATTGATGACCCCATGCCTAATTTTATGCTGCATTTGCTCTGGACACACCACTGTAACTAACCCCATCTCTTCTGTTGAAAGGCCATATGCCTCATGAGTTTCCTTTCACAGGAACAGGGCAGAGCGGAGCAGCTGTGTTTGGGTTGGAGGCAGGGCTAACTGACTAATTGGGTCATTTATACCCAAAGACACTCATGATTCATTACTTGGGCTGGGAGCACATAAGCTTTGCAGTAAGGATCATTTGCATATCTGCCCACGGTGCTGCACAATATGGACAAAAAAGCAATCGTCATATGCCATTATATAAAAGCAAACTGGTGAACCAATCATATGCCAATGCCACAATTTGGAAACAGTCCCCCAAAAACTTATTAGGCACCTTTAAAATTGATCATTATACTGATGGTTAAGATGATGATGAAGATGATTATACTCAGAGAACACAGAACATTGGTTAGTTCAAAGAAATATATATAGTATAACACACAGTATTTACATATTGAGTTCTATAAGTAGGGCAGCACGGTGGCGTAGTGGTTAGCATGTCCGTCTAACTGCAAGAAGATACTGGGATCAAATTTCAGTGCTTAGGCGTTTCTGTGTGAAGTTTGCATGTTCTCCCCGTGCCTGTGTGAGTTTCCTTCCACAGTCCAAAGACGTGCACGTAGGCTACCCGGCTGTTCCAAATTGACCTTTGGTGTGGATGTGAGTGCAAATGGTGAGATCTGGCAAGCTGTTCAGGGTAAACCCCACCTTCACCCAGTGTCACTCCAGCATCCCGGCGATTCTAATAATAGGATTAAGAAGTTCGGGAAATGAGTGAGAGAGTGTTCTATAAGTATTGCTAAGAACAATAAAAGTAATGTTCTATAAAAAAAAAATGAACTGAAGATGGGAAAATGAATGTCCTCAAGGAGAAACACCAAAAACACTAACTTGTATACTATACCAGCATCAGTACCTGCTTTACTGGGTTTCACTCTCACATATATCCATTTCACAGCACGCTTTTGTCACCTGAAGGCTCCCCTGCAGCTTCTTGTGTTGCCCTGCACGTTAAATAAGGGAAACTTATGATTCAGGTTAAAATAGTATTAGATGAATTCACAACAGCCAAGCAGATTATCATAGAAAGCGTCCTGTGTACCGGCACTGAAATCAGTAACCACAATTCAACCTCTCTGAAAATCTGACAATTTAATGAACACTAGTCAGACTGCTGTATAAAGGTGCACAAAGTTGTGCTAAAGTTAAGCAAGCACGCCTCTCACTCCAGGAGATTGTGAAATCTGATTAATGAAACAGTGAATAAATAAATGATTGCAGAGAGAGAGACAAGAGGATATAGTGTCCTTTTCCTGCCATCTGTACTGTACAGGTAATGAGAGGTGAAATAATTTAAATTATTTAAAAACCACTTACATCATTCGATAATAGTAGCATCATGACAGCTATCCTTTATGAAGGACAAATATAAAAGAGACAAATTTAAAAGACTTCAAATGTGAAGTTCAGATGAGAATTCCATTAACGATTAACAAAACATGTCAGATAGAAGTGACCCTCTGACCCGCATGAAGTAATTATTGTCATCATTGTTGTATTAGCTGAGGTTGTCGCAGTATGTGGCAGAGTTCACTATTTACATTATATTTCTATCTCATTTTTACAATTTAACAGTTGAGCATTAAGAACTTTGCTCAAAAGCTGAAGATTGGTAGCTTGGTGGTTCTGGGGCTTCAAAGTCACTCACTCATTTGCTGAAACCACTCAATCCTACTATAAGGGTAACAGGGAGGTTGGAGCCTATCTCAGCCGACACCGGGTGAAGGCAGGGTACACCTTGAACAGCTTGTATGACCATCGAAGGACAACACACACGCACAACCATTCACACTCACACTCACAAGGGGCAAGTTGGACCAGTAAATTAGCATAATGTGCATGTCTTTGGACTGTCGGAGGACACCAGAGTACCCGGAGGACACCAGAGTACCCGGAGGAAACCCACACAAGCACAGGGAGAACATGCAGACTTCACACAAACGCTCTCGCTGAGCCTGGGACTCTAACTCAGGACCTTTTTGCTGTGAGGCGGACGTGCTACACCACGGGCTTAACAATAATAATACAATAAACTAGCGATCCATGTACAAAAAGCAGAGAAAAATAGAAACTGGAGTACCCATATTAAAACCACGCAAGAAAATCCACAGGAGAATACGTAAACACCACACAGAAACATCTGAACCTGGGACTTGAACCTAGAAACTTCTTGCTTTGAGGCAGACCACTACGCCACCGGGCCACCCAACTCATGTAGTGCATGTTATTTATAAACTCAATAAATAACAGTTATTTGCTGAAGGTGAGGTGGATGTCGCTAATTAGTACTCTATCTCAGTAGCTATTCAGCGATATCCACCAAGCAAATAATTGCTATAGCACTTGCTACACAGAAACAAAAGAAAAGCAAACTAAAACAAGATTTTTATGCTTTATTACAATGTAAAAACACTCTGTCACAATGGTCACATGCACTCAACTACTGCATCTTTTGGAACTCATTTGATGTTTTAGTATATACTGCAAAAAAAGGAGGCAAAGCTCAGTCGATCAGGCGAATGGAATATTAGAAACAAAAGAGTAAGTTGAGAAAAAAAGGCAAACGTCCAAAGACTGAGAGCAATAACCAAAAGAAATGAAACACAGGAGCAATACATCATACTGAGCATGTGCAATCAGGATTCTTATATAGTGTGGGTAATTAGTGGAAAAGGAACCAGGTGTGCAGAGCATGTGACATTGGTGAGGTGCATCCTGGGAAGTGTAATGTGAGTTCTTGGTGTGTGTGTGTGTGTGTGTGTGTGTGTGTGTGTGTGAGGAAACTGTGACAGAGCCCTCCCATGTCCATGCCATTTGCGCCCCCAGTTAAAAAAAAAAAAAAAGATTATTAATAACGAAACTGAAACCCAAAAAATAGATGCTCATACACTACTGTTCAGACTCGCACAGAATAAAAAAAATGCACAATCAAACTCAGGTAAGTAGACAAACTTTCGTCAAGCAAAACACAAAACATTAATGGTAACACGAAACATGAACTCATTAAACGGATAATTAAACTAACAAGACAGGTGATACAAATCAGTGCGGAAATCAGTGGAAGGCGGTGGAAGAAAAATCAGTGTTAACCCTCCCTGCTTTTGCTTTAGACTGCAGTTGGGGAAATGCAGGAAATATTTCCTTCTTTCTTTCTTTTTTTCTTTCCTTCCTTCCTTCGTTCCTTCCTTCCCCCAAGGCTGAAGTTGGTTCAGTCCTTAAAGGAGCCATGCTTCTCTTATAACACCAGCCTTTGGGAAGTCCTATAAATTGAGATATCAATCAGGAGCTCCGCTTTTACGCAGTGCCTAGATCTATATATTATAAAGCTACTACTGGAGGAAGGGCATCCATTTTTTAACTAATTATTAATGACACAACTAAACTAGACTGTTACTTAGTGAGGAGCTGATGCCTTAGAGGTGGTTGTGTAGAACTAAATCAATACAGTAGGCATTAGTGCTGCATGGTATTCGAATACTAGAGATGCACTCTGATACCCTGGGGGTAAAAATGGTACAATTCCCCGTTTTATTTTCATCATTATTTTAAGAATGACAATGTATTAATAAGTGCTATGAGTTGAGTTAATGTATAACAGCAGGACCGTGTGTGTGTGCAGCATTCTGCTTCCACTCCCTGCAGGCATAGTAGGCCATTTTTTTCTCTCATATGCACACTGCAGATTTCATGGTGACAAAAAACAAGCATGGCTGCAAATACAAGGTACATGGATTGTAGACAAAGTAAAAAATATGGAATTGTTTTGCTTACATCACTGTCAGGCATGGCAAGCTCACAAACACCACAATGGCTGGCTGGGAAATATATTACAAACCTACGCAAACCAAGGCAGGCAAGACGTCGAACTTGGCAAAGCTCCTCACTGACAAACGCGTCAATCTGTATGAAGTATTCAAAAAGTGACAGGTTAGAGAATGTAATAGATATCATGATTACATCATGCTCGTGTCTTCAATTATAAGTGAAATGATTTATTATAATTTATTTTGTGACAAGCTAATATTTTTCACCACTGGACTTCGGCATGGTGTCGTACACACTACCTCACAGCAAGAAGGTCCTGGTTCGAGTCCCAGGCTTTGGCGTTTCTGTGTGGAGTTTGCATGTTCTTCCTGTGCTTGCGTGGGTTTCCTCCAGGTACTCTGGTTTATTCCCACAGTCCAAAGACTTGCACATTAGGCTAATTGGCTTTTCCAAATTGCCCTTAGGTGTGGTTGTTGGCCCTGAGATGGTCTGGTGAGCTGTTCAGGATGTACACTGCTTTCACCCAGTGTTGGCTGAGATAGGCTCCAGCCTCCCTCCACCCCTAGTAAGATTAAGTGGCTTGGCAAATGAGTGTGTGCAATGGAAACTGTAATTGTGTCATGCATTTGCCATGCAGGCAAGGATATGTCTTGTAAAGATTTTTAAAATTGGACAATGTTAATGCTTTATGTGCATTGACCTTTTGATATTTTGGGTCATCGCTCCCTCATTTGATGTCGGATGTGTAAAAAACTAAAAACATACATTTTAAGATTCCCTATGACCAGACGAGAAATTTAATATGTATATTGGAGCAATTTTGACACCTTTCAAATTTGACCACTATTTGACCTTTGTTGCCTACCCAAAAAAATGCCAGGAACTTTCAAGTGGCAAGCTCAAGTCAAAATGTTCAGTATGCATCCAACACTTTCAAACTTTGTTCCCAGGACCAGGTCACAGGACCTACACGCTGATCCTCTACTAAATGTGTCTTTATATGCAAATCACACTTACTAATTGATGAAAAGCCATCAAATAATTCTTTATATTGCATCACTGTCATCAGTTACTGGCACGATTATTCACGACTGGCACGTACCAATGTTTCTCCTCATAGATATCATAAAAGCTAGATAGGCTATGCAGCACAGCATATTGCCAAAGCATTTTAGCTATGAGCTGTAAGCTTAATTTTATTTTCTCACTATTTGTGCTGTTGTAAGCATAGATATAGAGTTAAGGGATTGCATGAATATAAACAGCATAAATAATAAGAAAATAGAATGAAGTTTACAGCTCTGGACTGCAGTGCTTCAAACATGGTGTAGCCAATTGCCACAGGGCATATCTATCGATTTTATGATATTTATGTCCTCATCACCCCTGTCATCCCAGACAAAATGGCTGTCCGCTTTACAGACTTTATGATCATTGTAAAAATCTGATAAAGCTTATATTCTTTGAAAATGAATAAATAAAAGGTTCTTACCATCAAATACTTTAATTCATTTTTTGTTGCTTTTCATGTCTAGGATGAATAGGAAACATCACGTCAGCCATATAGCATGTAAACCTCATAGAGCTCAGTGATGCTACTAGCTAGCTAGCAAAGTAGTAATGTGACTGACAGTTGTGTAACACAGTTCGGGCTTGATGACCTTTGCCTAGCAACGCCTTGACCGAATAATTCTACATATTATCCTTCACCTTATTCAATACTTGCTTAATATCTTTATATCATGCTTTGATAACAATATGACCTTCATCTAATTATTCACAATTATGCAACTATTAATGCTATAATATGGTCTAATTTATTAAGACATCAAGAAGGTGCTGGGTTCAAGTCCCAGGCTCAGTCGCTTATGTGTGGAGTTTGAATGTCCTTCCTATGCTTGTGTGGGTTTCCTCCGAGTACTCCAGTTTCCTCCCACAGCCCAAAGACTTGCACATTGAGCTAACTGACTGTTCCAGATTGCCCTAGGAGTGAGTGTGAGTGTGAATGGTTGTGCGTTCTCGGTGGCCCTGTGATGGTCTGGCGAGCTGTTCAGGGTGTACCCCGCATTCACCCAGTGTTGGCTAAAATAGGCTCCGGCCTCCCTGTGACGCTAGTAAGATTAAGTGGTAGCATGGTGGTGTGGTGGTTGCACGTCTGCCTCACAGCAAGAAGGTCCTGGGTTTAAGTTCTGAGCTCGGGCATTTCTGTGTGGAGTTTGCATGTTTTCCCTGTGCTTTCATGGGTTTCCTCCAGGTACGCCAATTTCCTCCCACAGTCCAAAGACATGCACATTAGGCTAACTGGCTGATTGCCCTACATGAGAGTGTGAATGGTTGTGTGTGCAGCTGCAGAAAAAATGACATACCTTAGTGAAATGATTTCATGTATCATAAAATTCCAAAGCTCTACACTGAAACTGGGAATGCTATTCAGGCACTCACATGCCATCCTTACTATTTTTTTCTTTTTTCTATTATTCTTTTTTCACTACAATTATACTATATATATAATTTTATTACTTCTACCATTCTTTATGTTTTAGGTTTTCGCTGTGGTATGCTTTCAGTATCAGTATCAAGATAACTTAAAAGCCCCCGAAAAAGTCGCCCACCCTAATATTATTTCGGAGAGCATTTAGCCTTGATTACAGCGTGTAATCACCATGGCATTGTTGCTCCAGTTGGTCAGGTCGAGGCTCAGCAACATTAATGTAGCAATAAAATGAAGTCAGCTGATGACTTGAATTTACCATAGACCGCAAAATAGGGGGTACATGTTGCTTACATTCCTCAATGGTTGGTGGTGGTCACGTGACAGGAAGGCTTGACAAATACTTGATGGGTGGGAATTGGCTACAATTAAATTGGCAGGAGAAAAAATGTAAAGAAAATTTAAATACTGCACACCTCAAGTTATTAAGAAATATTGTTTTAATTTAGAAATGATTGCAAAATAGATTAAATATTAAATATATATTAAATATAAATTATATTTTTCACTAATGGTCACAAACCTTTGGGGTGCACAGTATATGAATCGACATAGACTGACAGAATTATATAATACACTGCTAAAAAAAAAAAGTTTACACACTATTTTATTGGAGCACCTTTATCCTTGATTACAGCATAGAATTGTTGCTCCAGTTGGTCTGGTCGAGGCTCAGCAACATTAATGTGATAAAATGAAGTAGACCTGGGAGTCAGCCAGCTGCAATGAAACCAGCTGGCTGCTTCATGGAGTGGCTGGCTATCCAGTCATAATAGAAGTGATAACAAATAGTGATATCAAAAAACATTCTGAATTTTTCACATTCACTAATGGCTATTAGTGGCTAAAGTTAAAAACATAGAAAGGATATATAATTTGGCTGCATACACAAAATTGTACATACTGTAAATAATGTTTAAAATAGTTTTGTGTGTTTGTTTTTTAACAACAGTTTCAAGGCTTAGAGCAGGGACACACCAGTTGCCTGAAGTTTCCTGATATAACTGACAGATCTAGAAATATATTTTTATTTGTAGTGTAGGCTGAAATGCTATAAGTAGTATATGTCAAGGTTGGTTGCCTGAGGTGGGACTTGAACCCGGGTCTCCGGCACACTGAACCAAGTAGCACCCCACTGGGCTATAGAGAAGGACACAGTTGCAGAGGCACTGACACAAAAGCAAGGGGTAGAGTGATTCCAGGAATTTATTAAAAAGTAAAAAAAAAAAAAAAAAAGTCCACGTACAAAAAACACTCAGGAAACAAAAACAGTCACCATGTGACTTAACAAAGAAAAGTTCTTTCTGAGTCCAGTAGTAAAAGGCAGGCTCAAACGAGACAAAAAAAAAAAAACAGAGAAAATCCTAGGAGCAAGGAGTATCCACCAGAAGAAACAAAAAAAGAACTGGAAGGCAAACTACAAACACTGAAAACAGAAACTAAAACACAAACCAATACTGGTAACTCCACAGAGCAGATTCAGGGCAGTTCACACACAGAAACTGGAGAACTCAGCAAAGACAGAGCATGGGCAGGGCACTGCACTTAAATACACAGACATAACAAGGACCAGGTGATAACAATGGTAACTAATTGGGATTAGAGTGGATGGAAGACAATACAGAGGTGACATGCAACATGGCTGCATCTGGTGGTGGAGATAGGTAACAACGCCCCAAAAGCTCTGACAGTATAAGCATGTATAGTTTCAGCAGGCAGCATATTATAAAAGTTAACGTTAGATATCGCATCAATAGCGATAATACAAGATAACCAAGTTAGGCTGAAGTAAATAAAAGGCTTTGTATTAGGATATGACTGTTAGAGGGGCAATTTAAGAATGACTATGTGTAATGTACATATTTAACCACATTCTTCATAGTTTTAAATACATTTGGAACTTAAGAAGATACTAAACGTTATTGAAACTATCACACACCAGTCACAGAAGTTGATAGTGTTGTTGTTATTGGTACTCCCGAGGCTCTAATGTTAGTGAAGTTATCTGCTTGCATTTATGCACACACCTTGATCAGAACAGGGAAAGTAACAGTGCCTGAAAATGCCATATAATAAACTATTTATTAACCTTGTTTGCTGGGTCTGTATTGAGAAATCTCAGCCCTTAGTCTTTTTTGTACAGGCCTCACCTTCTACTTGTTCTTTACTAAAGACCTTGGACTGAGACATCTCTGTACAGACCTCGCGCTCGCGCTAATATATTCCAGAGAGTGGAATATATTAGGCAGCATGTGAACAGTCAGTTCTGAGGGTTGGTTATTTTTTTAGAAGAAGGAATAAAGGGCAAGTGTAAGGATCTGAGTGACTTTCCAAGAGCTGCTGTTTTGGAAATATTCTGTCTGGTAGTGTTCTCTGTATGCAGGGTTTAGTATCACCTAAAAGTGTTTCAAGGAATGACAACCAGTGACCTCACGACAAGGTCAAGGGCACCCATGGCTCAGTGATGAGGATGGCGAGAGGAAGGCTAGCCCATCTGGCTCGATCTGACAGAAGAGCTACTGTAGCAGAACTTGCTTGAGATGTTAATGCTGGCTATGATAAAAGGTATCAGAACCCACAGTACAGTACCGCTTGCTGTCTATGGGGTTGCTTAGCTGCAGACCAGTCAGAGTGCCCATACTGACCCCTGTCCACCAATAAAAGCATCAAACCATGGAGCAATAGAACAAGGTGGGCTGGGATGTTCTGCTGAGAAAAGTAGTGTCCTGGCATTCACGTGGACTTTTCTTTGACACCCACCACCTACCTAAACATTGTCACACATCAAGTACACCCCTTCATGACAGTGGTATTTCTAAGGGCAGTGGCTTCTTTCAGCAGGATAAAGCTCCCTGTCCACACTGCAAGAAAACTTCAGGAATTGTTTGTGGTATGTGACAAACGAGTTTGATGGGTTTACTTGGCCTCCAAATTCCCCAGATCTCAATTGTTCTGATTGAGCATCTGTGGGATCTTCTGAACAAGCAAGTCCAATCCATGGAGGTCCCACCTCAGAGCTTACAGGACTTAAGGGATCTTCTGCTAATGTCTTGCCAGATACCACACAATAGCTTCCAATAGGTTTTATGGAGTCCAAGCCTTGATGGGTCAGAGCTGTTTTGGTGGCATGATGAGGGGGAAAATAGGGATGATAATGTTATGGCCAAATCAGTGTATACAGGTGTGATGATAAATAAAATGATGAGTTGAAAATGGAATGGCAATCACATAAAGATAATGCTTCCTAAACCAGTATAAATACAGCTGCATGTATATTAGGCGAAGTGCTTTTTTTATTTTATTTTTATAGAAAGCTTGCCAGAGAGCTTCAGAATGTGTGTACTGGAATCCCACAGGGTGGAAAAAGCCACGAGACTGTAATGTTTTTACTTTAATGTGGAGCGAAAAGAACTGTTCAGTGAACCTTATGGGGAGGGTTGCCAGATTTCAGCAAATTACCAAACAACTACATCTCAAAAACTGCACAATAAAATGAGAAAATAGTCCTTAATGTTCAGATGTAATAAAAGTCAGGCACATTGTGCTTTTTCAGTATCTTTACTGATTTTCTTCAGGTACTCTGGTTTCCTCCGACAGCTCAAAAACCTGTACGTTAGGCTTAATGTCTGTTCCAAACTGTTCCTAAGTGTGAGTGTGAATATTGATGTGTTTGTTGGTCTTTTATAGACTGCTTTATACAGGAACAAGTTGCCCCGGCTCAACTGCCTGTGTAAAAACTATTTATTTTGGAACAGCTTGATACCGTTGGGTGCAACTTGTTCCAGAACATCTTGTTCCAGGTGTAAAGTGCTGTCTGAATGCAATTGGTGGAAGGTAGGAGGGTTTACATGTGCAAAGGAGACCATCAGGGTTATTAGGTAGTATCACAGGCTTTCATGGAAGGCTCTTGTATATAGTGGTGTGTTTGCATGTTGTTAATGTGGCTATCGGTTTGTCATAGGTTTGAGAGTGAGCGTGTAAACACGTAGGAAATTGGGTGCAACTTGCTCCAGGGGCAACTTATTCACTCTGCCTGTGTAAAAGCAGCTTAAGTGATTAAGTTTAATATGCTTTAATGAGAAAGAGATTTTAAGGGCTGCATTACTGGATTATCACATTTCAGATGCCTCATGATGAGATTTCTAAAGTTTAACTGAGAAACTCTTAAATGTCAAAAGCAAAGGAAAGAGTGTACATTTCTAGGGGGTCATCAAATCTGATGGTTAAAATTTGGTTACGTTTTAATATTCATAGGCAACTATTTTTAGCTGGGAGAGTTTGGAGCAGACCAGCTCATGAATGATTTTATCAAACTAAATCGAAATCCCCAAAAAGATTCCTGGTGTATTGATGGTGAAAATGTATTTCCATGTTGACCACATGATCCAGAGATCAACTAGCCTCTTATGTGAACTGCAGGGTTTTAAACCAAAGCTTTAGAGTGATGTTCAGGTGATCACTATACTAAGGGGGTGATCACACTAGAGGTGTGATAGAAAAGCGACTGATGCAAATTTACTTCATTTGCGTTTTTTTGCGAAATTTGAAATTCATGTCAAGATGCTTTGCGACTCCACATGCAAGTGAATATTTTGCGGCTTTAAATATGTATACCGCGCGAAAGTCGCAAGAAAGTTGCACGACAATTTTTGTGACTGATTTGTGAGTAATTTGCGATTGTTTTGAGGTTGTTTGGCAGAAAAAAAGCGAATCTCCTGTCGTAAATCATTCGGCTTTTGTTCGCTTTTTGTTCTCAAACCATTCACTTTTTATTAGCGCAAGCAAAATACAAATAAGATATGAATGATGACAAAATATGCCCTGTGATGGCCTGGCGAGCTGTCCAGGGTGTACTTTGCCCTCGCCCAGAGTCGGCTGAGATGGGCGCCAGCCTCCCAGCGACCCTAATTAGGAGTAAGCGGTTCAGAAAATGAATGAATGAATGATGACAAAATACACGCATTGAACATTTCACGTGGAAGTCCCCAACTTGCAATCTTCTCGCGACGTGCGGACTGTTTGAGAAAATTTTGAAACTACTCTGCATCAGAGCCTCGATTTGCGACATTGGCGGAAATCTCAAACATGTTTGAAATTTCTTTGCGATGAGTTCACGAACCAGACAATCAAAATGCGATACCGCGAATATTGCGAGTCAAATCTGAGAGCATTTCGTGGCAGTCGCTTTTCTATCACACCTTTAATGTGATTACCCCCTAAGGAGCATTGAGTACCTAAAAAAAAAAAAAGAAAGAAACCATGCTGCAGTATATACAGGTAACCATGTGCAGTTTTGCTGCTTGTACCTACAGCATTGCATTGTGGGATGCAGTGTAACCATGAAGATCGCTCCGGATGCATATTTACAAATGTTGCCTTGAGTAGCAATATTCATGCTGTTCATATTCTGTGTATATATTACATACCATTGAAGGACAAGGTCACACACACACACACACACACACACACACACACACACACACACTCTGGCATGTGCAGTTTCTGTGACACCGGCCTCCTGGGCTGTTGCCTTGGTTACATCGGCCTGTGATTCCTCTGCTTGGATTGCTCACACACACACACACACACACACACACTCCTCATACTGTGAAGTGTTCTGCCTGCTAACCCAGTTCTGCTTGGCACAACTGAAGGGCAGCAAAGTGCAGCATTTAAGTGTGTATCACTGTACAAACCTGTGTATGTGTGTCTGTGTGTGTGTGTGTGTGTGTGTGTATGGCATACTTTATCTTTATTTGGCAAATGTTATTCTGCTGTGTTCATGTCAAGGTTTTCAAACCAGATCTGAGTTCTAAACTCAACCATTGCGAAACTTGCAGGAAGGTGAAATATTTGTTGATTTTCAGTGGTGTAACAGAGGCTATCTGTGTGTGAAAATAGATTAGTACTTTAAGGGCCAGATCTACTAAGATCCCAATCTGCGTGTAGTAATTTGCGTGCGCAATCTAGAATTTTGCGTGTGGGGTGGAACTGCGGTTTGCGGGTGATATACTAAGAGTGATTGCGTAAATGACAACAAGTGCAAACGTGTTGGAGACACGCCCATTTAAATGAGGGTTTTGCGTG
>JBCNYH010000001.1:77946623-77957331 GCA_039654325.1 Tandanus tandanus
TGTTTGTGTATGAGTGTGTGTTTGTGTGTGTTTGTGATTGTATCTGTGTGTATGTCTGTGTTTGTGTATGAGTGTGTGTGTGTGTGTGTGTGTGTGTGTGTGTGGCCAACCTGTTTTTAGTCCCCTGACTCCTCCATATGTATATGACCAATGGGGTTGTGATAACTAGTATCCAGCTAGGGTACTTCAGTTTGTGGGCTGAGAATTGACTGGACCTATCTCCATTTGAACAAAAGTTAATTCTCAGCCCTTCAACAGTCCAAAGACATTAAGGCAGGTCAGGTGAATTCTGACTCTCGGTGAATGTGGGGTTACACCCTGAACATCTTATAGCTCTGTGTTGCTAACGGTGTATGTACAGAAGCAAAAGTAATTTAATGAAATTAAAGTAAAGAGGTGTTTTAGAATATACTACAGGAAAGGCAAAAAACTAACTAAAATGAGATTTTTATAGTTTATATATTTAAATTATGACACTGAGGCAGGTCAGGTGAGCTCTGTGTTTTTAGCCAGCTACCTGTTCTATGTACTTAAAAGCGTCTCTTCTGTGCACCTTACTAATTCAGAAACAAAATGAAACAGCACTCCTGAAGGTGTGAATATGAAAAAAAAACAAAATGAGATTTATATGCTTTATTTTTCTATTTTAAAGAATGAAGTGATCACACCGATTGCTCCAAGTAACAAACTGTGAGTCAGCGGTTTTGATTTGAGCATTATCCACTCAGAATAATGACCCTAGATAGTGGACCATTCAGATTGCACCATTCCCTTATAGTACCTACTAATAACATGTAAATAAGACTTATCTGAAATGTTATTCAAATTCGCAAGTACATCTCAAGCTGAAAGAAATCACTATGCATCATAGTATTATGTGTGGAAGTACATTAATTACGCACAGTGGATTCATAGTGCACTATGGGTAATAATATGGTCAATTCTACAGGGAATATCATTTCTGCCCTGATAATTTAGATGATGCTATAAAATGGCTTCACCCCAAACAATGCTTTATACAGTGAATAGGGAATGAATTCAGAGACAGTGTTTTCCCCTCAGAGTGTGATCCCGTTACCATGGTGACTGTTGCTGAGCACCCTGCACTAAAGCGGCCAGAGGCTTTACAGATTGAGTGACACTTAATTCAGCCAATCAGAGCAAACCCTGGCTATGTTATGAAAAAAAAAGAGAAAGTAGACCCTCCTTCAATTCTGTTTTTATTGAACAGAACCGTGATAACGGTTGTGCAGTCTACACCAAGTGTGTGACAACAAAACACACCCGATTTCAGTATGCAGTTATTTTTACTGAAACAGTAAACCAGTATTTTGAAACCAGGTGGGGAAAAAACAAGTACACCCTTCCTATTTCCACAGTCTTCTACAACGAAATGCACAAGGTCAGTTGATTATCGGTGTTCTGGAGTACTAAGTTATGTGTCTACATCATAGCAAGAAAAAAAAGGTCTCCAGTCTTGACCTCAGAGAAGCAGTTGTTGCTAAACTGGGTGATCATTATCACTTTTCTGTCTATTGGGTTTGCTGTGGAACAAGGGCGGTGTGCTTTCAGGGCAGCATATATGAAGGACTAGCATTTCTTATTTTCTCTTTCCTCAGCTATAAATAAAGGCCTCAGGGTCTGTCTGACTCCAAATACAAAACCAAAAGACTTCTGCAGTTTGCTGTTAGGTGAAAGGCGGGTACAGGGACTAGTCTTGTCACCTTCTTTTTTTTTTTGCCAGTCCTCTTTAATTGTTTTTTCTGACTGCAGGATTGGCCTACTCTGTTAACTATTTCTCATTTATTAATCATAATGTAAACATATCATGGACAATACTAATATTGAATGGTGGCACGTTGGTGTAGTGGCTAGCATGTCCGCCTCACAGCAAGAAGGTCCTGGTCTTAAGTTCTGAGCTCAGCGAGGGCGTTTCTGTATGAAGTTTGCATGTTCTGTCTGTGCTTGCGTAAGTTTCCTTATTGTACTCCGGTTTCCTCCCACAGTCCATAGACATGTACAATAGGCTAACTGGCAGCTCCAAATTGCCCCTAGGTGTGAGTGTGAATGGTTGTTGGTTGTGTGTTGGATCTGTATTGGTCTGCCGGGCTGTTCAGTGTGTACCCAGCCTTCGCCCAGTGTCGGCTGAGATAGACCCTACTAAGAGTAATCCTTTCGGTAAATGAGGGAATGAGTGAGTTATTGTTGACTGGCTTTTTATAGGCAGGTGATGAACTTATTAGTATGCAAAACCTGCTTGTGCCTGATTAAAGTGGAAAAAAAGGTTAGCCATCTAAACTCTCCTGTTACACTGGAAACTGTATATTTTCATCATCTTCATCTTCATTTTCTTCCGCTTGTTCCGGGGTCGGGTTGCGGGGGCAGCAGCCTAAGCAGTGAGGTCCAGACGTCCCTCTCTCCAGCCACTTCCTCCAGCTCTTCCAGGAGGACACCGAGGTGTTCCCAGACCAGGCAAGAAACAGTCCCTCCAGCGTGTTCTGGGTCGATCCCGGGGTCTCTTCCCCGTTGGACATGCCTGAAACACCACACCAGGAGGTGTTCAGGAGGCATTGTAATCAGAGGCCCGAGCCACCTCAACTGGCTCCTCTCGACGTGGAGGAACAGCAGTTCTACTCCTAACTCCTCCCAGATGACCAAACTTTTCACCCTATCTCTAAGGGAGAGCCCTGCCACCCTGCGAAGGAATCTCATTTCAGCTGCTTGTATCAGCAATCTTGTTATTTTGGTCACTACCCAAAGCTCATGACCATAGGTGAGGGTAGGAACGTAAATCGACTAATAAATTGAGAGCTTTGCCTTCCGGCTCAGCTCCCTCTTCACCACGACGGACCAGTACAAGCTCTGCTTTACAGCAGAGGCTGCACTGATCCGCCTGTCGATCTCCCATTTTCATCATCAGGTGGTTTTTACTTACATCTACGAAGTTGCACTCTGCTAAAATGCGTTATATAGTTCGCATTAACCTTTGAAAAGCCGCTGTTTGTAGTCAACCACAGCGGGATGCCCCTGACTGCCTGAGAAACTGTCATGCTGTAGCGACAAATATAGCCACATGGAATCAGGAGTACTTCAGAAAACCCTTGTCACTTAACATCAGGGAAATGGTATTACTCAACGAGGAAGCCATACATCATTTCTATGCAAAAATGTTGCTGAGATCTCTGAGCCCGTGCTCGTCTTAGGTGGTTTAAAAGAGAGTGGAACTGCATCCTGTTGTCATATGAATCCACATTACAGTTTGTTATCAGGAAAAAGAGACACTGGTTTATTCTAAAAAGAACCATTCAGGTTGTTTTCAGCAAAAGAAGCAAAAACCGGTATCTTTGATAGTATGGAGCTGAAGGTGGTATTGGGCTCACAGCATGGGTGAGTTGCATGTGTGAAAGTATCATTGATGCAGAGCCATATATTGGGATTTTAGAGAGGCATATGTTATCATCAAGGCAACAACTCTTCCCAGGATAAGGTCAGGCCTCATTCAGTGTGAGCTGTCTCAGCATGTCTTCGTAGTGGGTTTGACTGGCCTGCTGCCAGTAGAGATATGTTTCCTATTGAAAATGTATAGCATGTCATAAAGAGGAGAAGAGACCACAGAAAATGATGTAATACAGTGGTAAACATGCCTCTGTCCCAACTTTAATTAATTAATGTTTTTCTTTGTATTTTTGTCATTTAAATGAAGTTTCATGGGCACAGCGGTGTAGTGGTTAGCACGTTCACCTCACAGCAAGAAGGTCCTGAGTTTGAGTCACAGGCTTGGCAAGGGCATTTTTGTGTGGAGTTTGCATATTCTTCCTGTGCTTGCGTGGGTTTCCTCCAGATGCTCCAGTTTCCTCGACATGCATGTTAAGCTATTTGGCTGCTCCAAATTGCCCCTAGGTGTGAGTATGTGTGTGAATGGTTTTGTGTGTGGTGGCCCTGCGATGGTCTGGCGAGCTGTTCAGGGTGTACCCTGCCTTTGCCCAGAGACAGCTGAAAAAAGTTCCGCAGATGAGTGAAGGAATGAATGAATGAATAAAGGTTTGTGTGAATTAACAATTCAAATGTATTTGATTTTGTTGCATTTGGAAAATATTCCACTTTTTTAAAAATGGGGTTAATAGTTAGGATTCATGTTGTTGTGTTACATCTAAGAGAAACATGTTCTCCTATATGGTCTATCTACAATAGACAATCTCCGACTGCTAAAGCCTCGATTTACAAAAAGCTTACAAGGTATGCACAGGAGCTCACTGAAATGTATCGATCAGGAAATGGGAACAATATTTATTTGCAAGAAGCAGGGTACCCCCTGAAAAGATCACCGGTCTACTGCAAACAACTACTGACGCTCACGTTCACACTTCGAGTAGCCAGTTCACCTAATGTGCATGCCTTTGTACTGTGGGAGGAAACCATGCAACCACAAGGAGATCATGCAAACTCGAACCCAGGATCTTCTTGCTGTTAGGATTTGGTTATGGAGGTAAAAGGCTTTCCCCAATATGTACATTCATTCATTTATTCATTTGCCAAACTGGTTTATACTACTAGGGTCATGGGGAGGCTGGAGCCTCCATCTCAGCCGACTCTGTGCAAATGCAGGGTACACCTTGAACAGCTCCCCTGCATCGCAGTGCTAACACACACAACCATTCACACTCACTCTCACACCTAGGGGCATGTCTTCGGATTGTGCGATGAAACTGAATTACCCAGAGAAAACCCATGCAAGCACTGGGAGAACATGCACACTCTATACAGAAGCACCCTTGCAGAGCCCAGGACTCAAACCCAGGACCTTCTTGCTGTGAGGCAGACATGCTAAGTACTACACCACTGTGCCACCTTTGCAGTATGTGCTAAATGTTGGTGACACATGGCAGATCTATGCAGTGCTTTAAAGACACAACCACAGAGTCAAAGCCTTAACCACAAAGCCACGGTAAGCAGTGCAAGCTTACATTGACTGGACTTCTACTAACTTTGAATCAACTCTGCACTACATGATTGCATGGAATCAACATATCAGCTCACCTACTTTATTTATGTGACATTAGTGTTAGTGGTGCTTTGAGTGTGTTGGTTTCCGTGACAGCAGTCTTCTCAGAAAATATTTACTGTAACAGAAAAAGAGAGACAGCGTGTGTGTGTGTGTGTGTGTGTGTGTGTGTGTGTGTCCTGCAGTATCATGACTCATATCCTCTATTGCCTGTGATACATCACTTTGACAGACCCTAAAAGAATGCAAATAACTCCATAAATAAATGCAAACAAGTTGTTGTTTTAACCATAATATATTGAGGCATAAATATGAGTAAGTGCACAGTACACTTTTACAACTTAACAAAATGAAAATAAATCAGAAACCAAGTACTATTCAAGTATTTATTTCATGTAATATTGGATCATATTGATGAGAATAAGTAAACAAACAGCAATATATAGTAATAACAAAAAAAAGTCAATATTTAGTGTGGCCGCCCTTTATTACAGCATTTAACCTTTCAGGCATAGTGTTCACAGATTCTTAAATTTCTTCACTCGCTAAACCATTCCATATGGTTTGAGGTTCATTCATGCTATGCAAAAGTAAAAAAAAAAACAAAATTTGCGACACCTTTAAATTTTTCTGAAAAATTGGTATTTTCAGTGTTTTTGTTAATTAGCCAAACTTTTACTTGAATATACTTGTCGGAATTATTTTTTGTTTTTGGTTCTTATTGCCTACAATAGTATTATTCCCAAAAAATTACCCAAAAAATTATAGAGAAGTAATTTTTTTACTTATTTTTATTTGGAACCATTTTAGACAAAAGTGGTGGTGTATAATCTTCACTTCATCTAAAAGGTAAATGCATTTGTGAGTGCATGTTGTGAGGGAAAACTAAAAATTTGTTTACATCAAAGGGGTCTGAAAAAGATTTTTTTTTTTTTTTTTTATTGGTTTACTGTGGGAATTATGCCATTTTACATTAAAAGATTTGATAACAGGAATTCCAAGCTAAGTATTGTTACTACACAGTGTGAGATTTCTAAATTTAACCTGCAGATTCATTCAATTCATCTGATTTACTTGGTGAATATGTCTTATAATCATGGGAAGATGATGAAGAAATTCATCATGAATGTGTTCAGAGTCTAATGGTAAAGAGATGATGGTTTAGAGGATAAATCATCGGCTTTTGTGAGTAATAATCTTGACCATTCCTCTGCAGAGATTTTCACCAAACTTGGTGGCAACACTTTACTAACTAAGTCCAAAAATTACAGTGCTGACAGATGTTGTTGAGTGCTGTTACTATGAAATAACATTAGGAATGTTATCTAAGTGGAAAACATGCTAAGCTGTCCATTTATTTCTGATTGTACTGCTTTAAACAAGGTTATGTCAGTCAATAACGTAAATGACAGGGACAAAAATCACTTCAATTTCAAGGACCCGCCACAGAACAACTTTTTGGACATGAATACTCATAACTCCAACTTTCTACATAAAAAAGTATTGAATTCCATTTAGCCAAACATCATTCTTCAAATTCTGAAACTGAGTGAAGTGGTTTTCATGAGCCTTACCCGTATATTATTATTATTATTATTATTATTATTATTATTATTATTATTATATTATAAAGTAGTTTATAAAATATAAAGGGGTACCAATAATTATGGAGTTTTGTGTACTTCTATACAAAAACTGTACTGGCTGTAACTGAGGGTGTGTGTGTGTGTGTGTGTGTGTATTCAGGTGAACCAGGAGAACGTGGTGAAGGTGGGTCACAGGCAGGTGGTCAACATGATACGACAGGGTGGAAACAGACTCGTCATTAAAGTGGTGACGGTCACCAGGAACCTAGACAATGATGACAATGCAAGGAAGAAAGGTACGGCTTTAATAGGACAGAAGCACTTCCACACACAAACAACACATACTGTATGAATACACACGCAGAGTAGTCTCTTGTTAACATGAAATGAAAAACAGAAGAAATATTGTCTCTACTTTTTCCTATATAAGAGCATTTTGGGGCAAGTTCATTGTTACAGAGATCAAGTTATAGAGGGAAACCTGGGAACTCTCCCCCTTCACTTTGCCATTTAGTAACAAATCTGTTCATTACAAATAATGTATTCGTATTCATTTCAGACGTCTGAGACTACACTAAGAATCTGCTTTTATCCACCCATCTATCCATCCATCCATTATTGCTCACTCATTTGTCGAGCTGCTTGATCCTATTAAGGTCGCAGAGAGGCTGGCGCCTATCTCAACTGACTCTGGGCAAAGGCGGGGTACACCCTGAACAGTTCACTAACCTATTGCAGGGCCAACACAACCAACCATTTACACTCACGCTCACACCTAGGGAGAATCTATAACAGTCAATTAGCCTAATGTGCATGTTTTTGGACTGTAGGAGAAAACCAGAGTACTTGGGGATCAATTATCTATATCCCTTATCCATCAGGGTCATGGAGGAAGCTGGAGCTTATCATAGCAGACTTCAGGCAAGAGGTGGGTTTACACCCTGAACAGGTCGCCACTCTATTGCAGGGCTAATACAGAGACAAACAATCATTCACACCGAGGGGCAATTACGAGTAGCCAGTTGACCTAATGTGCATGTGTGTGGACTTTGGGAGGAAACCAGAGTACCCAGAGGAAACCCACACAAGCATGGTGAGAACATGCAAACTTCACTCTCTTTTTTATTTAAATTAAAAACAAAATAAATATTCAATAAATGTTGCATAATTCATATACAAGTGAGGGTGACACGGTGACGTAGTGGTTAGCACGTCCGCCTCACAGCATGAACGTCCTGGGTTTGAGTCCCATACTCGGGAGAGGCATTTCTGTGTGGAGTTTCTTCTCTTTGGTTTCCTCTGGGTACTCCGGTTTCCTCCCACAGTCCAAAAACATGTACAGTACACTAATTAACTGTTCCAAATCACTCCTAGGTGTGAATGTGAGTGTGAATGGTTGTGTGTGCAATGGCAATGCCCTGCAATGGCCTGGCAAGCATACCCCGTACCTCGTACCCCGCCCTCGCCCAGAGTCAGCTGAGATGGGCTCCAGCCTCCCCGCAACCCTAATTAGGATTAAGCAGCTTAGGAAATCAATTAATGAATGAATGAATTAGCCTAATTGAACATTCTCGATTGCCCCAGGTGTGAATGTGAATTTGAAGGTTTTGTGTGTGTGTGTGGGTTGGACTCGTGATGGTCTGGCGAGCTGTTCAGGGTGTACCCCACCTTCGACTAGAGTTGGCTGAGATAGGCTCCAGCCTGCAACCCTAATAAAGGATACAACAGTTCAGAAATATTTAGCTGACTCTGGACTCACACTACACTTCCCAGCCTGCACCTCACCAATCTTAATCACCTGATTAATGACTCACACCTCACATCACCACCAGTTCACCTCTCAGCACTTACACCTAATGCACCTTCTGAAGTATTGACTTTTGAGAATCTTTGCCAGGTGTTATGAAGCTGTTTATTGTGTTTGAGCTTCAGTATATGACATGTTTTGTACTCATGTTGATGATTTCCTGCCTCTGATAACTTTGCTCCATGTATAATGTGTATTGCTTGCCTGAGCTACTGTGCTTTGGGATTACTGCGGCTGAACTGTTTGCCTGATCATTTGACCCCTGTTTGCTTAACGTTTGGATTGTGGTTTTGGATTTATCTGAGTACAAAGATTAAAGAATTTGCATCTGCTGAACTTTTCAATTTGTCACATTGTGATTGGCCGAGCTTTCATGAGGGGGGGTGGCATGCGCTCACCTCCATGTCATTTACAGTGATCACAGGACAATCATGGGTGTCTGTGAGCTCATGTGTACAAGGGGGTAGATAGCAATTTTACTCTGTGTGAGGCCACTGAATCAGCATGTGGGACTGTGGGAGGAAACCGGACTACTCAGAGAAAACTCATGCAAGCATGGGATACAAGCATGGCAAACATGCAAACTCCACACAGAAACATTTTCATGTCTGAATGGCGGTGTTAGCTCATCTATTAGTTTAGAGGCTAAGGGCCAGATGTATTAAGCTGGGGAAAATAGGTTATCTTCGCAGTCCTAAAATAACACTGAGGGGAGTGGACAGTATTGCAGGTGATATATAAACAATGCACTTTCTAAACAGAGGTTTAGCCAGTTCATTTGATTGACACGCCTAATGAACCAAGAGCCGTGCATTTTAGGGCAGGGTCAAACAAGAAGATGGTATTCACCTGCGGGTAATTTTCTAAAGGGGACAGGCACCGCTCACTGGCTGTAATCAGAAAAGCATATAAATATAGGGCATACACACTCTAAAAACTCCATGGCGACACAAAAAAAGGAGAAATAAAGAATATTATATAAATATATTCTATAAATATAAAAACTACTTTCATTCATAAAAATATTCTTGAATAAATCAATAGACATAAAGACATAATAAATGTATATATGTGAGAAGGGGGGTCAAGGGGCGTTAAAAAATTTTATGCTGTGGTACAAAGGATCTCCTGAACTGCTCAGTTCTGCAGTGCACTAAGAGGAGCCGTCTGCTGCTTCTGCTCCTGTTCTCTGCTCGGCCAGGAGGCTGTGGAGCGGGTGTTTGCTATTACACACTGCGCCAGGAATAAGATGCTATAAAAACAAAAACGAGAGGGGAATTGCACCAGCATCTATTTAGCCATTATAAACAATTGGCAGCCATTTTGCTGACCTTGAACCTGGTTAGTGACCATATCCGTCAGTACGGATTGTTGGCATTCAGCCAGCGAGCAGTGAGAAAGTTCTGTATGCGCTATGGGAACGTCTTGTTCATCCACAATAAGCCTGTGACTAGTTACTGGTATGGCCTCATTCATCCACCCCAAGCGAATTAATTTGAAGGTGAACTTCTTGCTCATCATCCACAATCCTGACCAATCTACACCCATTTTCTCTTCTAATGTGGTCGTATCCGATTCCCTCTCATTAAGTGTTGCCTCCCTATCACACACAACCACCAACAACCATGGAGGTGTAAGCACGCACGTGCCCCCTCCATGACACACGATGCTGCCACTCATGTCTTTACGAGCACGCGCATTTGCGAGGAGGGAACACACTCGGAGGTAAAGAACCTTTGTACCCATGATTGCCTGGTGATTGCTGTGAGTGACAGTGATCCCATGGACTCCTGGTTGCAGATGGCTGCATCATCAACCTGGATTCGCAGTTTGCGATCTGCAGGTTGATAATCCAGCACCTTATCGATGCGCCACTCAGTAGCTGTCAGGAGCTGCACTGTCTGTTTATAATGTGTTATACACTTTGGCTTATTGCTTTTAAGTTTTATGTAAAAATCACTTTTAAACTTTCGCACTGAGCTCCCCAATGTCAAAAGGAAGAGCATAATGCATAATTGTATATATTGCTTGGTGAGTGACCATCGGCTGTATACTACTTTTCACAATGCATTATGGGATATATTAAGTCCATTATGTAGTGTATAATAATTCTAACTATATGGTAATGAGTAGTGAGTGATTACAGACACAGGGCCTGCAAACCCACAACCATTCACACTCATATCTAGGGGCAACCTGGAACAGCAAATTAATCTAATGTGCATGTCTTTGGAGTCACTCCTCAGCCTACCCGGGAAAGTCTATTCAGGAGTACTGGAGAGGAGGATCCGGCCGATAGTTGAACCTCGGATT
>JBCNYH010000001.1:77966750-77977273 GCA_039654325.1 Tandanus tandanus
GGGGGGGACCCCGGTAACCCGCATCCGGGCAAGGGAAACTGTGTCCTTGAAATTGTGCTCATAGAGGTCTTGTGAACCGCGCTTAGTCTGGACCTTCACCCCCCATATTATATCACATAATGCCCCCAACAACATAGCTCCCAGGATCATTAGGACACGCAAACCCCTCCACCACGATAAGGTGGCGATTCGAGGGGGGGTCTGATTAATCAGTGTCACTATAACCTATCTGTGCCTGGTGGAGATTTTTAAATATTAGGAATTATCAGTGATGGTGGAACTAATCAGTGCAGGCGACACAAGTCTTCCCTTAAAGACCCATACATTTAGTAAACAACAGGAAAAGGATCATGTGTTTATCTCACTTATTGTTAAGAAAAGTATGTAAATCATCTCTGACACAGTACTCCATTTGGTGCATATTGTTAATTATCACATAGGGAAGTCTGAAAGAACTTCTGTTTGTTTGTTGAACCATTTTAATTCTACTAGGGTCACGGGGAATAGGGTCTCAGCCGACTTGGGCCGAAGGTGGGGTACAACCTGAACAGCTTGCCAGTACATCACAACACACTCACACACACAATCACACCTGGGGGCAATTTAGAACAACCAATTAGCCTAATGTGTATGTGGACTGTGAGAGGAAACCGGAGTACCAGGAGGAAACCCATACAAACACAGGAAGAATATGCAAACTCCACACAGAAACGCCATCACCAAGACCAGGAGTCGAACCCAGGACCTTCTTACTGTGAGGCGGACGTGTTAACCACTACGCAAATTGTGCCACACCCCCACAGAATTTGTGGCGTCTATTTTCAAAGTAACAAATGAACTTTTCATATTACTTTGGAAATACACTTAATTGATTCAATCATGAACACCAGAGAACAAATGTTAACTCAATACTGGACCGATTTCAATCAGTTTTGTCCAAAGTTTAAAAAAAAAATCGGAATAAATCAGATGGTAAAAAAGGAAGTTTTCAATAAAGTGGTTTTACTTTAAACTTTAAAATTATTTAATTTCTTATAAAATAAATTAAAAATGTTTATTCTGTTAGTTGATATTCTCAGGTGAAGTTGATTTGATGAGTGTAACACAAGGGATTTGAGTAATGGATGGAGACATGATGTAGACACCACTGGAATTGGAAATGAAACTTCATTACTTTAGCAAGTAGCAGTCTAAATACTATGCTTGGTGATATCACTGCATGTTCTCACTCTCACTTACTCATTTGTGAAACCGTATAATTCTATTAGGGTCACAGAGAGGCTGAAGGCTATCTCAGCCAACACTGGACGAAATGGGGTATAGCCTGAACAGCTCGCCAGACCATTCCAGAGCCAACACACAACCATTCACACTCTCACACCTAGGGCAATTTGGAACAGCTAAATAGCCTAATGTGCATGTCTTTGGATTGTGGGATGAAACCTGAGTACCCAGAGGAAACCCACACAAGCACGGGGGAAACATGCAAACTCTACATAGAAACACCCAACTCAGGACCTTCTTGCTTTGAGATGAACACGCTACGCCACCGTGCCACCCCATTACTGTATATAGTTTTTTATTTTTATTTATTTTTTAATTTATTTTACTTTTTTGTTAAGCTGCAAGTTCACTCCTACATGGTGTATATATTGTACAGTTCCCAGTTGTGTGGATAAATACCATTGATAAATGCGTGCTAGCAACAGTAGGCTGTTTGTTTCATTCTTCCATAATAGAATTGTGTACATTGTGTAATGTTAATTACTCAGAGTTACTTACAGTAAGGAAGGTAGTTCTCCAGGAAGTAGTCTCAATATAAGTGGACTATCAGGCTATCATGTTAGGAGCAAAAATGTCATTAGCTAATGTTTAACTTTGGAATTTCACTGTAACACCTTAAGTAAGCTTTTACTGTGACATATAATCCCATGTCTAGCTTCCTTTTTTAATCTCATTATTTCACAACACCAAACACTGGAACAGCAGTGGTACATTCCATAGGTATAGCCTATAGACTCTAAAAAAATCCTAGGCTTAAAACAACCCAATTTTGTTGATATATAATATTAGATCAATACAAAAATACCTAACTATCATATTTTTGTAGAATTAGTCTAACAGAAAGAGAGTTAAAAAATTAAACAAGAATTACTAGTAGTATGTACTACATGGGAATGAAGCCGTCTGATTCATCTGCTGATTCATCTCTGGACCAAAATACATTATCCTGGGTGGATAATCCTGGAATCAAAAAAACAAGCACTGTGCAGTGGCAGTGACATTATTGTCCTGCTTTAAAATGGCAAAATAAACCATACAAATCTCATCAGTTTTTCAGTTTCTCTGTGAACAAAATCCTGACCATACCTGTGCACGGATTTTCATCAGATTTGGTGGGAACACTACCCTACCTGACCCGCAGAAAAAAGCTGAAGGTCAGAGCAAAGTCATACATTTTTGGAGATAGTTTGCTTAAAACTTTAATAGACATGCCGCTACTATGAAGCTCTAATAGGAACCCATAAAATGTATGGACTTTCACATGAGACAAATGTCAAAATTCAGTAATTTTGTCACATGCATATACTATAGAACATATTATAAGATGAGCACATGGGTAGCTGCTGCCAAGTTCGGGGGTTTAAGCCCCACTATCAGCGGCTAGTCACTGCTGTCCCCCCAGTGCAGCTAACTGGGTTATCAAATGCCTGCCATGTTGCTCACTGTCTGTGGTGAGAGGCATGTAAAAGAACCATTGCTAATTTTCGTCAATAGTAGGCTCCATTGCCGTCAGCGTGTTTCTGTCCTGCAATGGCCTGGTGAGCTGTCCAGGGTGTACTCTGCCCTCGCCCAGATTCGGCTGAGATGGGCGCCAGCCTCCCCGCAACCCTAATTAGGATTAAGAGCTTCAGAAAATGAATGATGAATGAGCACATGGGTAATTATCTTTTACACGCTATATTTTAGACAGTAAAAAAACACCACAAAAAGTAATTAATTAACTATGATTTTTGTTAATTAGCCATGTTTAAACCAAAAAACTGCCTTATATAAGGGAATGTTTCATTAGAAAAACTTTTTGTAATCTCTACATTCACTGCTCAAATTATAGGGATGGGTGGGAGCCCTACATCTAGCTGTTGGTCAACATATTATTTAACTTTAGCTAGCAAACTAACATAACTCACTTAGTTAGCAAGCTCAATTCATTAAGGTCCCTTACTTCATGACGATGAAGTACGACGTCGTGCCTCTTCTGTCTGAGATCGGCTGCTCGCGATAGAAGATGGTCTTCACAGTGCTGAATGCCTGAGCAAAGGGCAAACCTCCATGAACGCCGATCCTGCGCGGTTTGGTATCAGGAGCTGCAATCTATCCCGTAGAAACGAAGGTCTTCTTTCGCTCAATCCTTCCAACGCTTGCGCGGACGCCTCCTGTTGCATTTGCCAAGCTTTAGCTCGTCAAATAGTGGTTGCTTGGATATCCTGAAGTCATCCATCCGTGATACATGGCCAAGCCAGCAGAGTCTGTTGTTGCAAAGCATAGAGGTACAGTTGGTGCGTTCAAGAATCTCAGTGTTGGTAATGTGCTGCCGCCACTTGACATTCATTATTTGCCGAATCAATCTTTGATGGAACACTTCCAGTCGGCAAATGTGATAGGCAAGTGTTGGCCATGTTTCCGATCCATAGAGGAGCGAAGGTAGGACTATGGCTTTGTATACAGTCAGCTTGGTAGACAGAGTGAGGCCCCTTCTGTTGAAGCACCTGGTTCTCAGAGCATTAAACGCAGTTGCGCCGCGGCACACTCACCGCTGGATTTCCGAGCTGAGGCTTGCGTCGTCTGATAGGTTACCTCCAAGGTATGTGAAGGTCTTGGTATGCTTAAGCACCGAACCGTCGATCATGATGGCGGGTGGTTGTTCACACTGCACACTGCATTACTTCTTTCTTTGGTTTGCTGATTGTCAGACCCCAGGACTTACAAGAGTTATCCAAAGCTGTGACTCGGGAGTTTTGGTGGCCAAGGCAGCATCATCCACATAGCAAGCTAAACAGTAGCCAAAAAGCTAGCCAAACAAGCTAGGATGTTAAAACAAACTTTAGTTTAGTACAAATAAATGTAGTTTTAAATTTGATATCATGTTGACCCAAATCATATTTTATTTTTGTTATTTTTAGAGGACAGTGAAAATCGATGTTAAGTTACCTTTCAATTTATTAACCTGAGCACTTCTGATTGGTCTTTCAGCCTGTTGTACCTAATCAGCCTATATATGTAAGAGGCATAGTCAAGCCCTGAATTAACACACACACTGAAAGTGTCCTTAATTACCTCTTAATCATTTTAAATCTAAAATCTTAAATATAAAATTAAGGGGCTTTATACTCAAACCTTAAATAACATTTTAGGGTAAAATATAGTCTGCTTCACAAATGAAGGAGCACTTAACTCAAATAATCGGTTTGGTAAATTTTCAGGGGCTAATTAAGGTAAGTTTAGGTACATTTTTAGGTACAATTTGTTCCATAGTGTACATAGCTCAAATAATAGAAATAACTGTGTTAAAATGAACTAGCCACTGGGTAGATTGTGGTCACAGCTGGTTTCACTAACCCAGAAGCAGGGTTTAAAAAAAAGCACTGAAGAATGAGTTAAAATACCACAGAAAGTAGTTAAACAGCCTCAATTCAGCATTAAAAAACATAAAAAATTTACTTTAGAATCTATTAGTGATGTCCTACTATGTCACTACAAATATTTTTGTGAACTGCAATTAAGACTAGAAGTCTTGTCAAGGAAACTAAGGAGTAATTAAGGAAAATATTATGAGAGTATGTTTGCTTGTGTGAGAGATTTCTATCTTTCCTATACTGATCTGTGCAGTATGATTTCCACTCTTTCTCCAGCCACCTTGAGGAAAAAGAAAGGTGGTAAGTGTTAAGTTTTAGCATCTTAGCATAGATTTTAAAGTTTAATTATTGGCATTCATTAAAAATAATGATGATAATAATAATAATAATAATAATAATAATAATAATAACACCCAACCATATTGCATGACTTTATTTCTGCCATAAGTCACTTAAGTCTTAAGTTTGTGCTATATATAATATTAGACTGGTATAATAGAAATAGATTTGGAATGATATTATTTTAAAGTGTTCTTGTTTTATACATTGCCTTATACATGCTTTAGTATTCAGAAGTCCTAAGACAGTAGAAGTGATGGGATGTATGTTAATATTACTGCACAAAAGCTTGTATGTTCTCTTGCAAAAAGATATGGTTAAAGGTTTAAAATTAATTCAAGTGTTACTTGAGACTGCTTAAGATCTCACCTGGAGATACATTTACTATAATAAAAATTGTAGGAAGGAGAAGATTCTGGGGTAAATATCCTGTAATGCACAACAGTATTAAGGAGGATAACCAATGAAATTGTAAACAGCAGGTAAAGCCTAGAAGAATCTTTATTTTTAATAATAAAATATAGTACCTTGTTGAATTTTGTGTGATTACAGCTTATTGCTAGTAAAATCTGCAGAGAAAAAACAAAGCATACATTTAAACAAGGCGTATTTATAAAAGGGGGACATGGTGGTGCCGCCTCACAGCAAGAAGGTCCTGGATTTAAGTCCCGCTCTCAGTAGGTGTGTTTCTGTGTGGAGTTTGCATGTTCTCCCAGTGCTAGCACTGGTTTCCTCTGAGTACTCTGGTTTCCTCCCACAGTCCAATAACATGCACATTAGGCTAACTGGCTTCTCTAAATTGCCCTGAGGTGTGACTGTGTGAATAATTGTGTGTATTGGCCCTGTGACGAACTGGCAAACGGTTCACAGTGGAGCCTATCTCAGCCAACTTTGGGTGAAGACGGGGAATACATTCACACTCGCACCTCCACCTAGGGACAATTCGTGCATGTCTTTTGGCTGTGGGAGGAAACCAGAGTACCTGAAGGAAACCCACCTAAGCACAGGAAGAACATAAATACTCCAAGAAACAGAAACACCTTCAGCCAGCCCGGGACTTGAACTCAAGACATTGCTGACCACTACACCACCATGACATGAGAAAAAAAATACTTTATAGTATTTTACAGAACTGTGTTCCGCAATTTACCTGCGATTTCATTATAAATTTCCAGCGTTTAATGTGAGTCAGATAGTAAACTCTCCCCGACAAATATCATACTAATCAGGTCTAGAGAAGAAAGACATGACAAATCAGAATATTTTTGGACTGTTTTTAATACACTTTGTGTTACAATTTGGTGAGGTTGTCCTGGTGTACTTTTAAGCAGTAGTACATTATAGGAACAATCCATATGCATCTGGCACAAAATCCAATCTGTGATGCTGTAAGTACAAGTTGTTTGTTGCTCTGCCCCAAATAAAGTAACAACTCTGAATACATACAGTATTATAGCTGCTGATACTTCTGCTCACATGATCAGATTTATATTTACAGCATTCAGCAAATCTCTCTATCCTGAACAATTCTGGGAAGTGAAAGAATTTTTATTTTCACTTATATAACTGAGCAGTTGAGGGCTAAAGGCCTTACTGTAGGACCCAGCTGTGTATGTGAAATCATGACCATCTGATCATTAGTGCAGTGCCTTAAACACTGAGTTTACAGTGCCCACTGTTTCAGATTCAACATCCTACAGCCCAGTGACCCAGCTGAGGCTAATCAGACCCCAGCTTGTGGCTGGCTCACTCTTGTCCCCATGGCTCTTTTCTGTAGATGCACATCCATCTTGAGGTTCTTTGTCCATTTCCCATGTTAATGGCCATTATGCTGAATGATGATAGTGCAGTAAAGCCCCAGCAGCTGGCTTCTGTTGGCAAGAACCTGGTCCTCCAGCTGATCTGCTGCAAATCACTGCCCAAGCCTTCTTACTTGCAAAGCTTTCCTCCCAAGGCTTTTTCCAGTCCTCACTGTGTAACTTGAAACTTGTTTGGTAGACTGGGACAGTGAGAAAATGCCTGATCTGAGGTGGTAGTTACAATGAGACCAGGCAACTTCAGTGGATGCTTGCGGTGTACCAACAGTTGCTACTGAAGAGTTCAGAATTCTTGCAGATGTTTTCACTGGGAAATGAGGTTACTCACTGAGTTCTGATGGAGGTTTTACACTCTGAGCTCAGCAGGGAGACTGATGACTCTATTTTGTCCTACATGTAAAGGTTTGGGGCAGCACAGTGGTGTAGTTGTTAGCACGTTCGTCTCAAAGCAAGAAGATCCTGGGCTTGAGTCCCAGGCTGGGTGGGGGCATTTCTGTGTGGAGTTTGCATGTTCTCCCTGTGCTTGTACCGGTTTCCTCCGGGTACTCCGGTTTCCTCCCACAGTCCAAAGACATGCACATTAGGCTAATTGGCTGTTCCAAATTGCCCCTAGGTGTGGATGTGAATGTGAATGGTTTTTTGTGTGTAGGCCGAGGAATAGTCCTGCGAGCTGTTCGGGGTGTACCCCGCCTTTGCCAAGTGTTGGCTGAGATACGCTCTTCAACCCTCATAATAAGGTTAACCGGTTGCATATAACTAGAGTGGATACAGCCAGCCTTGTTTCATCACAGGCCAACCACTAGTTTAATTCCCATGTCTGCTTCTATTTTCCATAACAGGGGTAGGGGGGTTTGTTACTCTTGATTTAAACATTTTTGCTCGTTCATATGCTAAACTGCTTAATCCTACTAATCTGACTCTGGGTAAAGGCAGGGTACACCCTGAACAGCTCGCCAGTCCATTGCAGGGCCTAGACACCCCCCCACCCACCCACACACACACACACACACACACACACACACACAAAACCATTCATACTTACAACTAGGGGCAATTTGGAAATTTTGGTCTTTGGATTGTGGAAAGAAACTGGAGTACCCAGAGGAAACCCACACAACGCATGTTCAAATCTGCCAGATTAAATAATTTAGGAAAAGGCATTCAAAACTCTTTTAATTGAAGATATCAGTTTAATTCCTCTAGTTGTAATTAAGGCACTGATGGTAACATCAAGAACCATAAGAATAGCATGAAATTTTTGAACTGGTGATTTAAATGCTTTGGAACATAACTAATAATCTTGGTTCATGTGTGAACTGTCAATGTTCAGTCTGAGTATGCAGGTATGTGTACAGTGTATAGAGCATGTAAGTCTATGTAGGAATGTGTAGAGTGTGTAGAAGCATGTGTGGGTTCAGAGTTTGAGCGCTAAATCATGCTTCTCTCCCCGTTTCTGTGTAGATACTCAGTCATCTAATGTTGAGGGTCTGAAGAAGAGGATTGTTTTTAAAGTCACGCTAAGTAATCACACAAAAATGCATGAAGGCTTTGAACAGAAAAAAAAAGTGCATAATAAAATTTAAATTAAATAAAATAAACCCACTGATTCACACGCATGCAGCTCGGCAGCAGTGGCTAAAGCACAGAATTCTACAGAGCTTGCACGGCTTTGAGCGCTGTATTGCCTTTTTGTGTTTTTTACATTTATTATTGCTTTTAATTTCATCAAAACTGTCCTTTAATGAAAAGCTTTTTGGCATCATGGTGGGTTTTATTCTTTAATAGGAGCCAAAGTTGTCAATATCCTTCTCCTGTTTTTCAGTGTGCAGTGTTTTGTGTCTGTCACAGATAAAGTGGATGAAGTGCCTCCGTCCCAGAAAAACGTAAGAGACAATGGCTCAGCAGACATGAGAGTGGCCACCATTAAGCCCCGCCCCTCCAGCCGCTGCTTGGTCACGCCTTCTGATTTCAATGTAATTCCTGCATTTTATCGTACAACACTTGGTGTAAAAGTATTTGATTTTGTTGAACCTCTTTATCCTCCTAGGATTGGCAGAGGCTGGAGCCTATCTTAGCTGACACTGGTCGTAACTGGAGTACCCAGAGGAAACCCATGCAAGCACAGGTGACAACATGCAAACTCCACACAGAAATGCCCTCGCCAAGCCCAGGACTCAAACCCAGGATCTTCTTGCTGTAAGGCAGACGTGCTAAACACTACACCACCATGCTGCCCCTACATAAACACATTCACTTAAAATGTTCTTAACCAGGGAAGGAATGGTGGTTAGCATGTCCGCCTCACAACAAGAGGGTCCTGGATTTGATTCCCAGGCTCTGTCGTATCAATGTGGAGTTTGCTTGCTCTCCCTGTGCTTGCATGGGTTTTCTCTGGATACTCTGGTACACAGTCCAAAGACATGTATATTAGGCTAACTGACTGTTCCAAGTTGCCTCTAGGTGTGAGTGTGAATGGTTGTATGTGTGTTGCCCTGTGATGGTCTGGCGAACTGTTTAAGGTGTACCCTGCCTTCGCCCAGTGTCTGCTAAGATAGGCACTAGCCTCCCCACAACCCCAGTAGGATTAAGCAGCAAAGCGAGTGAGTGAGTGAGTGAGTGAGTGAGTGAGTGAGTGGGTGAGTGATCTAAAGTGAGTAAGTGGGTGATCTAAAGTGAGTGAGTGAGTGCTCCAAACAACACATCCTATACACTGTACAGGCTATACAGCATGTTAAGCTATAGAATATCCTTTAATTGAATGTAAATGAATATATTTATTTATGTATATATGACACTGAATGCTTATATTTCTGTTTTGTAGGCCATATTTGAACGGCAAGGTGTAGCTGTTGTTCCACCCACAGTTCCAAGCGGCCCACAGGGGGCATACTTGGGTGTACCAAAGGGAACAATGAAAAGGCAAAAGTCTATTGGTAAGCAAGATACAATACTATTTTATACTAATTCACAAATGCACATTATATTTATGTTGTATTTCTCCCTAAACCTAACGTTGAAGTGTTATAAACATATACAGTTTTATTCAGATTTAGTTATAATATACCGTAGATCAATACATTCAGTGCACATATGAAATTTGTTCACAATTGTGTGCTAATTCTGCTTTTTCAGCCAGACTACTAAATAATCAGTGAAGCCTTTTTAAGCAGAGTTATACCTTTTAGTTAAAATTTCCCTTCTGCACAAACGATTACCATCTACTGTAGTAGGATTAACTGTCACCGCGGGCTGCTCATTAGGGATGTGTAGGGGGTTGTAGAAAAATTTTTAGATTCCTCCTTAAATTAATTTTACTATGTAAAGCTGCTTTGTAACAATGTCAACTGTAAAAAGCGCTATACAAATAAAACTGAATTGAATTGAATTGAATTAATATAACTTATTATCAGCACTTTGGTAGATGAATGATATTCATGGTGGCGTAGTGGATAGCATGTTCACCCCACGACAAGAAGGTTCCAGGTTCGACTTTCGGGTTCGGAGAGGGTATTTCTGTGTGGAAATTGTATGTTCTCCCAGTGCATTTGTAGGTTTTCTCCGGGTAGTCCGGTTTCCTCCCACAATACAATGACATGCACATATGCCTATTTGGCTGTTGCATATTGCCTCTGGGTGTGAGTGCAAGTGTGGACGGTTTTGTGTGTGTGTGTGTGTGTGTGTGTGTGTGTGTGTGTGTGTGTGTGTGTGTGTGTGTGTGTGTGTTGGCCCT
>JBCNYH010000001.1:77985569-77997787 GCA_039654325.1 Tandanus tandanus
TAGGATTCATGTTGTTGTGTTACATCTAAGAGAAACATGTTCTCCTATATGGTCTATCTACAATAGACAATCTCCGAATAGACTCCAGCCTCCCCACGACCCTAATAGGATTAAGCAGTTTGGCAAATGATATGAGATATTCCATGTTATTTATGCCTAGGTCCCACTGGAGAAAAGTCATCGGCGATGTTGAAATAGACAACATTTTCTCCCGATGGCTCGCAATGTCACTGATTTTTTTTGCAAAATTCATGAGCGGTCCCATGTTAAATTTCACTTAATATGCATCGGCGATGTTCCTGCGAACGTACACAGATGCTTCAGGAATTTCAATAAATCTTCGGGTAATGTCCCCGAACGATGTCCGTGAATAATCGGTGATGACTCAAGACGTTCTGGAAAGATACGGGGGGGACATTCTCCAATAATCGGCGAATGTGCCCGGGAACGTCGGCGATATTGAAAAGTACTCGGAGTTGTATCCACGAAGGTTAGGTGATGCATCTGTGATAACTAGCGAACCATCCCAGTTGCATCCGGGAATGGTTTTGGGGGTATATAAATTAATATTTAGCACCATTCACTATCTTGCATGATGGTGGAAATGATACATAAAATTATGACTGAGCTACAAGAACAGCAGGAGTTAGATGGACAACTTTTCTTGCTGTTATGTAGAATAACGGTGTTATGTAGAAGAAATCCACACTGCCTTCTTCCTCACTTTCAGGAAGGGCTGGTCTGTGTGCTTTCCCTCTCTTCTTTTCAGATTTCTTGGTCGGAGAAGTCACTCGCTTGTGTGGTGGCATGTCGGCAGCACTAATGCAAGTGATCCCTGTATAACACGTCTTCATTGTGTGCGCGTGTGTAGAATTCAGCCAGTCATCGAGCTAGGAACAAAGCACGTCTCCACCCTTTTATCGGCGAATGTTCAAGGAGGCTAACAAAAACTTAGGAAAGGTATCTCCGAATGCTAACCAAAGTGTCGCCGAACTTTTGCAGAGTAATCTACTTTCACCGAAGTTTCTTACATACCTCAGCAAAACTTAACCAAAATTTCTGGGATGCATCGGGAATATGAATAGTTCGCGGAATATACAGGAATGCACCCCTGAACCATCCCCGTGTGTCTGGGAAGCTTCCGGGATGCCTTCGCGTCCTGGTTTCCCGACAAAGTGTCAGGAACACATCGGGAAAAATTTTCAATGTAAATATTGACATTTTTCACGGTTATCCCGAGGCCTCCCGATGCTTCAGGATGGCTTGTGAAGCTCCCGAATATCTGCAGCTACATCGGGGAACATGCTCAAGATCCCTCCTGAGGCTGATCAGTTTTTATCGGGAGTATATCCCCGAGGCAAAAAAGGCCCAGTGGGACTGGGCCATAAGCGTTTGGGCCCCACAATGTCCGTGTTTTTGTTTCATGGTTAATGTATTAGTTATCATGCCATGTAGTTATTAAATATTAATAATTGTGTGTGTGTGTGTGTGTGTGTGTGTGTGTGTGTGTGTGTGTGTGTGTGTGTGTGTGTGCATGTAAGACTGTGAGTGTGTGTTTTTCACTCTGTCTGTCTCTTACTCATCCACTCATTTGCTGAACCGTTCAATCCTACTAGGGTCCGGGTTGCTTTGAGACAGACGTGCTAACCACTACGCCACCGTGCCGTCCCTCTCATATTTAAACTTTCTATATTTAATGTTTTATTCTCCTTCTCGTTCATTTTTTTCTCCTTCCTTCATTATCTCTCACTATGTCTATATCTGTCCTTTCTCTCTTTCTTTAGGGATTCTGCCGTTCCATCTGTCTCAGGTACCCAGCGATCCACTGCGCTTACGTTCACGAGTCCCTCGACTCCTCCCTCCATCCTTCCTTCAGTCACCTCTCCTCCTGTATCAAGCCCCACCCCTTCCACACCAGGTCCTGCTTCGTCTCCAGCACCGACTCCGCCTCTTTGCCCGTTTGGAAGTCGCTCAGCATCTCCTCTCTCCCTCCTGCACTCATCCTCCTCGTCCTCGTCTTCGTCCAACTCCAAACCGTTTTCCAACAAGCCCGTCCTTCTCTGGTCCAAGCACGATGTCGCTGACTGGTTGGAGAGCCTGAACATGGCCGAACACAGAGAAGCCTTCATGGAGAACGAGATCGAGGGATCTCACCTGCCAAACTTGCAAAAAGACGACCTCATCGATTTGGGAGTAACACGTGTTGGCCATCGTATGAACATCGAGAGGGCGCTTAAGCTGCTCATGGACAGATAAAGCAAAGACGAGTGCACTTTTTCTTCCCTTGCCTTCTGCCTCTCCCGACACAAATGCTGAGCAGGAAGGACCAGCAGTAAGGACAGTCTTGCTTCTCACACGTCCTTCCCAAATGTGTGAACGACTGTGTGTGGGAGGGAAAAAAGAAACTTCTGAGTCATTTGGGACCACTCTGACTTTTTCAGATCGCCAGCTGAGCTGGAGGTTTTTTCTATCTTTGCTAGAAAAAAAATATTTCATGATTATAAAAATGTCTGGTGGTTAACTTCATGGATGCAGCAAACACACACTGGAACAAAAAGAGGTGTCAGATTATCAGTCTGTGTTCTTTCTTTTTCCTTTCTTTACTCCTGTGTGTGCTCGTGTGAATGAGACCCAAGCCAAAAATGGGGGAACGGTCTGTGTACAGACTGCAGAGCCATGATTCTTAGCGCTAAAGAATATCAACACATGACATGAATAGAGATATAATTCCACAATTCAGTTAGAATTTCTAGCTTCCTCGTATTAGGAATGCAGACGTGATCCTTTATTTATTTATTTATAAATAGTATATTCATATATCATTTGGTTGAAATCCTGTAGGGTTAGTTAGCTGGCTAACAAGATAGAATGACTTTCTTCTTCCTGTTTTAAGACTTCCATAACACACCTACTTCTTTATATACACGATCAACAACACTAACAGTCCGTCAACCACAGACCGCCTTGAGGGACCGTCGCAGCTGGACATGAGCCGATATTAGTGTTACAGTATCACAATAATCAGAACGTATATACATCAATGTGTATATTTTATATATATATATATATATATATAGCACACACAGGCGGTATGGTGGTGTAGTGGTTAGCACATCCGTCTCACAGCAATAAGGTCCTGCGTTTGAGTCCCGGGCTCAGCGAGGGTGTTTCTGTATGGAGTTTGCATGTTCTCCCTGCGCTGGGTTTTCTCTCGGTGCTCTAGTTTCCTCCCACTGTCCAATGCTCCAAATTTCCCTTAAATGTAAGTGTGAGTGTGAATGGTTGTGTGTGTGTGTGTGTGTTGCCCTGCGATGGTATGGCAAGTTGTTCAGGGTGCACCCCACCTTCGCACAGTGTCGGCGGAGATAGGCTCCAGCCTCCCCATGAACCTGATAGGAATAAGAGGTTTGGCAAATGAGTGTGTGAGTACACACACACACAGATCAGCCATAACATTAAAACTACCTGATTAATACTGTATACATTATGCCACCAAAACATCTCTGAAGGTGTGCTGTGATATCTGGCACCACGATGATACTCACATATTCTGTAAGTTATCAAATGAGCCTTCATGCTTTGGACTTGTTTATCCAACACATCCCACATACGTTTAAGTGAAATCTGGAGACCTGAACACCTGCTGATCCTCACATACTCACTCATTTACCAAGCCACTTAATCCTTTTTAACAGTTATTCCATGACCTCTGATCTTATATAAGCTCATAGCTTGCGAGGCCTCAACCTTGCTGGCTCTGAGTCATATCTGATCAGAGGAGGTGGAATTACTATTTTATTATATCCTCTGATTGTAAGAAATATAAAATTTTTATTATTACATTCAAATTATTCAAAGTTAAAAAGTGTGTATGTTATTTACCCTAAAACACTTTACAGGAGAACAGGTTATCAAGGAGCTAGCTGGTTAGCTAAGTCCTGTTCCCTACAGCAAGCCAAAAAAAAGAAAAAACTGCCTAATTTGTAAATAAAAAAAACCCAAATAAAACAAACAAAAAAAAAGAAACCTTCTTATTAAATAATTATTATTATTTATTTATGAAATTTTTTTTTTTTGCTTTTCGTGAAATTCGAATGAAGAATCTAGTCTTAGCGGAAAAGCATTCTAAGTAGCTAGCTCTGCTCACACCAGGTGTGATGTGCTCTCCCCTGGACACCAGCATTAGGCCACACCCAAGACTGAAGGCCTGTTTTTCGCAGCAAGGCGATAGTCACATTTAGTAAAAAAGGCTGTCTAATTTTCACTCAATTATTTGCCGAACCATTTAATCCTAAATTTACTAGGGTCGCAGGGAGGGTGGGGCCTATCTCACTGGACGAAGGCAGGGTACATCTTGAACAGCTCCGGAGTATCTGAGGAAACCCACGCTAGCACGGGGAGAACATGCAAACTCCACACAGAAATGCCCTCACTGAGCCCAGGACTTCAACCCAGGACCTTCCTGCTGTGAGGCGCATGCACTAACCACTACACCACCATACCGCCCTACTTTTCTTTCATATCCAACATGAACAGTTTCAGCAGTTGGTGCTACAGTAGCTCTTCTGTGGGATCAGACCAGACATACCCTCCACATGCATCAGTGAGCCTTGAGCACTCATGACACACTTCCTGTTGACTGGTTGTCCTTCCTTCGACTACTTTTGGTAGGTACTTAGAACTGCATGCCAGCAACACCCCTCAAGACCTGCCGTTTTGGATATGAATAGACCCAGTTGTTTCACCATTACAGTGAAAAACTTCTTCATGGGGCAGCAGGGGGGTGTATTGGTGGTGTGGTGTAGCACGTCTGCCTATCAGGAAGAAGGTCGTGGGTTTGATTTCCAGGCTCAAGCATTTCTGTGTGGTCTGAAGGCCTGTTTGTCGCAGCAAGGCAATAAAGTCACATTTGGTGAAAAAAATTGTTTAATATTCACTCACTTATTTGCTGAACAGCTTAATGTTATTAGGGTCTTACTGGGCGAAGGCAGGGTACTTCCTGAACTTGCCAAACCATACCAGGGCAACACACACAACCATTCACACTCACATCTAGGGGCAATTTGGGACAGCTAATTAGCTGACTGCGCATGTCTTTGGACTGCCGGAGGAAACCGGAGTACCCGGAGGAAACCCACACAAGCAGAGTTTGCATGTTCTCTCCATGCTTGTGTGGGTTTCCTCCTACAGCCCAAAGACATACACATTAGGCTAACTGGCTGTTCCAAACTGCCCCTAGGTGTGAGTGTGAATGATTGAGTACCCTGCATTGGTCTGGCGAGCTGTTCAGGGTGTACCCCACCTTCAACCAGAGTCAGCTGAGAAAGGCACCAGCCTCCCCGTGACCCTAAAAGTAGGATTAAGCGGTTCGGCAAATGAATGAATGAAAGAATGAATAAACTTCTACATCTCCCCTAATGCTGCACATCTCCTGAATAGTTCTGATGAATATTGTGATAACTGATATCGGCTCATGTCTAGAAACACACACACACAAACCTGTCATATCAGGACAGGATTCCCAGTGTAGCAACCCGTGTGTGTGTGTGTGTGTGTCTTATTTCCTTCTCGTCTTCCTTGTGACTTAAGGGTGGATTTATCTGTTTATCAGCTCAGAATAACTTCAAATTAAAAGTGTGCCACTTTTTTTTTCCCCAGACAGACACTCTCAGTTATCATGATGCAATCGCAATAGATTTCTAGAATTGTAGCTGTCTGCATTATTTATTTATATACGTGTATGAAATGTGAGCTGATCCCCGTATGTATTTCTCTCTACATCTTTCTCAGTTTTCTTCCTCTTCCCCATTTGTTCCATTTGTCCATCTCTCCCTTTCTCTCATGCACTCATTTGCCGAACCGCTTAATCCCACTAGAGTCGCAGGGAGGCTGGGGTCTAACCCAGCTGACTCTGAGCGAAAGAGATACACCCTCTACAGCTTGCCAGTCCATCACAGGACCAAAACAGACATTCACAACTATTCACACTCACAGGCAATTTAGAACAGCCACTTAGTCTAATGTGCATGTCTTTGGACCTTGGGAGGAAACTGAAGTATCCAGAGGAAACCCATGCAGGCACAAAGAGAATATGCAAACTCCACATAGAAACACCCTCGCCAAGCCCGGGACTTGAACCCAGGACCTTCTTGCTGTGAGGCACATGTGCTAACCACTACACTCCCATGCTGCCCCTCTCTCCCTTTCTTTTTCTCCATTATGTTTTATTTCATTTCTCTTTTCTATTTTTTTCTCTCTCAGAGTTAATCTCATGTCTGACACTCCACATTTCTTTTTTTTCCCTGTTGTCTCACATTTCTGTTCACATTTCATTTTCTAGATTCTTATTTAGGGGTCTGTCAGTAGCCTGTTCTGTTAGCGAATTCTGTTGTGGGTTTCTGTGTAAAGCCTAAATTCAGTATAATTGGGACTGGTTTGAACCCACACTGTGCTGATCCACAAAACATTACATCATTATATTATTCTATTGTATTATAACCAATATGCTCTCATGTCTTAAGGTATATTAATTGTATTCCATCCATTATTAGTCTTTAGACGCATCATTATTTAGATTTACAAAAGTATGGACAGACTCATCTTATTGCTGTATTTCTTCAGCCCATTTCGTCAGTATTTTCTCATTCAACATTCCTTGGTTTTCTTCCTTATTTTTGTCTTACTCCATCTTTCCAATATTTTTTCTTTTGTTCTCCATCTGTATCGCCACCTTCCTTTCTTAGCAGAAGCATAAAAACATTGCTCCACATTATACACAGATTATAGCGGAGCTCCTGGGCAAAGCATCATAGTCATAGAATATGGCTTGAATGGTTGTCCCGTGTCCTGTCCTGTGTCAAGGCGTGCCCACCACAGGAAAAAAATATGGCTACCGCGCTGCTGAGTTGATACTGATTGGCTGATATGTATCACTGACTTGCATAATGATGGGCAGCAATAAGGAAAACTAAAAGATTTATTATTAATAATGAAAATAACACCCCCACCCCCAAGGGAAAAAAGAGGCTCATACACCACCACTCAGACTCATACAGAATTAAAAAAAAACAACACATACTCTAACTCAGGTAGACAGAAAAACATGCAGGTAAATAAATGTTCATAGAGCAAACTCATTAAAAGGATAATTAAACTAACAAGACAGGTGATACAAATGAAAGCAAACCCAGACTCGGACACCTATCAATAGAGGCATCTATCCGGAGCTCCGCTTTTAGGCAGTGCCTAAATCTATGTATTATTTATAAAATTGTAACGCAACCATGTGTGTCAGAGGGCAAAGTTCATAATTTATTATTTATTGCTCAACAAGATCAAACATTATGGAGGATTTTTGTGATTTCATGTTTTGATACTTTGAACAATGCAACCATATTTACTGTAAAACAAAATGTTTTATCCATTTGAGAAAAAGAGAGAGAATTCCTGTAAAAGTTTAAACTCCTACTTATGAATGCTGATATTCAGTCCTCATATCACCAATTATTGCCTAAAGTCTTCTCACTGACAGGAATAAGAAAGAGAGGTTGAGATATACAGAAAGAGAAGACCAGAGTGAGAGAAAGAAAGACAGGGAGAGGATGAAACGGGGAAATTCATGAATGAGTGTGAGAGAGAGAGAGAGAGAGAGAGAGAGAGAGAGAGAGAGAGAGAAATGGTGATAAAGACAAAACAGACATGAGAGAAAATACAGGGAGAAAGAAAGAAAGAACAAAATACAGGAGGTTAGATAAAGACGTGATGAAAAAGTGGAAGAGAGAAAGAATGTCTGAAAAGGAGTGAGAGTCCATGATATAGCCTTCAAGTGTTCATTAAACATGCTGTGCTCTTCGGCAGATTCCGCCAGAGACAGGACAAATGACATCGATATTAAAGTCTTATCATTATTATTATTAATTTATCTATTTATTTTTAGATTCTTTTTTTTTTTTTTTAATTTCTAAACGACTTTATTTCACAGAAATATTTTAAAACGTGTGTTTGTGTGAGTTTTCAGATGGATTGTGAGTGAATGATTTTAGAGTTCTAAATGGATATTATTATTATTATTTCATGTTGGGAGTTGAACGGAAACTTGCTGCCTAAGTCACGCTGCTTTGTGTCGACCCTTTTTAAATAGAGATTATTTTACAATAGAGTATGACAGCAAAAACTTAAAGCACAGTATTTTTAATGATTTCTATAGAAATGTATGGAATTTTATAACGTTATGGGACTGAAATGGTGCGGTTTGCCAAATTGTGTTTTAGAAATATTTAAATGAGATGAAATATGTACATTTATCTGATTCCTTAAGAAGCAATATTTATATTTACAAATCTCCTTGGTTGTGAGTTTCAACTATACATCCTGAAGTCTGTGACTGTAAGATCTAAAGATGCATTTTATGATTTTGTAGGTAAAAATATTCTACATTACTGAATCATAACAGTTGAGTTTCTGTAAATTATGTGTATACCTGATATGCTGTAAATGTATACACAGGCCACGTCTACACTCTCTATATAAAGCTATTTAACAAGGAAAAATGTGACAGCATTCACTGAGTGTGAGAATAGAGTCAAGTCGTAGTTGAATTAAATGAAATGCTGAACTTCACCGTCAGGCCTCACATCCCCTACATTCAGCTACTATTTTTTTTTTTTTTAATAGATAAGCCTTTTAGCCTCACTCTATTTTTGTGTTCATGTTCTTTATGTTGCTGTAATTTTGTGCAAATCCTCTTATTTAGAAAGTAACAAAATTATTATTAAAATTTCAAAAAGATCCATTCATGTGACTAATTTTTTATTTATTTTATTTATTTAAAAAAAAATGTTTACATTCACAGCATTTAGAAGTAGTGCTTTAAAGTCACTATCAGTGAACACATTCTTATACTAAGTATACCATCAGTCAAAACTCAGTGGGTAAGGGTTGTGTAGGTTTTTTTTGTTTTGTTTTGTTTGTGTGTGTGTGTGTGTGTGTGACATGCTAATCTAAGTACTTCCGAAAAAGGTAGGTTTTCAGCCATCGTTTGAAGACACCCAGTGACTTAACTGTCTGGACATCTAGAGGAAGTTCAATCCAGGACCTTGGAGCCAGAACAGACAGGAGTTTAGATGCATTTTTTCCTTGTCCCTTGGTAGAAGCAGGGACCACTCTAGCAGTGCTAGAGGACCTGAGAGAACACGGTGCAGTGCGGGGTGTGATAAGTGCTTTGAGGTAGGAGGGTGCAGGTCCATTTTTGGCTTTGTAGGCCAGCATTAGTGTTTAGAATCTAATGCGAACAGCTACAGGAAGCCAATAGAGAGAACAGAGAAGTGGTGTGGGAGAACTTGGGAAGGTTGAAAGGAGGTACCTTTTCCTCCCCACAAGGTTTCATGTATGGAAGCCAAAACTCTCCATAAGAAATTAATACAGAGATTGAGTGACTGTTAGTATTTACTGTTTAACCCCTTAGAGCCTGATTTTGGAAGGGTGCATGCTTGTAAACCAGGGGCTTTTAAGCCCGTATCTCAATTTACCTTCCTCCGACAGCACTAAAGCTAGTATCTCACGGAATGCTCATGAAGCGAATTTTAGTTTCATCAGGGTTCATAAAATGTTGCAAAACAGTCTGTTAACAGTTTTTAGGGTCACAAAGAATTTCTGAACTATGCTAATTTACGTTTGCAACATGTATCGTGGAAGATTGCCAAGTTCGTCAAGTACTGAACACAAAGCAGGGAAGGTTTGCTCCTCTTTTTTATAAAATTGGGTCCATCAATCATTCTTTTTCTTTTTCTTTTGCTGTAGGACAGCTGCAGCGGCAACCAGACAAAGCAGTTCTTCCTCAAGGGCAACAGCAAGTTGGGCTTCTTCCTGACAGTAATCCAATTCCATATTTTGCATGTCCATGTTCTCTATCTGGGGAGTCTTTGCTCCTCCTTTTTATAGATTCAAGATTCACGTGATATTTTGCCAGGAGTTGGCAAAAGGTAATAAACATTCCCAAACAGTGGCAAAATAGTGCAAATTGTTGCTAATCATCACTAACATTAGTAACAGTCGCTGCTGTTCCTCAACTGTCTTTCATAAAACACTTCTCCCAACATTCGTACAAATGTTGCTAATTGTCGCTAGACATTGCTAAATGTCAAAAATGACAGGGGCAAACCCTGATTTTTGTCAACATTCATTAGAAAATTTTGCTATGTTGGTCAGCATTCGCTGCTCTGCTTTTTACTTTGTCCCACACAGCAACTCTGTCTTGTGTATTCCTGACAGTAGTGCCATGTTTCTTGCCAAATGTGTTTACTTTATCCCAAAGAATTCTACAGACAGCTCCTCTCCCAGACACCGAGGGGGAACTCGGGGTAGAACCGCGTCACAAAAGTTGAGGTGGTTTGGAGGTTTGGAGGAACACCTTTTGAGGTGTTCCAGGCACTCCCAACTGGAAGGTAGCCCCAGGGTAGACCCAGAACTCCCTGGAGAGATTATATATCCCACCTGGCCTGGGAATGCCTTGAGATCCCCCAGGAGGAACTAGAGAGTATCCCTGGGGAGAGGGATGCCCGGCTTACCCTCCTTGACCTGTTGCCCTTCGTGACCCGACCTCGGATATGCGGAGGAATGGATTTTACAGAGAGGCTTCAATTATTTTACTCAAGGGAATGTTCATGAACTATAGATGGCACGAGGGACAAAGTACGATTTACAGCAAAGTGCTTGCGTTCAGTTCATTGGCAAAAAAAAGTCAGGTGAGCAGGGTGAGGAGGATTAGGTCGTGAGGTGAGGAAGCAGGGTGAGGTCTACATTGTAATGGTCATAGTACATTTACTGAATTAACAAACCTGGCTGCCGACTTAGTGACGCAGCTGTTTGTTTACTTGATTAGCTCTGGTTAATTAGTCCCTCGTAAATTTGTGTTTATGACCCTTTTTTTTTTAAATAAAAAGTTTAAGGCATATTATACAGTGGCTTGAAAAAGTATTAATAACCCTCGAACTTTTCCACATTTTGTCACGTTACAACTACAAACATAAGTGTTTTATTGGGATTTTAAGTGTGATGTGCATTTGTATTCAGCCCCCTTTTCTGATAACCCTAAATAAAATCCAGTGCAACCAACTGCCTTCAGAAGACACCTAATTATTAAAGTCCACCTGTGTGTAATCTAATGTCAGTATAAAAACAGCTGCTCTGTGAAGGTCTCAGAGGTTTGATATATGACATTAGTGAACAAACGGCGTAATGAAGCCTGAGAAATATTTAAATACTTTTTCCTTGCGTTAATGTCAATAAACACAAAACATAAACATTTGTTCTTTTGGTCACATGTGAGACTCAGTACATTATCACTTGATAAATAAATGAAAACAGAACTTGCATGTTACCTGTTTATTCCCTCCGGTGCTGGTATATGAACTACACACACACTTTAGATTCAAACTACATGTTTTAACAGGTTATAAAAAAAGATCAATATGAACTCTAGACTTTGGTTTAGCACAGGAGTACTGAGAACCCCGCCTTCCTGTTTTGTTGCATTACAAACTATTGCATTACTACTTTAATTTTCATTTATTTCTTTATTTTGTGTGTGTGTGTGTGTGTGTGTGTGTGTTGGGGTGGGGGGTGATTGGTACAAATTGCTTACCACTTTGAAATGGGTGCTACGTTAAACCAGACTCATGTTCGCAAAACTCTACACCACCAGTAAGCTAATACTTGGCCTCCTTTCACTAAAATACATATGCATTTCAGTCTGGAGCATGTGGGTTTCCCTCACACCCTTATATCCCATGTCTGGAATGCTCACATTTGTAACGAGCAAATTACCATCCTGCTATAATTAGTCATTAATAGAATGGCTAGCATAGCAGTCTGAAATTATTTAGCTGCCCACTTAATAGATTAGGTGTTAATAGGGTGGTACCTCCCCACCTTAATTTATTGTAATGGTGGGTCCATTGTAGGCACTAGAAAGCAAATTGAGGGTGTGGGGTCAAGGCACAGGTGCCAGACCACCAAGAGAGAGCTGTCAGACAGTTTCCAGGGTTTTGTTGATTGAAGTGAATGTTCCAATGCTAACACAAACAAATATTTTAACCCATGTTGTATTTTCCTTACTATTTACGGTCCAAAATTTCACCTAGGGGGGCAGTGGTGGCCTGGTGGTGGGGTGCTGGATTACTGATCCCAAGGTCGGGGGTTCAAGCCCCACCATCAGCGGG
>JBCNYH010000001.1:78055126-78069268 GCA_039654325.1 Tandanus tandanus
CTCAAGATCATCACGAATCCACCAAGTTCCCTCAAGATCATCACGAATCCACCAAGTTCCCTCAAGAACATCACGATTCAATACCACAATCCCCCCACACTCATTTGAAGTTAAAAGACGTAACAGCTTAGTATCCTAGACTTTCCCCCGTCCTCCAAAACATTTCTGAATATGAAGCTCCCTTCTCTAAGCTTTTACACCACAGACATACTGCTCCACTGCACACTGTACAGATGTGAACAGAACAGGTCTATGGCCCTGCAGAAACTCTAATAACTCCATTTCTACCGTTGTTTTGAATACGATAACGGTTGGGCTGGCTCGGTTGTCCGAGGTACCGACTGTACCTAAAATCGGGGGGCAGTTCATATTGCCACACGTCTAGAAGAGTTAATAACAAGCAGCTGTGGAACCGAGTCTGAACGGTGTTGACTCACCATGGCTTTGGGTTAGCAGGAATACGTTCGGATTGTAGCAGAGTCAAGCTTCTGAACACCACTCACACTCCCTGCAGCACCAGCCAGCACATGCACAAGCAATTTAAAACACACACACACACACACACACACACAGGAGTTAGAATTGCATAGAATTGGATTAGTCTGTGATTTTCACCAAAACAGAATAGTTATATATATTAGTTATATAAATCCCTCTGGTGATCTGTCATACATATGAACTGAAGTCTGTGTGTACACACACACTACCACGGGGTCATGGGGAGGCTGGAGCCTATCCCAGCCGATTCTGGGTAAAGGCAGAACACACCCTGGACAGCTTGCCAGTATGTTGCAAGGCCAAAACACACAATCATTCACACTCACAGCTGGAGCAGTTTGGAGCAGCCAATTAGCCTAATGCACATGTCTTAAGTGTGTACATTTGGATTATGTTCACCGTCTGTGCTCTGGATTGATTTTTAAGAGGTGTGTACCGTCCAGCTGGTGTTTCTTTGGCTGTATGGCAGGTGAAGTGGATGTACTGTTGGTCACTCTGAAATTAGCGGGCAGAGTATCGGAGCTGAAGCCACGGACATCTTTGGGCCGAAACTTCTTCCTCCAGGAAGGAGCTCGCCGGAAATTCTTATCATCATCCTACAGGTAGAGAGGAGGGAGAAAGTGGGTTCCACTAATGCATTTTACCACTGAACAATTTTTACCATTAAACCACTAAATCCTGCTGATAGAGGAGAGAGGAGGACACTGCTGGGAAAGAGGACAGCATCACTGATTCTGCTACTGCACAGCGTGTTATTAATAGAACGCAGATATGCACATTTCTGTGTATGAGAATGAAATTCTTATTATTCCTGCAGCACTTTTACTCAAATGACCAGCTTCTGTTTTTCCTTTTAATATAGAAGTATGGAAAATGCTGCACAGGAAACCCACACAAGGTCATTTATGGGCAATGTTCTTGGTTTAGAAATCAAAATCTTTTTGAATTATCCCCCCTGACTTTTCTTCCCTAATATAGTCACATCCAAAGCCCATCACATGACCACCACGTAGGCCTGAGAGAGGGACGGAAACAAGCATGTGCCTCCACTGTAACTCATGATGCTGCCTCCTACATCTTTAACTAACTTATTTGGAAGGAAAGCGATATCTGCCTCTTAAATACATGTGCTCACAGAGGCCCATGATTGGCTGGTGATCATTTTGGGTGACGGGGGTGATCGTTTTGAGTGTATGCCTGTCATGCCTTCCTCCAGTAAGAGCTCAGACAATTTGCTCCTATGGACTCCCAGCTGCGGATGACTATGGCACTGGATTGTCGTGCACCTTGTTGATGCGCCGCCACTCAGGAGCCCTGTTACTGTGTTTGTAAGTCTACCTGTGGTAAATTAGTGTTACTCGCTATTTAACCGATCACGTATAACATCAGCTGTTCCTTCCGGCAACATCAGTCCATGTTCGATTTTAAAGTGCGTGTGAGTGTTATGACTCTAGGCATGCTCAGAGACACGTTGTCTTCCTGATTGGCTGTTCCAGCCTGGTATTGAAGCGAACTCGTTGGATTGGCTGGGCGACGTCACTGACCCCGTGCATCATAACACATCATCCAGTGCTGAGCTGCACAAACAACAAGCGCTGAAATCGCGGAAAACATTTATTTTGTTTCTAAACCAACTGCCGACAGGAAAGCTGAGTCTGCAAAAACGTTAGCTGCATAAGCCATTTTGGATTTACCGTCACGCTCATCTCTGGCAGCACTCTCGTCCTCAGTGTCACTAGAATGTAACGTCTAAGAGTCTCCACAAGAGACATAGACCCCGCCCAATGCGTTGATGTCACTCTCGGGGGAAAAACAACTGCTAAGCTGCTAGTGCCCGTAGTTTAGCACACCGCTAGTAAAAAAAATTATTAGTTTTGTGCCTTTTATGGTCATTTATGTTAAAATAAGCGTCTGTGTCACTTTAACGTATTACAAACACACAAATTATACAATAAGGAAAACCAATACCAGTACTCTTTAAATATTTGCTTCTTCCAGTAGGAAACATGGTGTACTAGGGTATGTTTACACACATTACATTTTTTTCTTTTGAATTAAATTTCTTTATGTGAAGTGAATATAGTATTGAATGTTTATGTACATGTTTGAAGATAGAGATACATAGATAGATACATAGATAGAGAGAGAGAGAGAACAGACCTCCTCTAGTTTCCGCTCTGTTCCCACAGTAAGCAGGTTATTGTACTCTCTCTCCAGGACTGATCTCGCCTACAGTGCAGACAAGAGACACATGATCAAAAAGGAAACAAAACAATGAGACTCTGTGACAAAATACACATACAAACATCAACAGATGGGAAAAAGTGAGCCTTCTGCAGTTGTGGCTTATGTAATTATATTATAACGTTCAACATTAAATAATGATTTTATTACAAATTATTAAGAAATGCTTTCCTATATTCTGTACAATACATTTTTTTATTTAATATTTATAACTGCAGGATTTGAAGCCATGCCCACACCCACCTGTGTGTTCTGAGTGGGGACCTGGAGCAGCAGGGCGAGTGTATTGTGATCAAAGGTTTCATCGAGGGCCATGAGCGCTCCGTGCACACCGCTCTCCTGTAGGTTGTGTGCATATTCCTTCAAACCAATACACTGTACCCATCTAATCAATCGCTCGTTACTCCACACCAGAACTTCTGAATAAATAAAAAGGAAAGAAAAATGATTCTGATGGGTTAAATAATGTAGAAGTGCACTGAAATAATGGCCTTAACCAGGACATAAGGCTAGGAGAGAGTGGAGGAATAATGGTCCAGGGCTTCATCCCTCCTGAGCAGTGACAACCGTACATGGTCCTGCTGTGAGTGTTTTACTAACTGGTGTGAATCATCATTTTTAAACATGAATGTGGCGAAAACTAAAGAGATGTGCACTGATTTTAGGAAAAATAAATCCCAGTCATCACCCCTGTTATGATCAGCAGTCAGGTTCGTGAAATGGTACAGCGGTACAAATATCAACCGTAAACTCTTTGAGGCCCAAGTGGATGCTGGGTGTAAACTTAGATGCGCGTCTTTCAGGAAAGTTGTGTGTCAACTGCAGTTTATTAAGGAGTAGCGATATTGGTCATCCTTACAGTATAATTTGTGTGTATGTAATACGTTTAAGTGATACAGAAGCTTATTTTAGCATAAATGACCATAAAAAGCACAAAACTGGTCATTTTATCCCACGGATTACTAGCGCGGAGCTGAACGTAGCAGTTGGGTTAGCAGTTTTTCCCGGAAGTGACGTCAACCCCGACCCCATGACCAACTTCTAGTAGAGACAGTGAAACTTACATTCTAGTGACACTGAGGACAAGAATGCTGTCAGAGATGAGCGTGACAGTAAATCCAAAATGGCTTATGCAGCTAACGTTTTGCTGCCTCAGCTTTCCTGTCAGCAGTTGTTTTAGGAACAAAAAGAAATGTTTCCCGTGATTTCTGCACTTGTTGTTTGTGCAGCTCAGCACTGGACCATAATGCGTTATGATGCACAGGGTCAGTGACACAGCCCAGCCAATCCAACGAGTTCGCGTCACTACCAGGCTGGAACAGCCAATCAGAAAGGGGACATGTCTCTGAGCTTATAGTTTTATTTTATAATATTTTATTGTTTTATTATTTTATTCTTTTTTTATAGTTTTATTATATTTTATAGTTTTACTATTTTATTCTTTTTTATAGTTTTATTATTTTATTATATTTTATAGCTTTATTATTATTATTTTTAATTACAGTCTAGTAAATCAATGCTTCAGCTTACAGATCATTGAAATGAGGTTATGGTGATGTGCACCAAGTTGTTCAGAATTTTTTTCTTGCCAGACTGACCTTTAACCTCCACCTGCGAGTCCTCTCGTCTTTTTTCAAGCTCTTTCCGGTCATAATTTAGCCTCCTCAAACACATCACACCACACTGGAAACTGTTTCTGTTAGATGACAAACATAAAAATAAATATTATTATACTTTATTACTATAATTATTCCCAGCATAAAAAATAAACACAAACTAGCACTGATTAACCTGAAAAATCTGCCTATAGTGAACCAGTTTGCTGAAAAAAATCTTTCATTTTCTCATATAAGCACCAAATTTGGCACACTGGTGCTTTAGAACCTACTCTTTCCAAAAAGCACATTAGCCACCCGAATAAACAAAATGGCCACCATTTTTCAAGACGGCCGCCACTCAAACTGGTTTTATAAATTTGGGCTGGACTATGAAAGAACATTTCAATTTTAATGATCTTTACATCGAAACATGTGTTTTTTGAATAAAAGAAATCCAGTTGTATACTTAGAAATAGTAAATTGTGGAAAACTTTAAAGATGAGAGCAAGATTTTATTGCAGGAATATAACTTTAGGAATGTAACTTTACATTGGCCATGCAGATCATTCATGTTTGTGGTTTGGCAATTCATGAAATTTCATGGTGCAATCAATGGTAATATATACTAACCTTGGCTGAGCATATCTGTGTCATTATTATTCCAATCATTCTTTTGGTTTCTGCTGAGAAAGAGACTCAGCACCAAGTGTAGCACTTTGCATTCAGAAAATAAGTGTGAAGACAGTAATGTCACATGCTTAAATCTAGTGATGACTGCGCATGGACAGTTTGGACACATTCTTTGTTTAGACCTCATATATCACATTTACACGCACACAACTGTGTACACTTGAGGCTGAAGTTATAGAATTTGCATCGCCTTCGGCACTCAGACTTGCAACTGCACTTTGTCAACTGCTGGCAACTGAGCAATGGGTGGGAGGGTCGTCCAGAGAACTTGCCAGACCTCACCATCCTTTTGCCACCCCCAGTTGACAGGGCTTTCAGATTGCATTTGGCACACTGTTGCCTGGCCCCATATGCAGGCAGCTTGGAAGGCAGACAGTTTCACGTGCTGAACGAGGGATGCGCTTGTTGGTGGAATGGCATCATAAGACATTTTTGCTTCCGAGTGAACAAGTCCAGTCTTGCCTCATTAACTTTGTCCATAGTGAGGTTCTTGTCATACATGGTGATGACAAGCTTCTCAAGGATACTGAGGCCTGCATCTTCTATGACTGGTGGGTATTGACTGAGTTTTTGGAAGACAGGGGTAACTTCAGTACAAACCTCCCATGTTTATTTGCCTTTCCCATGGAAAGCTGACACCACATCACATCCAGTGAAGGCGTGAAAGAACAGCATGCTACTGGATTTCTCTTGGCCAAGACTCACTACAATCTCATGAATTGGTAACCACCTGATGGACTTACCCTGGCCAAATTCAACCCACAGCATTTCTAAGCCTGCATCCTGAAGATTCGCAAAAACACTGACTGCAACAACGAAAATATGTGTCGCATGCTTTAATCAACACAGTTGTTTGGCTGCATAAAGAGCATGTGTGAAGATTCTGGAGTCAGCCTCTTCATGGTTGCAATACCAGCTCCTTTATCCCATCTGGATGGGTCTAACCTGATAGACAGCAGGCTGATTTCCTGAAAGAATGGTATGTTTTTGGCCATCATGGAATAGACATCAGAACTACACTCATAACGGGTAGGGGGAAACTTCAACTCCTCTTTCGTATCTGTCCCACAGAGGCAACACTTCCTCCAGTCAGTTTTAGCAGCACAGCTCAATGGATTATTGGCGAATATCTTTTGTTATATGGTTTAAGGCCGAGGGGCTACCCTTTAACCACCCAAACGTACAAAATACATAAGCACATTGAAATATGGGATACAACCAAGTTCAAGCATCTGGAGCCCTACACCAAGCCCGATCGTTCAGTCCAGTGTCATTTAAGTCCAGTGCGATCTGTACACCATCCGGGTCATCAAAGCTCCATTACCCTTGGCTCGGCTCTCCCACGCTGGCACATCCTGTCAATTCAGGTGCGGCTATCCAACTACAATACTACAACTAACTAAGCTTCTATATATACAGGGCTTATCAGATTAAATTTGAGACACTAAACATACTACAATGGATTACTAGTATAATTATGCTACAGTTAGTAAACTAAAACTACAACTAGTATGCTACTAGCCGACACTGAACCCCATGCTAAGTCTCACAGTAATGATGTCACCAGTGTGCCCTGGTTGTGCTCTGACATCATTCTCTTTTATAAAAATATCAACCACTTGAGGAGACGGGCTGCAGCATTATCCAATATCTGTGATAAAATAGGTGCCGAAAACTGTCATCATGAGTTGAATTTTTTTTTATCTCCAAAATTGGCAGCCATATTGAATTTAGGTAAGCACCATTGAGTTCGTCATGTCAGAAAACATACATTTCAATGTCTGTGCCATTAATATACACCCATTCAAGTTCTGCACAGAAAACAGTTGACTTGATGAGACAGCCATTTTTTAAAAATGGTGGCCATCTTGGATTCTTAGGCGGCTAACGTGCTTTTCTTAAAAAGTAGGTCCTGGACATCATTTGTGCCAAATTTGGTGCTTGTATGATAAAGTGAAAGATTCTTATGTATATTGACTTAATCTGCCTCACTACTAAGACTGCAGGTCTTTGAGTTGCTATAGTTATTATAATGAAATATCTACCACTAGTGGGTGTCTGATGAACATTCATTCAGACATTATTTTCATTTATTTACCTAAATAATTTATTTACCTATTTACTTTTTCTTTCAACATGATCCCATGTAGGGGATCACCTCCAAAATTTTATGGTTTGTTAACTGTACCATGTCCTACTCTAGCAAAAAAAAAAAAAAAACACCAAAAAAAATAAATAAATAAATACCATATTTTCATCAAAATCTGTGTATATCTGAGTTATACTGTACACAAACAAACAAATAAACACAGAATTACACTCCTGGCAGAATTAACAAACCAGATCTGGCATGCACAAACTACAACAAAATACATCCACCATACGCAGTTAATTCCACCTTTATTTATCCAATAAACCCATTTTATTTCCTCACTCAGCTCCACCCAGACATGTTTTGTAGTAGGTAGACTAAGTGATACTGCACAGATAAACACATTACAGTAACAGCACTTCACCGGTTCTGCAGACAACCAGATCATTCCCAGCAAACCCTGTTACATTCTATTTTAACAACATATACATTCCATCACCATCAGCAAATATAATAAAGAAAGGTTTTAAAGGTACAGTGTGTAATATTTTGGAAGGTTTCTATTAGCAAATATTACGGATATCATCAATAAAAAAAAGTTTTCATTAATTTATGAGCAGTAAAAAAAAAAAAAGTCGTTCAGGTTTCAAAACATTTAAAAAAGCAGTTATAAACATGTTATAATATTCATAACTGCACATGGAGTGGGTCTCCTCTCATTGGGGCCGCCATCTTGCCCCGCCACATTTCTACAGTAACCTAAAACCATACTGGCTTGGAATGGGGGTGGTCTGGAAAAAAGTTCCAGTTGGTTGCAAGCTGGATCTTCACCACTAGATACCGCTGAATCTTACACACTGTACCTTTAAGCACGAGTTTTCATGCTTTGTGAGGACATGATATCCAGATACATGTTGATGTTTTTACAGAACCCTATACTCAGTATGTTTAATTTCACAGGGTTTTATTGTACCTGTGGAAGCTGTCCACCATCTTTAGCTGACCCCGCAGGTCCTTCTTGGTCAGATGGTCCAGCATACGTGCATCCACGAGAGACTCCATAAAATAACTGCGGTACTGAGGCAGCCCCAGGCTGGGCAACCACTCGTTCCCAATCCATTCATGGTTCATATCTCCATAAGCGAGAGTCTGCACATGCACATACAAAATAAGCACTAAACATACACAGATTTTTATTCTGTCTATTTCTAAAGTTTAATTTCAGGTAATGATTAAACAGTTGCGTTTCAGTGTTGGGAGTGACAACAGTTTGTACGTGCAGTGAACAGAGCATATTAACTTAAAAGATTTGGAAACAGATCAACTTATAAAACATGAAATCCATTAAAAGGTATTCTGATTATCTTAAAATGATTTTTTTTATTGATTCTGATTAAATAAGGTTTGATGATTTCTAATTTCTGAAAATTATTTTTGCCTTTAAAAAGCATCATTATTTTTAGATGCGTCAACTGAGCCTTAACTCCCACTAGATCAGACCAATACAGAACAATTAATTATTTTATTAATTATTAACCATCACTCAATTATTGCCAAATGGAATGTATCAGTATAATCACTCGGTATAATCAAAAACACCTATTGAACTGTGTGTGCCTCAGAAAAAGAAAATCTTATCACGATATCATCATATCAGATCTCGATAATGTATCACGATATAAGTTATATCACTGTTTGTCAAGCTTAAAGGTTCCGTTGTACTCTGAAGTACAATATTAAGGCAATGTCGATATTTATCACATCGGATAATTTGCTAATGCTGCCAGTTTGTGGACAGTGATGACAACGCCTGAAAAAAAATAAAAGGAAAGATATTTCTGTCGAATAACGATATTCAATAATCTGAGGGTATGAATGGTCATGGCGCAATACTAGGGCGTAGTGGTTAGCACATCTGCCTCACAGCAAAAAAGCCCTGGGTTCGAGTCCTGAGTGAGGGCGTTTCTGTGTGAAGTTTGCATGTTTTCCCCTGCTTGTGTGGGTTTCCTCCAGTTTCCTGCCACAGTTCCAAATTGCCCCTAGGTATGAGTGTGAATGGTTGTGTGAGTATGTGTGTGTGTTGCCCTGCAATGGTATGGCGAGCTGTTCAGGGTGTATCCTGCCTTCGCCCAGTATTAGGCATTGATATCCTCCCCACAACCCACAAAATTTAAGCAGAAAGTGAATGAGTGAGTGGTGATATTGCAATACCATATGTTATCAATATATCACCCAGTTCTAGTGTGACTACACAGTCAGCAAGTCGCACTTAACAGCTGCTACAGTGGACGACTAAAGTGTGTGCTGCCGCCATCAGATTCCATGTTCCATCTCCTGCAGCAGTTTCACTGCATCTTCAAGAAGTGCTACATTAACACACAGCGAGTCTGTCGATCTAACCAAGCTAACGCTGTATTATAGTTCCACATGGTTGGCCTGTTTAAGATAACGTAGCAGGAAAACATGGTCTTGCCGAGTTTCAGTTTAAACTTGTGTCAGAATTGCAGACTTCAAACTATATACCTGTTTTTAAATGGTGTTGATAGGCCAAGTAAAATCAGTTATAATTAATAATTTATTACTTTTAATTTAACTTCCTGTAATTTACAAGGCGTGAGGTCAGCAAAAAAAAGGCAGTCTGCAGGTAAACGCTGCCATCAAGTGGTCAACAGGAGGAATAACAAACCCTGGAAATGTCAGTGCTAAATTTGTACATCATTTTTTACATTTACAATTTATATTTGCATTCTAAGTTATAAAAATGGTTCATTGAACATGTTTGTGTTATTCACAGTAAAAAAAAAATAACCTTTTTTCGTTATTTTAAATCCAATGTGTTAATACAGTATGTCAAAATAAAAAAGTAACTAAGGTCACACAGGTGAGGTTGTGTGAAAAAGAATGACATCAAACAAGGCAAGGTAAACAGTTTTTAAGGTGAAATATAAAGGTAAAATCAAAACTAGTCAAAAATGGTCAATTATAACCTCGACCCTTAAGGGTTAATTAACCTCTTCATTACATTAGTATAGTTCTGTGACAGGAACAGGTTGAAGAGTTTATCGATATTAACTCCACTTTATAACTCAGTATGTAATGTGAGATCATGGTCATACAGTTAGTGAAGATTAGTTTATTTCAGAAGAAGAAAAAAGTAAAAGAGATTCAAACCTGGGCCCAGCTGCCCTCGTCATCCTCCTGGTGTTAGCATGGTTAGCATTAGCATGAGGGAAAGTCAGAAAGGAATGTTAGTGAGACATTTAAGCTGTTGTCACAGGATTAGTGTGAAAGTACACACACACACACACAAAGCAGAAATGAGCTATAGCAGAAGTGTACACACACACACACACACACAAAGCAGAAATGAGCTATAGCAGAAGTGTACACACACACGCGAACACACACAAAGCAGAAATGAGCTTTAGCAGAAGTGTACACACAATCTCAGCAAAAATTAGCTATAGTAGAATTGTGTAAACACACACACGCTCAATCTTCCCATCACCTCATCTCTCTTTCATACACACACATTCTTCATTACTCAAACAAACATGATCTTAAACACACACAAAAACACACACACACAAGGAATATGGAGTATAAAAAGAAACAAAGTTTAACCAATAGACCAAAATAAGGTGTATTAGGGGTTAAGGGTGAACTTGTCCAGATCGGGTGACTAACCGTGGGTGGTGTCGCTGCCAGGCTCTCCATCTCCTCATGCGTAACCCACACATTCCCCGTGGACTAAACACCCCGATCACATGACCCGCCGCAAGAGTGAATCCGCAAGTGAGGAAAACAGAGCGAGTGGAGAGAGGGATGAGTAAGAGAACAAGTCAGTCAGGCAGAGAGAGAAACAGTGATTCTTCAAGCACCAAGCATTTAGATTGTCATGTGTGTGTCACTGGTACTTCATTCAGATGCTGGCATGCCTTATTTGCTAGGATAGCTGCTTCAGGGCGATATTTCAGGGTAGCCAATCAGAAAGCTCTCCTCACCCTGCTTCACACAGGGAACAGTCATGCCATCTATGCGTTTACTTTAGTGAGTAACACGTTTCCTGTATTGAATGTATAGTAACAGTTATCCATCTTTTACAGGTATCTTTCTTTTTAGTTTTTGCTGCTCGCTGATGTGAATACAGGGTTGAATAAAACACAGAAACTAACAAAAAGTAATAAGAAATTTAATAATAAGTTATAACTTTTGGTTTAAACTGAAACCTGATCATGATGTTTAAAATATCAGCCAGTGAAACAGCTACCTGGATACTGAGGGACATGGAACACTGCTAGTGTGTGTTAGTGAAAGTGAGGAAGAGGAGAGTCATGCTCCAGTCGAGAGAGAGAGAGAGAGAGAGAGAGAGAGAGAGAGAGAGAGAGAGAGTACAGTAGAAAACACTTTACCATAATAATAACAACAATAATAACAGTCATAAGAAATTATCTGCTTGTGGCATTAGTGCAGTAGGTGATCTGATTTTGTTTTCAACCCACACCCAATACAATTTTATAAGCAAACACATTATTTAAATAAGTTTTATTTTAATAATATAAACTCAGAGAAAAACTAGAAGCACTCAGAGAGCGCAAACCTCCACCAAGGAAAAACAGTCTCTCTCTAGTTGATCCTCCTTGGTGAAGGTAATTTGTTCCTTGAACCATTTTCCACCTTCCCTGAAAATTTCACAAACATCTGTTCATAACTTTTTGCGTTAACAATAGAGCCACTAAAGTAAATATATATATATATATATATATATATTTTTTTTTATATACAGACACACAAACACATACACACATACTTACACACACACACACACACCATGGATGTTAACAGATGAAAGTCATTTTGACTGAAAATATATTTGGTGATGCCGTCTGGTAAGATACCGTGGTGATATAATTATAAATGGTATGATATGGTGGTATGATGTAAATCACGAAGTATCAGATATACCACAGACTAATACTATACTATTACTACAATACTGATACTATTATTATAAAACTGGATTTATTCAATTCATAGTATTTCATATAATTCTTTGCTATGAGGATCTAATCGTTCAATCAAATGTTCATACTGTGTGAATAATAGACTTTAATTGGTTTCATTTGTGTTACTACAGTATGCTACAGGGAATTGAACTGACCTTCAACACTGAAACTTATAAACACACAGTCATAAATGAATACAATGAATGGAAGTCTATGGAACCGGAAGTCTTTTGTAGCCTGTCACTAACAGATCCTGGTGGTATTGCACTTTAAGAGACTAAACAGTGCCATCTTGAGGTGAGCGAGAGCACAGAATTATCGTCTTATCATCATGGCTGCCATCAGGTCAGCACAGGTACAGAGGACACGGAGAGTGAAGTCACCAAGTTATAAATTAACTTCAAACATGTCTGATGCTGAATCTGTGTGTGTATGTGAGCATGAAGAGAGAGAGAGAGAGAGAGAGAGAGAGAGTGTGTGAGTATAAAATGCACTACATGAGTTTCATTATTTGTCTTTTTTTCTTAACACTTGATCTTGAACTTTTACACTTTCTACGGAACTGTTTTGCGCCGAGTAATCGCTCTTGCGCAAAATCGCTCCTCTGGTCATGTGGTCTTTTTTTGTTATTGCAAACAAATACAGAACCAAAACAAGATGTAAAAGAGCTGAAGAAGAGATACTAAGCCAGTTAGGTGGGGTGGTTTCACCAGGAAACCTTTATCTTCATCCAAAATCAACTGATAATGGAAGATAAAACACATCAGATATTCACTAATGAATGGTGAACTTTAAAAATATCAACACAGAGAAAAACTAGTTTTTTTTATTCAACCATTTTTTAAAAACCATGGTTGGGGTGCCAGCTCAGGGTGGAATTTACACACCCATTAAAGTCATCAAAAATTATTTTGGGAACTTTACGAGCTCTGTGTTAATTAGCTGGCTTCAAAGTGAATCTCATTTTCATTAATAAAATTATAATTTGGCCCTTGAACTGTTCTACCAAGAACCGTTTTATAATGAAACACATACCCTATTGTAATGTTTCTAACTAGAACATTTGGAACATGCCACCCCCAAATCCGTGATTAGTTTAATTTATTCTGTTCCTTATGCTTGTGTGCTACAAAGTGCCATGTAGAGATGGTTCCACTGCACATTTAAGAACAAAATGGTAAACACCCCCCCCCCCAGATGAGCCTGAAACAGCTGCAATAGAAAATCATTATCAGTATATTCAGTATTAACTGCCTCCTATAGCTGAAACCTCTGGCACTGGAATAATCACTGATAGCAGTAGCAGGTTCTACATGAGCCAGTGAGGATCAACCAATCAAGTTATGAAAATAAACAAAAACACCACTATGTATTTTGGTTTTTGCAAAGTTAGTAATATACACCCAAAGGCCAAAACGGAGGCGTTACCGTTCTGGAAGTGGGCGGAGCCGAAGGACTGGTTAATGACATGATTTCCTGGATGGCGAGGCGCAGTTTGAGGCGATGCAGTGGGTTACTGATCCCGATCTCTCTCTGGATCTCGGTGTCTGATAGAGCAGACATAATGGCCCCGCTCTTCACGTTAGCACGGCAGGCTGCCACGTACCACGCTGGCATTCCCACCCACAGCTGCAAAACATCAGCAAAACTGGGTCACTGGTTTAAATCTTAAATTTTCTGCCCCTGGGGTAAACACAGGAGATTCTAGGTTCCCCTACAAGCTGCTCAGGAGGAGTAAGATCTACCACAGAACAGACAGAAAAATCAAAAATAACAGTAAATGCTTTTGTACCTCCAGCCATGAAACTACAGTTGGTCCGTCCCACTGGGCAAAAGGAAGCCCCAGCCTGCGAGCATCTTCCAGCAACTCATGCCTAAAACACACAGACATGATCACGTGGGCTTAAAACACTGGCATGCAACCCCCCACCCCACCACATCCCAAAACACACACACACACACACACACACACACACACACACACACACACACACACACACACACACACACACAC
>JBCNYH010000001.1:78087856-78105857 GCA_039654325.1 Tandanus tandanus
ATGACAAGCCTGGATGGAATTATGGTGTTGAAAGCAGAGCTGTAGTCAATAAACAGCATCCGCACATAAGTGTTCTTATGGTCCCGTTGTGAGAGAGCAGTGTGCAGAGCCAGCGTTATTGTATCGTCTGTGGATCTGTTTGAACGGTAGGCGAACTGAAATGGGTCGAGTGTAGTAGGCAGTGAAGATGTGATGTGAGCTTTAACTATATGCTCAAAGCACTTCATGATGATGGAGGAGAGTGCTACTGGGTTTCTTAGGGACAGGGACGATGGTGGTCCTCTTGAAGCATGTGGGGACGACAGACAAGAGCAGGGAAAGATTAAAAATGTCAGTGAAGACATCTGCCGGTTCCTGAGCGCATGCTTTGAGAACACGACCTGGGATGTTGTCCGGTCCAGGAGCTTTCCGTGTGTTTACCTTTTTTAAAGTATTTACACACGTCTGCCCGAGGGGTCTGAAAAGGACAGCTGTCCTCCTCTGACAGAAACTCCGGCTTGCTGTGGTTCTCAAAGCGGGCATAGAAGGTGTTCAGCTCCTCAGGGTGCCTGATGTTTGATCCACTGTAACGGGACTCCACCTTCTCTCTGTACTGTCCCTTGGCCATTTATATTTATTTTCTCAGACTGTACCGGGCTTTCCTGAACTCACATGGATCTCCGGATTTAAATGCAGCTGTCCTCGCTCTGAGTGCAGCACGCACCTCTCCGTTGACCCACGGCTTCTTGTTGGGATAAGTCCATACAGTAACCCGCGGTACTACGTCATCGATGCATTTGTGGACGTATCCGGTAACGTATTCAGCGTAGTCATTCACATTACTGTTGGTGGCTGTCCGGAAAATTTCCCAGTCTGTAGTGCGGAAGCATTGACGCAGAACGTTGTCTGATTGGTTGCTCCAGTGTTGAACCGAGCATGTCATCTGCTCGCACTTCAGCTTCTGCTTATAGGCTGGTATCAGAAGGATGGAGGAGTGATCTGTTTTGCCAAAGGCTGGTCGGGGGCGGGCTTTGTAGGCATGTTCAAGCAGCGTGTAAACACTGTCCAGAAAGTTATGGCCACGTGTTGGAGAGTCTACATGCTTGTACTACTTCAGCAGAACTTTCTTCAGGTTTGCCTTATTAAAGTCCACAAACCACGATGAAAGCAGCCTCCGGATGAAGTGTTTCCTGCCGGTCGATAACCTCATACAGTTCGTCCAGCGCCCGCGTGGTATCGACGTGGGAGGAATATAAACATCGGTACAGAACACTGTTGTAAACTGTCTGGGCAGATCAAAAGGTCTGCATTTAACCATGAGGTGTTCAAGATCCGGAGAGCACCTCGACGAAACCGTTTGTACATCCACACACCACTGCTTGTTGGTCATAATGCACACGCCACCTCCCCTGCCCTTCTCCAATTCCTCTGTCCAGTCCTGGTGGAGAATGGAGAGGCCCTCAGAAACAATAGCCTAGTCAGGGACTGAGGGGTCCAGCCATGTCTCTGTAAAAGTAAAGACACTGCTGCCCCTAATGTCCTGGTGGAAGTAAGTCCTAGTCCTTTGTTCATCCAGCTTGTTTTTACAAACTTTGGACGTTAGCCAGGAGAATGCTGGGAAGTGGGGTACGGCGTTGTCTCTTCCTCAGCCTGACCAGAAGTCCGGCTCTCTTCCCTCTTTTCCTCCGGCGTTGTTTCCGTTCAGGTAGCCAAGGTAAGCCACCTCCATTCATAAAAAAGTCTGTTGGTGTGGTCCGAGATTGTGAATATTCTCGGATATCTATGTGTATATATCTAGTCTGTCGGTCATATGTGATCACTGCGTTACATGTTGTCACTAAACAAGAAAACAGCGCTAAAAACATTAGAAAAAAGCTACATTCAGAAGGACACCGAGCGACAGCAGCCACCCTCACCAGCGCCATCTTGGAATAGGTTTAGAGATTACTGAACGGAAACCGTTAAAACACTTCCAGACCTGCGAACTCTGAGGAACAACAAAAAGTAAAAACAGCAAAACAAAACAAAAAAATAAAATAATTATAAAATATTATACGATTATAATCAAACAAAATAAACTTTTTTAAAAAGATAACTCATTTCAAAATACATGAGGGCTGGCATTTTTTACTGTCTATTTCAGGCATATGTCAGAGACCAGAGGGTTGTGAGATCAAATCCATAAAGTCATGGACAGACCCTTTTGGGAGTTCTGAGTGAGTGAGATTCTCACCCCTGGTGGAGTAAGGAGTTGCTCCTGCTGCGATCCTGATCGTTCTCCGATCGCAATGTCTCGATCTGAATCAGGAGCTGCTCCTGTAATACAATAATGATGATGAAGAGATGTTCGCGAATGATGAGGATTAAACAGATTCTTCTTTAACATCAATCTACACACTGCACACACACACTGCACACACACACTCACTAAGTACTGAGACTGAATAAATCTCTCCACTCAACTAACAAAGGACATGATATCTGTACCTTCTCATGCTGAGACTCTTCAATCAGTTTCTTTGTGTGCTCCAGCTCACGGATGAGGGCGTTCTATACACACACACACACACACGGTTTAATATTATCCTCTCATATTATCCTTTTCTGTATTTAAATCTACTTTAATATCATTTTTTTGACTAAATCCACAAAGGAATGGCGCAATCTGATTGGTTCGCTATCTCAGGTCAGTGGGCATTAGTATATGCTACATGGGAACGGTGCAATATGATTGGTCCACTACTATTCCATAAGAATAATGACTGAATCAAAACGAAGCAGCTGGCATCACTGTTATCACTCTTTAAAACAGAAATATATATAATTTTAGTTGACAGACGCTTGTTGTGCTCCTCATTCATCTTCTCATGCTGACGAGCCTTCAATCACAACACACAGATGAGTTAAACAGGTTTGTTTGTGTTTCTATGTAATATATACTACAAATCTGAGTGTAAAAACACACCGTTACTGAGCGCAGCTTTCTTATGTTTCTGTATATACAGTAAACTCAATGCGTTTAAAAACACGCTTTTATGCTCCACAAGCAGAGCTCAACTTCCTGTCATCTCCTCGACGTTCAGTCTCGAGGACTATTCAGCGACACTGTAATTAATTAATATAATAAATTAAATATATATTAATCTGCAATACTGCATTTAACCCATTCAAAGTGTGCACACACACACACACACACACAATGAGCGCGCACGCACACACACACACACACACACACACACACGGCAGAGTGGGTAGCCACAATGTGGCGCCCAGAGAGCAGTTAGGGGTTCACTTCAGCCTTGAAGGTGGAGGAAGGGGAGGTGCTGCTCACTCCCCCACCACCACACATTTTTCCTGATGGTTAGAGAATCGAACCAGCAATCTTTCGGTCCAAAACCTGCTTCTCTAACCATTAAGCAGCTGCCCCAAATATATTTATTTATATATATATATTTTTAATTATTGGTTATTTTTATTATTGTTTTTAGCTTTTGTTTTTTTAAATTAGTTTATGGGCAATTTCTTTTTTTAATTACAGTTTAATTATTTTTATTACAATTTAATTACATATTATTTAGTTTTATTATACTTTAAGAACCTTTTATTTCTTGATGTTTGTGGGCTTTTTTTTTCTTTATTCTCTGATTTCACACTCCGTCTACTATAAATTTGTGAAATCTGAAATATAAATATTTCTTGGACTTAAAAGCGAAGACTATGATGCAGATGCACACAAGCAAGCAAGCAAGCCGTGCAGCATAATTCTCTCGTCTCCCTTTTAGGGAAGACAGGGCACAACAACAACAACAATAATAATAATAATAATTAACTTGTCCTTTTTTTATTAACCGAGAGAATAAAACGTAGCGGTGTTTGTGCAGACGGTGTGAAAGCTCCAGCAGTACCTTGTCCTCCAGCGCAGCCATTCTCTCCTTGAGATGCAGCTGAAGTCTCTCATTGGACTCTGACAGAAGTTTATCCACTGTATCGGACAGACGCTTGTTGTGCTCCTCATTCATCTTCTCACGCTGACGAGCCTTTAATCACAACACACAGATGAGTTAAACAGGTTTGTTAAAGCAGGATAAGTGTACTATACTCACATACTCTATGAACTGAGTCACAGAACATTGACAGGAGCAAAAACAACATTCTATTTATCAAAGAAATAAAATGTTTTTTTCCACAAGAGATGGTTTTGGTTTAAGAAATGTCCTAAAGCAGATTACGCTGGATTTTTGTTAACCCATGCACAAACATAGCGATGAGAAGAAGCATACTCAGAACCAGTATGAAGGCGTTAGGCTATGGCTGATTTCTTCCCGTAGCCTCATGCAAACTCTGTCATGTCAGATGATTACTAACTTGTACTAATTAGGGCTGCTATTTTTTGGTGTGGTTCTCAGGCATATACATATTTATCATCACTGACCCTCACATCAGCAGCAAGTGAGAAGGGTACAGTGGCTTGCAAAATGTTTTGTTTCCTTACAACCTTTTTTTTCTTGGATTTTATGTAAAGTACCTACACAAAATAGTCCAAATTGGTACGCTGAAATAAAAAAAATAAAGGAAAAACAAGAAGTGGTGAACATATGTAACCCGCTCCAGGTAATATGGATTAAGTCCCAAGGTCGTGTTTTCAGTAAGCGTCAAAGTAAGTTGAAAATGGCGTACCTGGACGAAAATGTGATATCGCCAAAAATACATCCTTCAAAGCATAATCTTCAAAATGACCACATTCAAATATCCATAAACACAATCTATCCATGCTTGTTTAAGAAAGGGTTCCAAGTCCAAGTTGTTGTAAAACAATAGAAATATCCACTTACGTTGCATATTTTCAAACCGCTTTTGTGATTGCTCAGAGTATTTCCTTATTATCCATATTCAGTACCAGAACACAAATTACCTTCAGAAGTCACATAATTATTTAAAAAGGTGCAATCTAAGTGTCACATGATCTCAGTATATATACACTTACGCTTAAAGGCTCCAGTGTTTGCAACACCGCTAATAAAGAGGCAACACCAAGCAACCAACAAAAAGATCAATGGGCAAATTTATCAGGACAGGGACAAAGGAGAAGTACAAATCAGGGTTGGGATATTAAAAGAATATCCCAAAAAAGAAATAATATGGCACCACAAAAACCTACCTAAAGAGAGGGCCATTCACCAAAAGTACACCCCACAGAACCAGGCTTTAGAGAAAAGTGGCCAGATAAAAATCAAAAAGCACATTTAGAGCTCACCAAAAGGCATGCGGGAGACTCCCCAAACATATGGAAGAAGACTAATATTAAACATTTTGGCCATCAAGGAAAACGTTATGTCTGGTGCAAACTCAACACCTCTCACCATCCCCAAAACACCATTCTCACAGTGCAGCATGGTGGTGGCAGTATCATGCTGTCGGGATGGTTTTTTTTTTTTTATCAGCAGGGACTGGGAAACTGGTCAGAATTGAGGAAATGATGGATGGTGCTAAATACAGGCAACTTCTTGAGGAAGAGAAAGTTCTTGAAGGAGCCGGAACAGTTTTGATTTGAAGAATGGGCGATAATCCCAGTGGTTAAAACTCCTAGAGACACACAGTGACAGACCTTCAGCTGTAATTGCTGCAGAAGGTGGTTCTACAGAGTACTGACTTTAGGGAGGGGTGTGGTCATGTACGTTCAAGTTTTCAGGGGGGGAGTTTTTTGGTACTATTTCTTGTTTGCTTCACAATAACAATTATTTTGCATCTAAAAGGTTGTTGACATGTTGTGTAAATCGACTTTTAAAAAAAAACCAACATGTAAATTCCAGGTTGAAAGGCAACAAAACAGCAAAAATGACAAGGAGGTGAAAACCTCTGTAAGCCACTGTATGTGAAATACACTTCTGAATCTAATGAGCACTAATGAGATGGATTACTCACTCATCACCCCTAAAAGATCTTAATCCATTCATAGAACAAATTCAAAGAACAAAGGAACAAAAGCTTATAACCCAAGAAGGGCATTACGAACCACACCTGAGGGGCACTGAGGGGAGTGTAAGGTACCTTCACCATGCAGCATGGATAATGTAGTAGATACTGTAGGCCCTACATAGCTACTGGTATTCATGTTCTTTTTTTCCTGTCTGTGTTGGCAGCACGGCGTCTCTGTTTGCTCCATATCTCTTGCTTTCTGTGTTATTATAAGTCGCTGCTAAGCACGGCGTCTCTGTTTGCTCTTCGCACCACATATGTGCAAACCAGCCTGCACGCTAAAACTGGTGCCAAAGGAAGGTAGGGGTTGAATTTAAGAATGTTGTGTTTCTACCTTTCATATTTGACTTAGAGATTCCAAATTCAGGAGGGGGGGGGAACGGACGGACATAAGATAGAAATCATGGATGCTCTTTCTCGCTCTATCAATCCTTACAGTTCTGTTCTTAATGTGCTGACAGATATCAGATTGTATTCCTTTATTATATATCACTAGTAGACATGACAGCGTCCTCCGACAGCTTCTCATTTCTAAACAGGCCGATATTCAAATGTAATGAAACACTACAACCTCCATGTGAAGACTGAACACTGTTCCTGTTCATAGTGTGGAAAATAAACACTTTCTACTCTGTGTCCAGCTTACGAACTTTAACCTCTCACCCTGAGCAGTTCCTGGTTTTTCTCCTCCAGCTGAGCCTCCATCTGTCGCAGGCGCTCTTCCACGTTGCCATGCCTTTCCTCAGCCTGAAGAAAAGGAAACCGCTGATCAGTACTGAATTTAAACACATTGACGCAACAGCTCAAAAGGACAACGACTTGAGAACATGAGAAAGAAATATAAAATCCCAGGATGCTTAGGATTTGGGACAGCAGCCGGACAAAAATAAATAAAATTAATTTTTTTTTTTTTTTTATCAACATAACTATCCAGACATCATGCAAAATAAAAAAAAACAACTCACAATATGCTAGGGCTGCAACAAGGCATCAATAACATTGATTACATTCAACAAAGGCTCCTGAGTGGCGCATCGACAAGGTGTGCGACTATCAACCTGGAGATCATGAGTTCGGATCCAGGTTGATACTGCAGTCCATGGGAGCTGATTGGCTGAGCTTTCACTGGAGGTAGGGAGGGAGGGATGGCTAACGCTTATCCCTGTCACCTACAGCAATCACCAGCCAATCATGGGCATCTGTGAGCTCATTCATACAAAACAAGTGGACAGCACAGTCCCTCCTATTGTGTTAGGCTGTCCTGAATGCACACGCACAGCAGTTATTAAAGATGCAGGTGGCATCATCATGTGTCAACAGAGAGAGGCTTTGTGCTTGTTTTGGTATATAATTACTAATGTATATGCTGTGTGTCATTTTATAAAAAGCTTAATTTTAGGTTGAATTTGAATGCTTGGAAACAAACAGATCAGGGTCTGAAAAGCAGATAAGACTCTCCGCACTCTGATCACACTGATCAATATAACTACAAAGCAATCTCGATAATCAGTAAAGGAATGTCAAGAATAATTTACATTACATTTACGGCATTTGGCAGATGCCCTTATCCAGAGCGACTTACATTTATAATTTTTCATACATCTGAGCAGCTGAGGGTTAAGGGCCTTGCTCAAGGGCCCAATAGTGGCAGCTTGGTGGAACTGGGGCTTGAACCCCCGACCTTCGGATCAGTAACCCTGAGCCCTAACCACTGAGCCACCACTGCCCAAATAATGTTTCAATGTCCTAAAGTTCATTCAGGTCTCTAATCTGAACATAAACGAGGTGTTAAGAGTTAGGCCCCAACGGTGGTGTAGTGGTTAGCATGTCCACCTCAAAGCAAAAAAGTCCTGAGTTCGAGTCCTGGGCTTGGATGTTTTAGTGTGGAGTTTGCATGCTCTCCGGTTTCCTCCCACAGTCTAAAGACATACACATTAGGCTAATTGTCTGTTCCAAATTGACCCTAGGTGTGAGTGTGAATGGTTGTGTGTGTGTTTTCCCCGCAATGGTCTGGCGAGTTGATCCGGGTATACCCCGCCTTTGCCCAATGTTGGCTGTGATAGGCTCCAGCCTCCCCACGACCTTGACAAGATTGTGAGTGGATGAGTGTTAGGAGTTAAAGTTACAAGTTCCGTCACAGTATTAGCAGAAATAGTATAGCAGCAGTAATATTGGCAATAAATAAATATTGTACTTTAATATATTTGATACCAAGCTAATCAATTCATTAAAATATGAATTAATTCATTAAACAACCTAATCCTATTATGGTCACGGGGAGGCTGGAGTTTATCTCAGCTGACACTGGATAATTTATCACAGGGCAACACACACACAACCAATCACACTCACTCACACCTCGAGGCAATTTCTAACAGCCAATTAAGTCTAACGTGCATGTTTTTGGACTGTGGGAGGAAATCGGAGTGCCCAAAGGAAACCCACGCAAGCACTGGGAGAACATGCAAACTCCACACAGAAACGCCATCACCCAGCCAGGGACTCGAACCTGGAACCTTCTTGCCACCACGCTGCCCTAATCGATTAATAAACTCATTATATAAAAATCATTAGTTGCAGCCCTATAATACACAGCACATATAACTTCATGGGGTGACGAGGAGTGTCAGTGATCAGTGGAAAAGGTGTTCTGGAGAGTTTTGGGTCCACTCTGGAATGAATATTAGGCTGTTGGCCTGAGGATTTGCACATTGTTTGTGTTGAATAAATGCATGACACTTCATTATGAGGAATCATGGACAGATCCGTACATGCAAGTGTAACACAGAAGACTTTGCTTACAGTGATGTCCATATCAGAGAACACAGTTACTGTACTCAAAGCCATAACTGAATGACGCACATGTTGGTCCATGCCACAGACTCTATTATGTGTTAAATACTTTTTACTTCATGCACTTAACGGAGTACAACATGCACACTTGATTAAATCATGCTTGTTGAGAAGCAGCAGCATGTTAAACATTAGCGAGGGAGATAAGAGCCTGGCCATGAGGTGGAACCTGGACTGATCTAACACACGGAAAAGCCCTGCACACTCAAGGCTCATTTATGTTCCCTTTAAATATAAAAATAAAGACGCACAATCCAAATGTTTCAAACGACACCGTCCACATATTTGCGTATGTCATTTAAGCTTAAACGGATTTCAACCAGTATATACACTAGGAGGCAGTTAACAGGCGACATGGCATAAACATGGTGACAGTGGAGGAGATGGATGAGATGTAATATCCATCTGTCTTCCTCCACTTATCTGAGGTCAGGTCACAGAGACAACAGTTCTAGGAGGGAATTCCAGGCACCCCTCTACCCAGCGATGCTCTTCAGCTCCTCTTGGATTATCCTGATGCGTTCTCAGGCCAGACAGGATATATAATTCCTCCAGCAAGTTCTGAGCCTACCCCAGGTCCTCCTCCCAGTTGGACATATTGGGAAAAACGCTAACAATTCTATATGTCAATTGTAAAAAGAGCTAAAAAATAACCACGGGGTCCAGATGCTCCCGTCGAAAGGATCATTTCATAATATGCGATTAGAGAACAAGCATAGCAAGTTTGAAAGCCCCAGATTCAGTGCGGGGCAAGTAAATGTCCGAAAACCTAATATATAGTTTTTCCTCTGTGACCTTGAAAAGTAGGTCAAGGTCACTCACACACAATGTTAGCCTAGCACTCATAGTAGTGAGCCAGCATAACTAGTTTGAAAGCCCCATCTTCAGCACGGGGCAAGAAAAGACCTGGAAACCTGATATACAATTTTGCCTCTGTGATCTTAAAAAGTAGGTCACGGTCATTCACACGCAAACTCATCCTAGCACTCATAGTAGTGAGCCAGCGTACCAAGTCGTGAGCGTGCAGCAAGTAAATATCCGGAATTTAAAGTGAGATGGACAGACGAACGGAGGGATGGACCCTGTTCCTATAGCTCCCGAGGGGCAGGAGCTAGTGAACTGATGTAAAGGGAGGTGACCAGGAGGCATCTTAATCAGATGTCCAAACCACCTCAACTGACTCCTTTCAATGCAGAGGAATACACAGAGATTGTAATATCATAATTTATTAAGAAAGTGTTTGTCTGTGATGCCGTTAAATACGGACTTCCTGTGGACACACAAAAATACACCCTACCGTCTTGCATCGCTTAACGAGAACGCGCAACTGAGGAGCACAAGGGTGCAGGTGTGGATAATGGAACACAGGGTATAGACATCTCTTAAGCTAATATTCCAGTTTCATTTAGATGAATCTCTTAAACTATTTGCTGGAGGGATTGCCGGCGGTACTGCTCCATGCTGTACGCATCCACATGCAGACATACGAAACACACTGTGCATATCCGTATCTAATTTGAACATTGAGCATAAATGAGCCTTGGAGCTAATTCTAATACTGATTTGGCAGAACTAGCAAAGAAAAGCAATGTAGAGCGTGTGTGCCGGGGGGCTTTGGGGGTGGATTGATGGGGAACTGGCATGACGTATGGCACCAGTTCCTTACACAACATGGCTCCAATGAACTTCCTGCTAGAGCTGTGATGTGTTTTGAGTGAACAGGAAGTGATTTGGGAGTGTGGGGGAGAGGGGAGAACAGCCACAGACAGGTATAACAGGCGGGGGGCGGGGGGTTGCAGGGATGGACGTATTGGTCTCTGTTTTATTTCCTCGACTGAAGTGCAGTGTACCTTCCTCTGTGCTTTAGTCTCCTTAGTATCCTTAGAGGCACAGGACACAGAACGATCAGACTACGGGACAATCAAGGGGGACAGGAAGGACAGAGAGAGAGAGAGAGAGAGAGAGAGAGAGAGAGAGAGAGAGAGAGAGAGAGAGAGAGTGAACGAGAGAGACACAGAGTGAGAAAGAAAGAAAGATATTGCGGACCAGAGACGAGACAAGACAGACATTTAGACGAAAGGAAATTTAGACATTTAGTTGAAAGAGCAACAGAAGATGAAAGATTTTACAGCCGAAGATGAGACACAGAGACAGACAGAGAGAGAGAGAGAGAGAGAGAGAGAACAGCTATTAACTCAAGCAAGTATAAAAGGTCAAGAGGACACCTGGGAAAGGTCATCGTTAAAGATGCACGTAAACAACAAGAACAAATCAACGCAAGGGGAGAGAAAGAACAAGTGGAAAACAGCAAACGGATAAAATCAGACAGACGGAAGCAGACGCCGTGAAAAACCTCAACATAACCATGAATACTAGTGAACCGCTCTGCTGGAACGTTGTGGCAGGAACTCCGAGGTTGCTCTGCAGGACCCGTACTGTAATACGCCAGTCAGTGTTATTACAGGTCAAGAGAAACAGCTCACACAATAGTGGGTGTGGCTAACCTTGCTGAGGGCGGCTACCCGTTGAGCAAGCTCTGCCTCCACCTCGGGAAGCGTCTCGGCTTTGCGGATGGTCTGCTGGAGTTTCTGCTCGGCCAGCTCGAGTCGCTCCTGCAGCTGCCTGTTCTTGTCCTCCGTCTGATTGAGAAAGAAAAAACACCAGTTAAAATCAGGGGGCGGGGCATAAATACCATATCTAACCATGTAAAGGTATTACGCATACATGCCAAAGTGTTTTATTCCTCATACACCACATCAACAAATCCATTTAGAATCATGAAAAAAGTTAACTCATATTCACTTCCAATATAATCACTATAAACCTCATCACTCACGAATGACGGACCCCAGCTAGGCATTCATTCATTCATTTGATGAACTGTTTAATCCTACTGGGGCCATGGGGAGGCTGACGCCTATCTCAGTCGACACTGGATGATGGCAGAGTACACCCAGAACAGCTCGCCAGTACACTGCAGGGCCAGCACGTACACAACCACTCACACTCCTAGGAAACCGCCAATTAGCATTACGTGCATGTTTTTGGATTGTGGGAGGAAACCAGAGTACCCTGAGGAAACCAGCGCAAGTATGGGGAGAACATGCAAACGCCCTCAGAGAGCCCAGGACCCTCTTGCCGTGAGATGGACGTGCTAACCACTACACCACCGTGCTGGCCTATAAACCTCATCCCTCTGTTAAATGTTTTTGTGATGTAAAGAGCGCTGGCATTAGCTTGCTAGCCGTAAGCTATGATATTAATAATTCATCTATAGTCTAATAACAATTACAGTTTTTATCAATGTCCTTTGATACCTAGCTTGAGATTTAGGTGATAGATTCATGAATAATAAGAATCAGAGGAGGAAAACATTCGATTTAATTGGCGTTCTCAGTGTTTAGGAATCGTCGGAGCAACCTTCTCATCAATAAAAGCCTTAACATCAGAGCCACCATTGCCCAAAAGGGAAGAGAACTGGAGAGGACATGCCTTGTTGGGGGGTGGCCCAATGGCATTGTGGTTATCACGTCCGACTGAGACCTCACAGCAAGAAGGTCCTGGGTTCAAGTCCTAGGCTCTGCGAGGCCGTTTCTGTGAGGCGTGTTTTCCTGGGTTTGTGTGGGGGTGTGGGGATGACATGAACATATTGCTCCTGGGTATAAGTGTGGGTGTGTGTGTACGTTGGCCCTGAGATGGACTGGTGAGCTGTTCCGGGTGTACCCCGCCTTTTCACAGAATTGGCTAAGATGGAGTCCAGCCTCCCTGCGATCCTAGTAGGATTAAGCAAATAAATGATTTAATATATGCCAAGCTGGGGTTGGTTGCAGGTGAAATGCAAAAAAGTAATAATAATAACATGAATAATGTTGTTAAAACATTTTATTTTCTCAACTCATCACTCTCTCATTTGCCAAACCACTTAATAATCATACTATTAGGGTCATGGGGAGGCTGGAGCCCAACTCAGCCAACACTGGTTGAAGTCGGGGTACACCCTGAACAGCTCGCCAGACCAACGCAGGGCAACACTCACAACCATTCACACTCTTACCTAGGGTCAATTTGAAACAGCCAGTTAACCTAATGTGCATGGCTTTGTACTGTAGGAGGAAACCGGAGTACCTGGAAGAAACCCACGCAAGCACGGGGAGAACATGCAAACTCCACATAGAAACACACTCGCCAAGCCTGGGACTTGAACCAAGGACTTTCTTGCTGTGAGGTGGTCGTGCTAGCCACTATGATACAAAATTCTGAACATGAATCTTATTTATATAAATGAATACATCTTCGAAAGACTTCCAGTTCTGCTCGCACTGCTGGAGGTTTGACAAACAGTTGTACACGAAGCTCATCTGCCACAGTCATGTTAAAAAATAAACTAGAATAAAAAAAAACTCGTTTTAGTTTGCTTTACTACTTTTCCTTTGTAGTATATACTATTAAAAAAAACTTTTTTTTAACAATTTTACAATTGTTAAAAAAACAATTAACAACCCTCACTGATGAGCAGCGAATTGCTTAGCTTCTCATTTCCATCAAATGAAACATCACCGTGTAACATCGCCTTGCCGACGCTGCTGTATCCTGTTACTGAAAATCACTCTCTCACTGAAAAGAAAAAACTTCTCGAAGTGTGGTCGTGCATGGGGACTGAGATCACACAGAAATGGGAAAAAAGCTGCTTTGCATTCAAGAGACGAATGGATGGTGTTAGACGAGAGAAGTACACATTGACACTAAAAGAAAGAGAGTCCTATATAATTACACAGACAAGAAAAAACCCAGCCTTCTTTCTTCATCAGCTTTCGATCAGATCTTCAGTGCAGCTGGTTGTTTCTTATCAGCACAGAGAAATGTGTGGAATGTTCTGCTGTCCAGAATCAAAGCTCTTTTCTGTCCTAAACACTTCTTACTAAAACATTCCCATGTAAAGGAATATTATACAGCCCCGAATCCAGGCACTCACGACCGTCAGTATTCACATCATACTACCACATTCTCGCTGTTAAGTGTAACACATTGCTGTCATTTTTAACACGGAGTACAGTTAAGGTCTCTGTGCCCTCTGACGTGCCTTACAGCAGTGAATCAAGCCGGGTTTTTCGCAAATAATATACCAGCAGCGTAGTGGTGCGCCTCACAGCAAGAAGGCCTGAGTTCGATTTGCGGGCTCGGTCGTTTCTGTGTGGAGTTTGTATGTTCTCCCCGAGCTTGTGTGGGTTTCATCCGGGTACTCCGGTTTCCTCACACAGTCCAAAAACATGCACAGTACGCTAATTGGCTGTTCCAAATCACCCCAGGTGTGAGAGTGAATGGTGTTGTGTGTTGACCCTGCAATGGCCTGGCGAGCTGTCCAGGGTGTACCCCGCTTTCACCACGAGTCAGCTGAGATGGGCACCAGCCTCCCTGCGACCCTAATAAAGATCAAGCGACTTAGCGATCACTTCCTGTGTGTGAGGAATAAAGCACTGCAGTTACAGGAAAGTGACCAGATTCTGCTTGGTAATGGCACACCCCATCATATCTTATTACCTTAGACCTCACACTGTACTAAGGACTGCACTAACTTCTGTTTAAATGAAGAGGGGGAAAAAGACCTGGCGGAAGAGAGACTCCTTGTTGGCGAGTTCGTTCTCGAGTTTGTCGTTCAGGTCGTGAACAGATGTTGCTTCTCTCTGAGCTGCCAGGTAGCGTTTCTCTAGCGTCGTTATCCTCTCCTCCATGTCATCCTTCTGAGCGAGAGACTGAAACCCGAACAGCGATCCAGTGCAGGGTTAACATGTATACACAAACACTTCCAAAACCAAGCGTAAAAGATATTATGGAAAACCCCTTGTTTACATTTACTTATTGATTGATTGAACCCATAAGATATATTCATGGTCACTTTTGCATTCCTGCTAAACATGTAAACGCAGTGATGGTGTATCACCTCGCGTATGTCTCTTTGAAGGCGAGTGTTCATGTCCTCTGATTTGATGAGGTCTTTGCGGGCTGTGTCCAGATCCTCCTCCAGCTCGCTCACTCTGCTGCTGAGGGAGACGACACGCTCCTTCATCTGCAGCAGCTCTTTACTCTGCCTGTCTATCATCTCCTGCAGCTCTGATACCTTCCCCACCTCCTCATCAGGACCCAAAGATCCATCTGATGACCTCTAGAAACGAGAATCAAATTCGGCTTAGAAATCACACCTACACACTGTAGGCTTTATTATTTGGAATGATTACACACACATTTCGTACAGTTTTACAGATGGTCCTGCAATGGTGCTTTATTAAGATCTATATCAGCAGAACAATTGTACTTTATTAAAGTTGGTCCAACTCGTTGAAAGGACGTGAGAATATGGATATCACCAGATGAATAACTTTTTAATTCAAACATAAAAATAGCCGTTCTATAGAACGTCGAAACCCCTCAGCCAGGACGGCTGAAGCGCAAGACAAACTTTATATGTTCAAGGTCACTGTGCCAAGGTCAAAGGTTACGTATGCAAATTAGCTACCCCACGCACAGGTTTAGCTCATAGGGAGTGCCTATGCAAAATTTCAGAAAGCTGGCCTGTGCATGAACCGAGCAATGTCCGGGACAATGTTATTGTCACGCCCCCCCGCCTGGCTGCCAAGCCAACGACAATACCCCTCCAGCCATAACTGGCTGAGGGGTAAAAACTATTTATTAACCTCATTTGTTTGGTCTGTAGGAAAATCACAGCCTGAGGTCTGTGTGAAAAGATCAGGAGCTGGGATTTCACTGTACAGACCGAGCAACTGACCGTAATAAGAAACAACCTTTAAAACTCTTCACATGTATAGTAAGTGAGAGTAAATACAGTGGATTACTGCATATAGTTTTTGTCTTCAATTACTGCCTTGTTTTATCAGAAGTGAATATTTACATGATATTAGCCAGCAAGGAGCAGAGCTGGGCACCGCAACAGTACTCCAATCAGTATTCTCAAAAATCTCAGTCATTTCAGTTGCTGGCAGTATTTTTCTAATTATCTCAGTTTTAATCTATATTACATATTTGTGATCACCACCAGATTAATAGATTATATCATAATATAGATAATTATTATTAAAGATAAAAAAAACAAGCAGAACGCAAGTAATTTTATTTAATCCCAAATCAGCTCATATTGCTTTTTTTCTGGTTAACAAACAAACAAACAAACAAATAAAAAGGAGTACCGTAACATCTATAGAAATGGATATAATATGTAAAGTATATAAAATGACACAGATAAAAATGTAAATGAACACAATTTAAATACACCTAATAAACATTCTAAAACTTCTGTGTGAGGACAAATATAATATTTTAAAATGATAAAAATTAGAAATAAATTATTATTAAAAGTTACAGTGTATCTGGTACACATGCTAGTTAGGATAACAGTGGTGAAATCATTAGCACCAACCTTTAGCAATAAAAATGGCAAGTTACCAAAACGTGTTTTATTCCATAATAATAATAATATTAATGGTTGTTTATTTCACACACATCCTCACCTTAATGATAATATTAATTTCTTACACACTGTGTTTGGTGTTAACCTTTAATACAGCTGATGTGAAACCAGGGAGTGTGTGGACACTCATGTGCCTACAGTGCATGAAGTGCAAGCCATGCGCATGTGCTCACTGATCTGTGATTGGCTAGTTTATCTATGACCTCATTGTTCCATAAATGAAGGTTGATTCAGTGGAGGATAGCGTTTGAAATCCGTATTTCTTATTTTGAATCCGAACACATACAGAAGAATACTGCGGGTGCACTGGTATTTAACTAAGAAAACAAGCCACACTTCTATCTGCTACTAGGGTTACGCACACCGACTTCAGTTACTCCTCGACCCATGTGAACACCAGTGTGAACCCTTTCTCACACACAAACCTGACTGCCATAACAGACTGGAGTATCTGTGCTCTTTTCCTTTACCTTCCCGTTGGTGCTGGGCGTGCTTTCAGAGTTGTGGTTGATTTCTGCGGTGCCATCGATGAGCAATTTCTTCTGATTGTTCTGCTCTCGAAGTAAAGCGTTCTGGAACACAGAACAGAAATCCCTTTAGTGTTCAGGACCTAAGATTCCCACTCATAGCTGCTTTTAGAGCATTGATATCACTTCTAGTTGACTGTGCATGTGAATTTGTTCACTCTCAATCACAGGCTAGCTGCCAAGGTCACAGCTCACCACAGCTGGAGATATTAATTTTAGAGATAGTGCTTTACTAATTAATATTAGTGTTGAATATTGAATAATGTACCTCAGAAATATGTACCTCAGGGTCAGTGGATGTCAATGAATATTCCCCCGAACAAAACAACAAGGAGACTTCAATTCAGCAACATCCACCGAGCCTGGGGTGCATAATTGTTTCAGTATATAGAGGAACAGACGCAAAAAAGTACACTAAAATGAGATTTTTTTTTTTTTTTTTTTTTTTTTTTAATAAATCATGACAAATAGAGATGAGCTCCCAGCACAGCGAGGTGCAGAGCATCTCTTTAAACCCTTTTCAGAGTTTTGGTAGAACTATGCAAAACAAAACAAAAAAAAGAAAAGAAAATGAGATGTTTATAGTTAAGGCCATTGTTTTATTATTCCTTGTTTTGCGAATCTGCTAATGTTAATATTCATGATTTCTAAAATAATAAATAAATAAAACTGGGGAAACCGTTTGGGGTTTATTTGTTTGTTTTGTTTTTTATTCCCGCTGGTCTTAACTTGCCGAGTGTATAATGAATTTTATAACCGAAATTTTTTTTTGCACCAAGCCGGTTCTTTCATTGCCCTCTCATGGCAGCTATTGTAATTACATCATGAACATCTGCGCATGCGTTCTCGCCCCTCACCTTGGACACCCAGCCACTATTTAGAAACCAGCGATCTACACAGTGTGTGCATGTAAAAACATCTGGCGTGCGTGACTACTGGAAGTGATCCTATCGACGTGTGTGAAAGAACTGGTCAATACAGATTTTTATTGTTTAATTTGTTTTAATTTTTGAAAGTCGAGACTTCAGATGTGATTCTATATACAGACGTTCTCCATCCTGAGCTGATGGCAGCAGCATCAAAATCTATGAGGTAAAAGGCTGTGTCTCCCCTGCTTGTGTTACTTGACCTTAGTGCAGCCTTTGACACTATTGATCATACAATTCTCCTTGATAGATTAGAAAAT